>JAUKNL010000046.1:0-499356 GCA_030765065.1 Deroplatys truncata
TCAGTTTTCAACAAGTCAAGAAATTCGATTTTCTAGCCCCTAGTGAGTGTAAAATCGCGTTTACTTCACTTCTTTCAAACTGCATAAAAATCATATAAATGGATGTATCACATCATAATAAGCCTATATATACCAAGAATACTAAGTTTTCAAAAAGTCAAGAATTTCGATTTTCTAGCCCCTAGTGAGTGTAAAATGGCGTTTACTTCACTTCTTTCAAACTGCTTAAAATCATATAAATGGATGTTTCACTTCATTATAAGCCTACATATACCAAGAATATTGAGTTTTCAACAAGTCAAGAAATTCAATTTTCTAGCCCCTAGTGACAGTAAAATCGCGTTTACTTCACTTCTTTCAAACTGCATAAAAATCATATAAATGGATGTTTCACGTCATAATAAGCCTATATATATATACCAAGAATACTAAGTTTTCAACAAGTCAAGAAATTCGATTTTCTAGCCCCCAGTGAGTGTAAAATCACGTTTACTTCACTTCTTACAAACTGCATAAAAATCATATAAATGAATGTATCACCTCATAAAAAGTCTCTATATACCAAGAATACTGAGTTTTCAAAAAGTCAAGAATTTCGATTTTCTAGCCCCTAGTGAGTGTAAAATCGCGTTTACTTCACTTCTTTCAACTGCTTAAAAATCATATAAATGCATGTATCACCTCATAATAAGCCTACATATACCAAGAATACTAAGTTTTCAAAAAGTCAAGAATTTCGATTTTCTAGCCCCCAGTGAGTGTAAAATCGCGTTTACTTCACTTCTTTCAAACTGCTTAAAAATCATAAAAATGGATGTATCACCTCATTATAAGCCTACATATACCATGAATATTGAGTTTTCAACAAATCAAGAAATTCGATTTTCTAGCCCCCAGTGAGAGTAAAATCACGTTTACTTCACTTCTTACAAACTGCTTAAAATTCATATAAATGAATTGTATCACCTCATAAAAAGCGTCTATATACCAAAAATACTGAGTTTTCAAAAAGTCAAGAATTTCGATTTTCTAGCCCCTAGTAGGTGTAAAATCGCGTTTACTTCTCTTCCTTCAAACTGCTTAAAAATCATATAAATGGATGTTTCACTTCATTATTAGCCTATATATACAAGAATACAGAGTTTTCATAAAGTCAAGAAATTCGATTTTCTAGCCCCTAGTGTGTGTAAAATCACGTTTACTTCACTTCTTTCAAACCGCTTAAAAATCATATAAATGTATGTATCACCTCATAATAAGCATCTATATACCAAGAAAACTCAGTTTTCAACAAGTCAAGAAATTCGATATTTTAGCCCTGGTGAGCGTAAAATCGCGTTTACTTTACTTCTTTCAAACTGCATAAAAATCATATAAATGGATGTTTCACGTCATAATAAGCATATATATTCCAAGAATACTGAGGTCTCAAAAAGACAAGAAATTCGATTTTCTAGCCCCTAGTGAGTGTAAAATCGCGTTTACTTCACTTCTTTCAAACTGCTTAAAAATCATATAAATGGATGTATCACCTCATAATAAGCCTATATATACCAAGAATACTGAGTTTTCAAGAAGTCAAGAAATTCGATTTTCTAGCCCCTAGTGAGTGTAAAGTCCCGTTTACTTCACTTCTTTCAAACTGCTTAAAAATCATATACATGGATGTATCACCTCATAATAAGCCTATATATAACAAGAATACTAAGTTTTCAAAAAATCAAGAATTTCGATTTTCTAGCACCTAGTGAGTGAAAATCGCGTTTACTTCACTTCTTTCAAACAGCTTAAAAATCATATAAATGGATGTATCACCTCATAATAAGCCTATATATAACAAGAATACTAAGTTTTCAAAATGTCAAGAATTTCGATTTTCTAGCACCTAGTGAGTGAAAATCGCGTTTACTTCACTTCTTTCAAACTGCTTAAAAATCATATAAAGCAATGTTTCACGTCATTATAAGCCTACATATACCAAGAATATTGAGTTTTCAACAAGTCAAGAAATTCAATTTTCTAGCCCCTAGTGAGAGTAAAATCGCGTTTACTTCACTTCTTTCAAACTGCATAAAAATCATATAACTGGATATTTCACGTCATAATACGCCTATATATACCAAGAATACTAAGTTTTTAACAAGTCAAGAAATTCGACTTTCTAGCCCCTAGTAAGTGTAAAATCGCGTTTACTTCACTTCTTTCAAACTGCTTAAAAATCATATAAATGGATGTATCACCTCATAATAAGCCTCTATATACCAAGAATACTAAGTTTTCAAAAAGTCAAGAATTTCGATTTTCTAGCCCCCAGTGAGTGTAAAATCGCGTTTACATCACTTCTTTTAAACTGCTTAAAAATCATATAAATGGATGTATCACGACATAATAAGCCTCTATATACCAAGAATACTAAGTTTTCAACAAGTCAAGAAATTCGAATTTCTAGCCCCTAGTGAGTGTAAAATCAGGTTTACTTCACTTCTTTCAAACTGCTTAAAAATCATATAAAAGGATGTATCACCTCTTAAAAAGCCTCTATATTCCAAGAATACTGAGTTTTCATAAAGTAAAGAAATTCGATTTTCTAGCCCCTAGTGAGTGTAAAATCGCGTTTACTTCACTTCTTTCGAAATCATATGTATCACCTCATAATAAGCCTATATATACCAAGAATACTAAGTTTTCAACAAGTCAAGAAATTCGAATTTCTAGCCCCTAGTGAGTGTAAAATCAGGTTTACTTCACTTCTTTCAAACTGCTTAAAAATCATATAAAAGGATGTATCACCTCTTAAAAAGCCTCTATATTCTAAAAATACTGAGTTTTCATAAAGTAAAGAAATTCGATTTTCTAGCCCCTAGTGAGTGTAAAATCGCGTTTACTTCACTTCTTTCGAAATCATATGTATCACCTCATAATAAGCCTATATATACCAAGAATACTGACTTTTCAAAAGTCAAGAAATTCGATTTTCTAGCCCCTAGTGAGTGTAAAATCGCGTTTATTGCACTTCTTTCAAAATGCTTAAAAATCATATAAATGGATGTATCACGTCATTATAAGCCTATATATACCAAGAATACTGAGTTTTTAAAATTCAAGAAATTCGATTTTCTAACCCCTAGTGAGTGTAAAATCGCGTTTACTTCACTTCTTACAAACTGCTTAAAAATCATATAAATGGATGATTCACCTCATAATAAGCCTCTATATACCAAGAATAATCAGATTTCAACAAGTCAAGATATTCGACTTTCTATCCCCCAGTGAGTGTAAAATCGCGTTTACTTCACTTCTTTCAAACTGCTTAAAAATCATATAAATGGATGTATCACCTCATAATAAGCCTATATATACCAAGTTTACTAAGTTTTCAATAAGGCAAAAATTTCGATTTTCTAGCCCCCAGTGAGTGTAAAATCGCGTTTCCTTCACTTCTTTCAAACTGCTTAAAAATCATATAATTGGATGTATCACCTCATAATAAGCCTCTATATACCAAGAATACTGAGTTTTCAAGAAGTCAAGAAATTCGATTTTCTAGCCCTAGTGAGTGTAAAATCGCGTTTACTTCACTTCTTTCAAACTGCTTAAAAATCATATAATTGGATGTATCACCTCATAATAAGCCTATATATACCAAGAATACTGTGTTTTCAAAAAGTCAAGAAATTCGATTTTCTAGCCCCTAGTGAGTGTAAAATCGCGTTTACTTCACTTGTTTCAAACTGCTTAAAAATCATATAAATGGATGTATCACCTCATAATAAGCCTATATATACCAAGAATACTGAGTTTTCAAGAAGTCAAGAAATTCGATTTTATAGCCCCTAGTGAGTGTAAAGTCCCGTTTACTTCACTTCTTTCAAACTGCTTAAAAATCATATACATGGATGTATCACCTCATAATAAGCCTATATATAACAAGAATACTAAGTTTTCAAAAAGTCAAGAATTTCGATTTTCTAGCACCTAGTGAGTGAAAATCGCGTTTACTTCACTTCTTTCAAACAGCTTAAAAATCATATAAATGGATGTATCACCTCATAATAAGCCTATATATAACAAGAATACTAAGTTTTCAAAATGTCAAGAATTTCGATTTTCTAGCACCTAGTGAGTGAAAATCGCGTTTACTTCACTTCTTTCAAACTGCTTAAAAATCATATAAAGCAATGTTTCACGTCATTATAAGCCTACATATACCAAGAATATTGAGTTTTCAACAAGTCAAGAAATTCAATTTTCTAGCCCCTAGTGAGAGTAAAATCGCGTTTACTTCACTTCTTTCAAACTGCATAAAAATCATATAAATGGATATTTCACGTCATAATACGCCTATATATACCAAGAATACTAAGTTTTTAACAAGTCAAGAAATTCGACTTTCTAGCCCCTAGTAAGTGTAAAATCGCGTTTACTTCACTTCTTTCAAACTGCTTAAAAATCATATAAATGGATGTATCACCTCATAATAAGCCTCTATATACCAAGAATACTAAGTTTTCAAAAAGTCAAGAATTTCGATTTTCTAGCCCCCAGTGAGTGTAAAATCGCGTTTACATCACTTCTTTTAAACTGCTTAAAAATCATATAAATGGATGTATCACGACATAATAAGCCTCTATATACCAAGAATATTCAGTTTTCAACAAGTCAAGAAATTCGATTTTCTAGTCCCTAGTGAGTGTAAAATCGCGTTTACCTCACTTCTTTCACACTGCATAAAAATCATATAAATGGATGTATCACATCATAATAAGCCTATATATACCAAGAATACTAAGTTTTCAAAAAGTCAAGAATTTCGATTTTCTAGCCCCTAGTGAGTGTAAAATCGCGTTTACTTCACTTCTTTCAAACTGCTTAAAAATCATATAAATGGATGTTTCACGTCATTATAAGCGTATATATACCAAGAATACTGAGTTTTGAAAAAGTCTAGAAATTCGATCTTCTAGCCCCTAGTGAGTGTAAAATCGCGTTTACTTCACTTCTTTCAAACTGCTTAAAAATCATATAAATGGATGTATCACCTCATAATAAGCCTCTATATACCAAGAATAATAAGTTTTCAAAAAGTCAAGAATTTCGATTTTCTAGCCCCCAGTGAGTGTAAAATGGCGTTTACTTCACTTCTTTCAACCTGCTTAAAAAGCATATAAATGGATGTATCACGTCATAATAAGCCTCTATATACCAAGAATACTGAGTTTTCAACAAGTCAAGAAATTCGATTTTCTAGCTCCTAGTGAGTGTAAAATCGCGTTTACTTCACTTCTTTCGAACAGCTTAAAAATCATATAAATGGATGTATCACCTCATAATAAGCCTATATATACCAAGAATACTAAGTTTTCAAAAAGTCAAGAATTTCGATTTTCTAGCTCCTAGTGAGTGTAAAATCGCGTTTACTTCACTTGTTTCAAACTGCTTAAAAATCATATAAATGGATGTATCACCTCATTATAAGCCTACATATACCATGAATATTGAGTTTTCAACAAGTCAAGAAATTCAATTTTTTAGCCCCTAGTAAGAGTAAAATCGCTTTTACTTCACTTCTTTCAAACTGCATAAAAATCATATAAATGGAGGTTTCACGTCATAATCAGCCTATATATACCAAGAATACTAAGTTTTCAACAAGACAAGAAATTCGAATTTCTAGCCCCTAGTGAGTGTAAAATCGCGTTTACTTCACTTCTTACAAAATGCTTAAAAATCATATAAATGGATGTATCACCTCATAAAAAGCCTCTATATACCAAGAATACTGAGTTTTCAAAAAGTAAAGAATTTCGATTTTCTAGCCCCTAGTGAGTGTAAAATCGCGTTTACTTCACTTCTTTCAAACTATTTAAAAATCATATAAATGAATGTATCACGTCATAATAAGCCTTTATATACCAAGAATATTCAGTTTTCAACAAGTCAAGAAATTCGATTTTCTAGCCCCTAGTGAGTGTAAAATCGCGTTTACTTCACTTCTTTCAAACTGCATAAAAATCATATAAATGGATGTATCACATCATAATAAGCCTATATATACCAAGAATACTAAGTTTTCAAAAAGTCAAGAATTTCGATTTTCTAGCCCCTAGTGAGTGTAAAATGGCGTTTACTTCACTTCTTTCAAACTGCTTAAAAATCATATAAATGGATGTTTCACTTCATTATAAGCCTACATATACCAAGAATATTGAGTTTTCAACAAGTCAAGAAATTCAATTTTCTAGCCCCTAGTGACAGTAAAATCGCGTTTACTTCACTTCTTTCAAACTGCATAAAAATCATATAAATGGATGTTTCACGTCATAATAAGCCTATATATATATACCAAGAATACTAAGTTTTCAACAAGTCAAGAAATTCGATTTTCTAGCCCCCAGTGAGTGTAAAATCACGTTTACTTCACTTCTTACAAACTGCATAAAAATCATATAAATGAATGTATCACCTCATAAAAAGTCTCTATATACCAAGAATACTGAGTTTTCAAAAAGTCAAGAATTTCGATTTTCTAGCCCCTAGTGAGTGTAAAATCGCGTTTACTTCACTTCTTTCAAACTGCTTAAAAATCATATAAATGCATGTATCACCTCATAATAAGCCTACATATACCAAGAATACTAAGTTTTCAAAAAGTCAAGAATTTCGATTTTCTAGCCCCCAGTGAGTGTAAAATCGCGTTTACTTCACTTCTTTCAAACTGCTTAAAAATCATAAAAATGGATGTATCACCTCATTATAAGCCTACATATACCATGAATATTGAGTTTTCAACAAATCAAGAAATTCGATTTTCTAGCCCCCAGTGAGAGTAAAATCACGTTTACTTCACTTCTTACAAACTGCTTAAAATTCATATAAATGAATTGTATCACCTCATAAAAAGCGTCTATATACCAAAAATACTGAGTTTTCAAAAAGTCAAGAATTTCGATTTTCTAGCCCCTAGTAGGTGTAAAATCGCGTTTACTTCTCTTCCTTCAAACTGCTTAAAAATCATATAAATGGATGTTTCACTTCATTATTAGCCTATATATACAAGAATACAGAGTTTTCATAAAGTCAAGAAATTCGATTTTCTAGCCCCTAGTGTGTGTAAAATCACGTTTACTTCACTTCTTTCAAACCGCTTAAAAATCATATAAATGTATGTATCACCTCATAATAAGCATCTATATACCAAGAAAACTCAGTTTTCAACAAGTCAAGAAATTCGATATTTTAGCCCCTGGTGAGCGTAAAATCGCGTTTACTTTACTTCTTTCAAACTGCATAAAAATCATATAAATGGATGTTTCACGTCATAATAAGCATATATATTCCAAGAATACTGAGGTCTCAAAAAGACAAGAAATTCGATTTTCTAGCCCCTAGTGAGTGTAAAATCGCGTTTACTTCACTTCTTTCAAACTGCTTAAAAATCATATAAAAGAATGTTTCACGTCATTATAATCCTACATATACCAAGAATATTGAGTTTTCAAAAAGTCAAGAAATTCGATTTTCTAGCCCCTAGTGGGTGTAAAATCGCGTTTATTTCACTTCTTTCAAAAAACTTAAAAATCATATAAATGGATGTATCACGTCATTATAAGCCTATATATACCAAGAATGCTGAGGTTTTAAAAATTCAAGAAATTCGATTTTCTAACCCCTAGTGAGTGTAAAATCGCGTTTACTTCACTTCTTTCAAACTGCTTAAAAATCATATAAAAGAATGTTTCACGTCATTATAATCCTACATATACCAAGAATATTGAGTTTTTAACAAGTCAAGAAATTCAATTTTCTAGCCCCTAGTGAGAGTAAAATTGCGTTTACTTCACTTCTTTCAAACTGCATAAAAATCATATAAATGGATATTTCACGTCATAATAAGCCTATATATACCAAGAATACTAAGTATTTAACAAGTCAAGAAATTCGATTTTCTAGCCCCTAGTGAGTGTAAAATCGCGTTTACTTCACTTCTTTCAAACTGCTTACAAATCATATAAATGGATGTATCACCTCATAATAAGCCTCTATATACCAAGAATACTAAGTTTTCAAAAAGTCAAGAATTTCGATTTTCTAGCCCCTAGTGAGTGTAAAATCGCGTTTACATCACTTCTTTTAAACTGCATAAAAATCATATAAATGGACGTTTCACGTCATAATAAGCCTATATATACCAAGAATACTAAGTTTTCAACAAGTCAAGAAATTCGAATTTCTAGCCCCTAGTGAGTGTAAAATCAGGTTTACTTCACTTCTTTCAAACTGCTTAAAAATCATATAAATGGATGTATCACGTCATTATAAGCCTATATATACCAAGAATACTGAGTTTTTAAAAATTCAAGAAATTCGATTTTCTAACCCCTAGTGAGTGTAAAATCGCGTTTACTTCACTTCTTACAAACTGCTTAAAAATCATATAAATGGATGATTCACCTCATAATAAGCCTCTATATACCAAGAATAATCAGATTTCAACAAGTCAAGATATTCGACTTTCTATCCCCAGTGAGTGTAAAATCGCGTTTACTTCACTTCTTACAAACTGCTTAAAAATCATATAAATGGATGATTCACCTCATAATAAGCCTCTATATACCAAGAATAATCAGATTTCAACAAGTCAAGATATTCGACTTTCTATCCC
This sequence comes from Deroplatys truncata, assembly GCA_030765065.1. Classification (NCBI taxonomy): domain Eukaryota; kingdom Metazoa; phylum Arthropoda; class Insecta; order Mantodea; family Mantidae; genus Deroplatys; species Deroplatys truncata. The sequence goes on from JAUKNL010000046.1 coordinate 8,663, forward strand.
CCAGTGAGTGTAAAATCGCGTTTACTTCACTTCTTTCAAACTGCTTAAAAATCATATAAATGGATGTATCACCTCATAATAAGCCTATATATACCAAGTTTACTAAGTTTTCTAAAAGTCAAAAATTTCGATTTTCTAGCCCCCAGTGAGTGTAAAATCGCGTTTTCTTCACTTCTTTCAAACTGCTTAAAAATCATATAATTGGATGTATCACCTCATAATAAGCCTCTATATACCAAGAATACTGTGTTTTCAAAAAGTCAAGAAATTCGATTTTCTAGCCCCTAGTGAGTGTAAAATCGCGTTTACTTCACTTCTCTCAAACTGCTTAAAAATCATATAAATGGATGTATCACCTCATAATAAGCCTATATATACCAAGAATACTGAGTTTTCAAGAAGTCAAGAAATTCGATTTTCTAGCCCCTAGTGAGTGTAAAGTCGCGTTTACTTCACTTCTTTCAAACTGCTTAAAAATCATATACATGGATGTATCACCTCATAATAAGCCTATATATAACAAGAATACTAAGTTTTCAAAAAGTCAAGAATTTCGATTTTCTAGCACCTAGTGAGTGAAAATCGCGTTTACTTCACTTCTTTCAAACAGCTTAAAAATCATATAAATGGATGTATCACCTCATAATAAGCCTATATATAACAAGAATACTAAGTTTTCAAAATGTCAAGAATTCCGATTTTCTAGCACTTAGTGAGTGAAAATCGCGTTTACTTCACTTCTTTCAAACTGCTTAAAAATCATATAAAGCAATGTTTCACGTCATTATATGCCTACATATACCAAGAATATTGAGTTTTCAACAAGTCAAGAAATTCAATTTTCTAGCCCCTAGTGAGAGTAAAATCGCGTTTACTTCACTTCTTTCAAACTGCATAAAAATCATATAAATGGATATTTCACGTCATAATACACCTATATATACCAAGGATACTAAGTTTTTAACAAGTCAAGAAATTCGACTTTCTAGCCCCTAGTAAGTGTAAAATCGCGTTTACTTCACTTCTTTCAAACTGCTTAAAAATCATATAAATGGATGTATCACCTCATAATAAGCCTCTATATACCAAGAATACTAAGTTTTCAAAAAGTCAAGAATTTCGATTTTCTAGCCCCCAGTGAGTGTAAAATCGCGTTTACATCACATCTTTTAAACTGCTTAAAAATCATATAAATGGATGTATCACGACATAATAAGCCTCTATATACCAAGAATATTCAGTTTTCAACAAGTCAAGAAATTCGATTTTCTAGCCCCTAGTGAGTGTAAAATCGCGTTTACCTCACTTCTTTCACACTGCATAAAAATCTAATAAATGGATGTATCACATCATAATAAGCCTATATATACCAAGAATACTAAGTTTTCAAAAAGTCAAGAATTTCGATTTTCTAGCCCCTAGTGAGTGTAAAATCGCGTTTACTTCACTTCTTTCAAACTGCTTAAAAATCATATAAATGGATGTTTCACGTCATTATAAGCGTATATATACCAAGAATACTGAGTTTTGAAAAAGTCTAGAAATTCAATCTTCTAGCCCCTAGTGAGTGTAAAATCGCGTTTACTTCACTTCTTTCAAACTGCTTAAAAATCATATAAATGGATGTATCACTCAGAATAAGCCTCTATATACCAAGAATAATAAGTTTTCAAAAAGTCAAGAATTTCGATTTTCTAGCCCCCAGTGAGTGTAAAATGGCGTTTACTTCACTTCTTTCAACCTGCTTAAAAAGCATATAAATGGATGTATCACGTCATTTTAAGCCTCTATATACCAAGAATACTGAGTTTTCAACAAGTCAAGAAATTCGATTTTCTAGCTCCTAGTGAGTGTAAAATCGCGTTTACTTCACTTCTTTCAAACAGCTTAAAAATCATATAAATGGATGTATCACCTCATAATAAGCCTATATATACCAAGAATACTAAGTTTTCAAAAAGTCAAGAATTTCGATTTTCTAGCCCCTAGTGAGAGTAAAATCGCGTTTACTTCACTTCTTTCAAACTGCATAAAAATCATATAAATGGAGGTTTCACGTCATAATCAGCCTATATATACCAAGAATACTAAGTTTTCAACAAGACAAGAAATTCGAATTTCTAGCCCCTAGTGAGTGTAAAATCAGGTTTACTTCACTTCTTTCAAAATGCTTAAAAATCATATAAATGGATGTATCACCTCATAAAAAGCCTCTATATACCAAGAATACTGAGTTTTCAAAAAGTAAAGAATTTCGATTTTCTAGCCCCTAGTGAGTGTAAAATCGCGTTTACTTCACTTCTTTCAAACTATTTAAAAATCATATAAATGAATGTATCACGTCATAATAAGCCTTTATATACCAAGAATATTCAGTTTTCAACAAGTCAAGAAAATCGATTTTCTAGCCCCTAGTGAGTGTAAAATCGCGTTTACTTCACTTCTTTCAAACTGCATAAAAATCATATAAATGGATGTATCACATCATAATAAGCCTATATATACCAAGAATACTAAGTTTTCAAAAAGTAAAGAATTTCGATTTTCTAGCCCCTAGTGAGTGTAAAATGGCGTTTACTTCACTTCTTTCAAACTGCTTAAAAATCATATAAATGGATGTTTCACTTCATTATAAGCCTACATATACCAAGAATATTGAGTTTTCAACAAGTCAAGAAATTCAATTTTCTAGCCCCTAGTGACAATAAAATCGCGTTTACTTCACTTCTTTCAAACAGCATAAAAATCATATAAATGGATGTTTCACGTCATAATAAGCCTATATATATATATATATATATATATATATATATATATATATACCAAGAATACTAAGTTTTCAACAAGTCAAGAAATTCGATTTTCTAGCCCCTAGTGAGTGTAAAATCACGTTTACTTCACTTCTTACAAACTGCTTAAAAATCATATAAATGAATGTATCACCTCATAAAAAGTCTCTATATACCAAGAATACTGAGTTTTCAGCAAGTCAAGAAATTCAATATTTTAGCCCCTGCTGAGCGTAAAATCGCGTTTACTTTACTTCTTTCAAACTGCATAAAAATCATATAAATGGATGTTTCACGTCATAATAAGCATATATATTCCAAGAATACTGAGGTCTCAAAAAGACAAGAAATTCGATTTTCTAGCCCCTAGTGAGTGTAAAATCGCGTTTTCTTCACTTATTTCAAACTGCTTAAAAATCATATAAATGGATGTATCACCTCATAGTAAGCCTCTATATACCAAGAATACTGAGTTTTTAAAAATTCAAGAAATTCGATTTTCTAACCCCTAGTGAGTGTAAAATCGCGTTTACTTCACTTCTTACAAACTGCTTAAAAATCATATAAATGGATGCATCACCTCATAATAAGCCTATATATACCAAGTTTACTAAGTTTTCAAAAAGTCAAAAATTTCGATTTTCTAGCCCCCAGTGAGTGTAAAATCGCGTTTTCTTCACTTCTTTCAAACTGCTTAAAAATCATATAATTGGATGTATCACCTCATAATAAGCCTCTATATACCAAGAATACTGTGTTTTCAAAAAGTCAAGAAATTCGATTTTCTAGCCCCTAATGAGTGTAAAATCGCGTTTACTTCACCTCTTTCAAACTGCTTAAAAATCATATAAATGGATGTATCACCTCATAATAAGCCTCTATATACCAAGAATACTGAGTTTTCAAGAAGTCAAGAAATTCGATTTTCTAGCCCCTAGTGAGTGTAAAGTCGCGTTTACTTCACTTCTTTCAAACTGCTTAAAAATCATAAACATGGATGTATCACCTCATAATAAGCCTATATATAACAAGAATACTAAGTTTTCAAAAAGTCAAGAATTTCGATTTTCTAGCACCTAGTGAGTGAAAATCGCGTTTACTTCACTTCTTTCAAACTGCTTAAAAATCATATAAAAGAATGTTTCACGTCATTATAAGCCTACATATACCAAGAATAATGAGTTTTCAACAAGTCAAGAAATTCAATTTTCTAGCCCCTAGTGAGAGTAAAATCGCGTTTACTTCATTTCTGTCAAACTGCTTAAAAAGCATATAAATGGATGTATCACGTCATAATAAGCCTCTATATACCAAGAATACTGAGTTTTCAACAAGTCAAGAAATTCGATTTTCTAGCTCCTAGTGAGCGTAAAATCGCGTTTACTTCACTTCTTTCAAACTGCTTAAAAATCATATAAAAGAATGTTTCACGTCATTATAAGCCTACATATACCAAGAATAATGAGTTTTCAACAAGTCAAGAAATTCAATTTTCTAGCCCCTAGTGAGAGTAAAATCGCGTTTACTTCATTTCTTTCAAACTGCATAAAAATCATATAAATGGATATTTCACGTCATAATACGCCTATATATACCAAGAATACTGAGTTTTGAAAAAGTCAAGAAATTCGATTTTCTAGGCCCTAGTGAGTGTAAAATCGCGTTTACTTCACTTCTTTCAAACTGCCTAAAAATCATATAAATGGATGTATCACCTCATAATAAGCCTCTATATACCAAGAATAATAAGTTTTTAAAAAGTCAAGAATTTCGATTTTCTAGCCCCCAGTGAGTGTAAAATGGCGTTTACTTCACTTCTTTCAACCTGCTTAAAAAGCATATAAATGGATGTATCACGTCATAATAAGCCTCTATATACCAAGAATACTGAGTTTTCAACAAGTCAAGAAATTCGATTTTCTAGCTCCTAGTGAGCGTAAAATCGCGTTTACTTCACTTCTTTCAAACTGCTTAAAAATCATATAAAAGAATGTTTCACGTCATTATAAGCCTACATATACCAAGAATAATGAGTTTTCAACAAGTCAAGAAAAACAATTTTCTAGCCCCTAGTGAGTGTAAAATCGCGTTTACTTCACTTCTTTCAAACTGCTTAAAAATCATATAAATGGATGTATCACCTCATTATAAGCATCTGTATACCAAGAAAACTCAGTTTTCAACAAGTCAAGAAATATGATTTTCTAGCTCCTAGTGAGTGTAAAATCGCGTTTACTTCACTTCTTTCAAACTGCATAAAAATCATATAAATGGATGTATCACCTCATTATAAGCGTATATATACCAAGAATACTGAGTTTTGAAAAAGTCTAGAAATTCGATCTTCTAGCCCCTAGTGAGTGTAAAATCGCGTTTACTTCACTTCTTTCAAACTGCTTAAAAATCATATAAATGGATGTATCACCTCATAATAAGCCTCTATATACCAAGAATAATAAGTTTTCAAAAAGTCAAGAATTTCGATTTTCTAGCCCCCAGTGAGTGTAAAATGGCGTTTACTTCACTTCTTTCAACCTGCTTAAAAAGCATATAAATGGATGTATCACGTCATAATAAGCCTCTATATACCAAGAATACTGAGTTTTCAACAAGTCAAGAAATTCGATTTTCTAGCCCCCAGTGAGTGTAAAATCGCGTTTACATCACTTCTTTTAAACTGCTTAAAAATCATATAAATGGATGTATCACGACATAATAAGCCTCTATATACCAAGAATATTCAGTTTTCAACAAGTCAAGAAATTCGATTTTCTAGTCCCTAGTGAGTGTAAAATCGCGTTTACCTCACTTCTTTCACACTGCATAAAAATCATATAAATGGATGTATCACATCATAATAAGCCTATATATACCAAGAATACTAAGTTTTCAAAAAGTCAAGAATTTCGATTTTCTAGCCCCTAGTGAGTGTAAAATCGCGTTTACTTCACTTCTTTCAAACTGCTTAAAAATCATATAAATGGATGTTTCACGTCATTATAAGCGTATATATACCAAGAATACTGAGTTTTGAAAAAGTCTAGAAATTCGATCTTCTAGCCCCTAGTGAGTGTAAAATCGCGTTTACTTCACTTCTTTCAAACTGCTTAAAAATCATATAAATGGATGTATCACCTCATAATAAGCCTCTATATACCAAGAATAATAAGTTTTCAAAAAGTCAAGAATTTCGATTTTCTAGCCCCCAGTGAGTGTAAAATGGCGTTTACTTCACTTCTTTCAACCTGCTTAAAAAGCATATAAATGGATGTATCACGTCATAATAAGCCTCTATATACCAAGAATACTGAGTTTTCAACAAGTCAAGAAATTCGATTTTCTAGCTCCTAGTGAGTGTAAAATCGCGTTTACTTCACTTCTTTCGAACAGCTTAAAAATCATATAAATGGATGTATCACCTCATAATAAGCCTATATATACCAAGAATACTAAGTTTTCAAAAAGTCAAGAATTTCGATTTTCTAGCTCCTAGTGAGTGTAAAATCGCGTTTACTTCACTTGTTTCAAACTGCTTAAAAATCATATAAATGGATGTATCACCTCATTATAAGCCTACATATACCATGAATATTGAGTTTTCAACAAGTCAAGAAATTCAATTTTTTAGCCCCTAGTGAGAGTAAAATCGCTTTTACTTCACTTCTTTCAAACTGCATAAAAATCATATAAATGGAGGTTTCACGTCATAATCAGCCTATATATACCAAGAATACTAAGTTTTCAACAAGACAAGAAATTCGAATTTCTAGCCCCTAGTGAGTGTAAAATCGCGTTTACTTCACTTCTTACAAAATGCTTAAAAATCATATAAATGGATGTATCACATCATAATAAGCCTATATATACCAAGAATACTAAGTTTTCAAAAAGTCAAGAATTTCGATTTTCTAGCCCCTAGTGAGTGTAAAATGGCGTTTACTTCACTTCTTTCAAACTGCTTAAAAATCATATAAATGGATGTATCACATCATAATAAGCCTATATATACCAAGAATACTAAGTTTTCAAAAAGTCAAGAATTTCGATTTTCTAGCCCCTAGTGAGTGTAAAATGGCGTTTACTTCACTTCTTTCAAACTGCTTAAAAATCATATAAATGGATGTTTCACTTCATTATAAGCCTACATATACCAAGAATATTGAGTTTTCAACAAGTCAAGAAATTCAATTTTCTAGCCCCTAGTGACAGTAAAATCGCGTTTACTTCACTTCTTTCAAACTGCATAAAAATCATATAAATGGATGTTTCACGTCATAATAAGCCTATATATATATACCAAGAATACTGAGTTTTTAAAAGTCAAGAAATTCAATTTTCTAGCCCCTAGTGAGTGTAAAATCACGCTTTCCACACTTCTTTCAAACTTCGAAAAAATCATATAAATGGATATATCACCTCATAATAAGCCTATATATACCAAGAATACTAAAATTTGTAAAAGTCAAGAATTTCGATTTTCTAGCCCCTAGTGATTGTAAAATCGCGTTTACTTCACTTCTTTCAAACTGCTTAAAAGGATGTTTCACGTCATTATAAGCCTACATATACCAAGAATATTGAGTTTTCAACAAGTCAAGAAATTCAATTTTCTAGCCCCTAGTGAGAGTAAAATCGCGTTTACTGCACTTCTTTCAAACTGCTTAAAAATCATATAAATGGATGTTATACGTCATAATAAGCCTATATATACCAAGAATACTAAGTTTTTAACAAGTCAAGAAATTCGATTTTTTAGCCCCTAGTGAGTGTATAATCGCGTTTACTTCACTTCTTTCAAACTGCATAAAAATCATATAAATGGATGTATCACCTCATAATAAGCCTCTATATATCAAGAATACTAAGTTTTCAAAAAGTCAAGAATTTCGATTTTCTAGCCCCTAGTGAGTGTAAAATCGCGTTTACTTCACTTCTTTCAAACTGCTTAAAAATCATATAAAAGGATGTTTCACGTCATTATAAGCCTACATATACCAAGAATATTGAGTTTTCAACAAGTAAAGAAATTCAATTTTGTAGCCCCTAGTGAGAGTAAAATCGCGTTTACTTCACTTTTTTCAAACTGCATAAAAATCATATAAATGGATGTTTCACGTCATAATAAGCCTATATCTACCAAGAATACTAAGTTTTCAACAAGTCAAGAAATTCGATTCTCTAGCCCCTAGTGAGTGTAAAATCACGTTTACTTCACTTCTTTCAAACTGCTTAAAAATCATATAAATGAATGTATCACCTCATAAAAACCCTCTATATACCAAGAATACTGAGATTTCAAAAAGTCATGAATTTCGATTTTCAAGCCCCTAGTGAGTGTAAAATCGCGTTTACTTCACTTCTTTCAAACTGCATAAAAATCAAATAAATGGATGTTTCACGTCATTATAAGCCTATATATACCAAGAATACTGAGTTTTTAAATATCAAGAAATTCGATTTTCTAGCCCCTAGTGAGTGTAAAATCGCGTTTACTTCACTTCTTTCAAACTGCTTAAAAATCATAAAACTGGATGTATCACCTCATAATAAGCCTCTATATAAAGAATACTAAGTTTTCAAAAAGTCAAGAATTTCGATTTTCTAACCCCTAGTGAGTGTAAAATCGCGTTTACATTACTTCTTTCAAACTGCTTAAAAATCATATAAATGGATGTATCACGTCATAATAAGCCTCTATATACCAAGAATATTCAGTTTTCAACAAGTCAAGAAATTCGATTTTTTAGCCCCTAGTGAGTGTAAAATCGCGTTTACTGCACTTCTTTCAAACTGCTTAAAAGTCATATAAATGTATTTATCACCTCATAATAAGCATCTGTATACCAAGAAAACTCAGTTTTCAACAAGTCAACAAATTCGATATTTTAGCCCCTAGTGAGCGTAAAATCGCGTTTACTTTACTTCTTTCAAACTGCATAAAAATCATATAAATGGATGTTTCACGTCATAATAAGCCTATATATACCAAGAATACTGAGGTCTCAAAAAGACAAGAAATTCGATTTTTTAGCCCCTAGTGAGTGTAAAATCGCGTTTACTTCAGTTCTTTCAAACTGCTTAAAAATCATATAAATGGATGTTTCACGTCATTATATGCATATATATAGCAAGAATATTGAGTTTTCAAAAAGTCAAGAAATTCGATTTTCTAGCCCCTAGTGAGTGTAAAATCGCGTTTACTTCAGTTCTTTCAAACTGCTTAAAAATCATATAAATGGATGTTTCACGTCATTATATGCATATATATAGCAAGAATATTGAGTTTTCAAAAAGTCAAGAAATTCGATTTTCTAGCCCCTAGTGAGTGTAAAATCGCGTTTACTTCTCTTCTTTCAAACTGCTTAAAAATCTTATAAATGGATGTATCACCTCATAATAAGCCTCTATATACCAAGAATACTGAGTTTTCAAAAAGTCAAGAAATTCGATTTTCTTGCCCCTAGTGACTGTAAAATCGCGTTTACTTCACTTCTTTCAAACTGCTTAAAAATCATTTAAATGGATGATTGACCTCATAATAAGCCTCTATATACCAAGAATACTGAGTTTTTAAAAGTCAAGAAATTCAATTTTCTAGCCCCTAGTGAGTGTAAAATCACGCTTTCCACACTTCTTTCAAACTTCGAAAAAATCATATAAATGGATGTTTCACGTCATAATAAGCCTATATATAACAAGAATACTAAGTTTTCAAAAAGTCAAGAATTTCGATTTTCTAGCACCTAGTGAGTGAAAATCGCGTTTACTTCACTTCTTTCAAACAGCTTAAAAATCATATAAATGGATGTATCACCTCATAATAAGCCTATATATAACAAGAATACTAAGTTTTCAAAATGTCAAGAATTCCGATTTTCTAGCACTTAGTGAGTGAAAATCGCGTTTACTTCACTTCTTTCAAACTGCTTAAAAATCATATAAAGCAATGTTTCACGTCATTATAAGCCTACATATACCAAGAATATTGAGTTTTCAACAAGTCAAGAAATTCAATTTTCTAGCCCCTAGTGAGAGTAAAATCGCGTTTACTTCACTTCTTTCAAAATGCATAAAAATCATATAAATGGATATTTCACGTCATAATACACCTATATATACCAAGAATACTAAGTTTTTAACAAGTCAAGAAATTCGACTTTCTAGCCCCTAGTAAGTGTAAAATCGCGTTTACTTCACTTCTTTCAAACTGCTTAAAAATCATATAAATGGATGTATCACCTCATAATAAGCCTCTATATACCAAGAATACTAAGTTTTCAAAAAGTCAAGAATTTCGATTTTCTAGCCCCCAGTGAGTGTAAAATCGCGTTTACATCACATCTTTTAAACTGCTTAAAAATCATATAAATGGATGTATCACGACATAATAAGTCTCTATATACCAAGAATACTGAGTTTTCAACAAGTCAAGAAATTCGATATTTTAGCCCCTGCTGAGCGTAAAATCGCGTTTACTTTACTTCTTTCAAACTGCATAAAAATCATATAAATGGATGTTTCACGTCATAATAAGCATATATATTCCAAGAATACTGAGGTCTCAAAAAGACAAGAAATTCGATTTTCTAGCCCCTAGTGAGTGTAAAATCGCGTTTTCTTCACTTATTTCAAACTGCTTAAAAATCATATAAGTGGATGTATCACCTCATAGTAAGCCTCTATATACCAAGAATACTGACTTTTCAAAAAGTCAAGAAATTCGATTTTCTAGCCCCTAGTGAGTGTAAAATCGCGTTTATTTCACTTCTTTTAAAATGCTTAAAAATCATATAAATGGATGTATCACGTCATTATAAGCCTATATATACCAAGAATACTGAGTTTTTAAAAATTCAAGAAATTCGATTTTCTAACCCCTAGTGAGTGTAAAATCGCGTTTACTTCACTTCTTACAAACTGCTTAAAAATCATATAAATGGATGTATCACCTCATAATAAGCCTATATATACCAAGTTTACTAAGTTTTCAAAAAGTCAAAAATTTCGATTTTCTAGCCCCCAGTGAGTGTAAAATCGCGTTTTCTTCACTTCTTTCAAACTGCTTAAAAATCATATAATTGGATGTATCACCTCATAATAAGCCTCTATATACCAAGAATACTGTGTTACTGCTTAAAAAAACTGCTTAAAAATCATATAAAAGAATGTTTCACGTCATTATAAGCCTACATATACCAAGAATAATGAGTTTTCAACAAGTCAAGAAATTCAATTTTCTAGCCCCTAGTGAGAGTAAAATCGCGTTTACTTCATTTCTTTCAAACTGCATAAAAATCATATAAATGGATATTTCACGTCATAATACGCCTATATATACCAAGAATACTGAGTTTTGAAAAAGTCAAGAAATTCGATTTTCTAGGCCCTAGTGAGTGTAAAATCGCGTTTACTTCACTTCTTTCAAACTGCCTAAAAATCATATAAATGGATGTATCACCTCATAATAAGCCTCTATATACCAAGAATAATAAGTTTTTAAAAAGTCAAGAATTTCGATTTTCTAGCCCCCAGTGAGTGTAAAATGGCGTTTACTTCACTTCTTTCAACCTGCTTAAAAAGCATATAAATGGATGTATCACGTCATAATAAGCCTCTATATACCAAGAATACTGAGTTTTGAAAAAGTCAAGAAATTCGATTTTCTAGGCCCTAGTGAGTGTAAAATCGCGTTTACTTCACTTCTTTCAAACCGCTTAAAAATCATATAAAAGAATGTTTCACGTCATTATAAGCATCTATATACCAAGAAAACTCAGTTTTCAAAAAGTCAAAAATTTCGATTTTCTAGCCCCCAGTGAGTGTAAAATCGCGTTTTCTTCACTTCTTTCAAACTGCTTAAAAATCATATAATTGGATGTATCACCTCATAATAAGCCTCTATATACCAAGAATACTGTGTTTTCAAAAAGTCAAGAAATTCGATTTTCTAGCCCCTAATGAGTGTAAAATCGCGTTTACTTCACTTCTTTCAAACTGCTTAAAAATCTTATAAAAGAATGTTTCACGTCATTATAAGCCTACATATACCAAGAATAATGAGTTTTCAACAAGTCAAGAAATTCAATTTTCTAGCCCCTAGTGTGAGTATAATCACATCATAATAAGCCTATATATACCAAGAATACTAAGTTTTCAAAAAGTCAAGAATTTCGATTTTCTAGCCCCTAGTGAGTGTAAAATGGCGTTTACTTCACTTCTTTTAAACTGCTTAAAAATCATGTAAATGGATGTTTCACTTCATTATAAGCCTACATATACCAAGAATATTGAGTTTTCAACAAGTCAAGAAATTCAATTTTCTAGCCCCTAGTGACAGTAAAATCGCGTTTACTTCACTTCTTTCAAACTGCATAAAAATCATATAAATGGATGTTTCACGTCATAATAAGCCTATATATATACCAAGAATACTAAGTTTTCAACAAGTCAAGAAAGTCGATTTTCTAGCCCCCAGTGAGTGTAAAATCACGTTTACTTCACTTCTTACAAACTGCTTAAAAATCATATAAATGAATGTATCACCTCATAAAAAGTCTCTATATACCAAGAATACTGAGTTTTCAAAAAGTCAAGAATTTCGATTTTCTAGCCCCTATTGAGTGTAAAATCGCGTTTACTTCTCTTCTTTAAAATGCTTAAAAATCATATAAATGGATATTTCACTTCATTATAAGCCTATATATACAAGAATACAGAGTTTTCATAAAGTCAAGAAATTCGATTTTCTAGCCCCTAGTGAGTGTAAAATCACGTTTACTTCACTTCTTTCAAACCGCTTAAAAATCATATAAATGTATGTATCACCTCATAATATGCATCTATATACAAAGAAAACTCAGTTTTCAACAAGTCAAGAAATTCGATATTTTAGCCCCTGCTGAGCGTAAAATCGCGTTTACTTTACTTCTTTCAAACTGCATAAAAATCATATAAATGGATGTTTCACGTCATAATAAGCATATATATTCCAAGAACACTGAGGTCTCAAAAAGACAAGAAATTCGATTTTCTAGCCCCTAGTGAGTGTAAAATCGCGTTTTCTTCACTTATTTCAAACTGCTTAAAAATCATATAAATGGATGTATCACCTCATAATAAGCCTATATATACCAAGTTTACTAAGTTTTCAAAAAGTCAAAATTTTCGATTTTCTAGCCCCCAGTGAGTGTAAAATCACGTTTTCTTCACTTCTGTCAAACTGCTTAAAAATCATATAAATGGATGTATCACCTCATAATAAGCCTCTATATACCAAGAATACTGTGTTTTCAAAAAGTCAAGAAATTCGATTTTCTAGCCCCTAGTGAGTGTAAAATCGCGTTTACTTCATTTCTTTCAAACTGCATAAAAATCATATAAATGGATATTTCACGTCATAATACGCCTATATATACCAAGAATACTGAGTTTTGAAAAAGTCAAGAAATTCGATTTTCTAGGCCCTAGTGAGTGTAAAATCGCGTTTACTTCACTTCTTTCAAACCGCTTAAAAATCATATAAATGTATGTATCACCTCATAATAAGCATCTATATACCAAGAAAACTCAGTTTTCAACAAGTCAAGAAATTCGATATTTTAGCCCCTAGTGAGCGTAAAATCGCGTTTACTTTACTTCTTTCAAACTGTTTAAAAATCATATAAATGGATGTATCACCTCATAATAAGCCTCTATATACCAAGAATACTAAGTTTTCAAAAAGTCAAGAATTACGATTTTCAAGCTCCTAGTGGGTGTAAAATCGCGTTGACTTCACTTCTTTCAAACTGCTTAAAAATCTTATAAATGGATGTATCACCTCATAATAAGCCTCTATATACCAAGAATACTGAGTTTTCAAAAAGTCAAGAAATTCGATATTTTAGCCCCTAGTGAGCGTAAAATCGCGTTTACTTTACTTCTTTCAAACTGTTTAAAAATCATATAAATGTATGTATCACCTCATAATATGCATCTATATACCAAGAAAACTCAGTTTTCAACAAGTCAAGAAATTCGATATTTTAGCCCCTGCTGAGCGTAAAATCGCGTTTACTTTACTTCTTTCAAACTGCATAAAAATCATATAAATGGATGTTTCACGTCATAATAAGCATATATATTCCAAGAACACTGAGGTCTCAAAAAGACAAGAAATTCGATTTTCTAGCCCCTAGTGAGTGTAAAATCGCGTTTTCTTCACTTATTTCAAACTGCTTAAAAATCATATAAATGGATGTATCACCTCATAATAAGCCTATATATACCAAGTTTACTAAGTTTTCAAAAAGTCAAAAATTTCGATTTTCTAGCCCCCAGTGAGTGTAAAATCACGTTTTCTTCACTTCTGTCAAACTGCTTAAAAATCATATAAATGGATGTATCACCTCATAATAAGCCTCTATATACCAAGAATACTGTGTTTTCAAAAAGTCAAGAAATTCGATTTTCTAGCCCCTAGTGAGTGTAAAATCGCGTTTACTTCATTTCTTTCAAACTGCATAAAAATCATATAAATGGATATTTCACGTCATAATACGCCTATATATACCAAGAATACTGAGTTTTGAAAAAGTCAAGAAATTCGATTTTCTAGGCCCTAGTGAGTGTAAAATCGCGTTTACTTCACTTCTTTCAAACCGCTTAAAAATCATATAAATGTATGTATCACCTCATAATAAGCATCTATATACCAAGAAAACTCAGTTTTCAACAAGTCAAGAAATTCGATATTTTAGCCCCTAGTGAGCGTAAAATCGCGTTTACTTTACTTCTTTCAAACTGTTTAAAAATCATATAAATGGATGTATCACCTCATAATAAGCCTCTATATACCAAGAATACTAAGTTTTCAAAAAGTCAAGAATTACGATTTTCAAGCTCCTAGTGGGTGTAAAATCGCGTTTACTTCACTTCTTTCAAACTGCTTAAAAATCTTATAAATGGATGTATCACCTCATAATAAGCCTCTATATACCAAGAATACTGAGTTTTTAAAAGTCAAGAAATTCAATTTTCTAGCCCCTAGTGAGTGTAAAATCACGCTTTCCACACTTCTTTCAAACTTCGAAAAAATCATATAAATGGATGTTTTACGTCATAATAAGCCTATATATAGAAAGAATATTGAGTTTTCAACAAGTCCAGAAATTCGATTTACTAGCCCCTAGTGAGTGTAAAATCGCGTTTACTTCACTTGTTTCAAACTGCTTAAAAATCATATAAATGGATGTATCACCTCATAATAAGCCTCTATATACCAAGAATACTGAGTTTTCAAAAAGTCAAGAAAATCGATTTTCTAGCCCCTAGTGAGTGTAAAATCGCGTTTACTTCACTTGTTTCAAACTAAGTAAAAATCATAAATGGGTGTATCACATCATAATAAGCTTTTTATACCAAGAATATTGAGTTTTCAACAAGGCAGGAAATTCGATTTTCTAGCCCCTAGTGAGTGTAAAATCACGCTTTCCACACTTCTTTCAAACTTCGAAAAAATCATATAAATGGATATATCACCTCATAATAAGCCTATATATACCAAGAATACTAAAATTTGTAAAAATCAAGAATTTCGATTTTCTAGCCCCTAGTGAGTGTAAAATCGCGTTTACTTCACTTCTTTCAAACTGCTTAAAAGGATGTTTCACGTCATTATAAGCCTACATATACCAAGAATATTGAGTTTTCAACAAGTCAAGAAATTCAATTTTCTAGCCCCTAGTGAGAGTAAATCGCGTTTACTGCACTTCTTTCAAACTGCTTAAAAATCATATAAATGGATGTTATACGTCATAATAAGCCTATATATACCAAGAATACTAAGTTTTTAACAAGTCAAGAAATTCGATTTTTTAGCCCCTAGTGAGTGTATAATCGCGTTTACTTCACTTCTTTCAAACTGCATAAAAATCATATAAATGGATGTATCACCTCATAATAAGCCTCTATATATCAAGAATACTAAGTTTTCAAAAAGTCAAGAATTTCGATTTTCTAGCCCCTAGTGAGTGTAAAATCGCGTTTACTTCACTTCTTTCAAACTGCTTAAAAATCATATAAAAGGATGTTTCACGTCATTATAAGCCTACATATACCAAGAATATTGAGTTTTCAACAAGTAAAGAAATTCAATTTTGTAGCCCCTAGTGAGAGTAAAATCGCGTTTACTTCACTTTTTTCAAACTGCATAAAAATCATATAAATGGATGTTTCACGTCATAATAAGCCTATATCTACCAAGAATACTAAGTTTTCAACAAGTCAAGAAATTCGATTCTCTAGCCCCTAGTGAGTGTAAAATCACGTTTACTTCACTTCTTTCAAACTGCTTAAAAATCATATAAATGAATGTATCACCTCATAAAAACCCTCTATATACCAAGAATACTGAGATTTCAAAAAGTCATGAATTTCGATTTTCAAGCCCCTAGTGAGTGTAAAATCGCGTTTACTTCACTTCTTTCAAACTGCATAAAAATCAAATAAATGGATGTTTCACGTCATTATAAGCCTATATATACCAAGAATACTGAGTTTTTAAATATCAAGAAATTCGATTTTCTAGCCCCTAGTGAGTGTAAAATCGCGTTTACTTCACTTCTTTCAAACTGCTTAAAAATCATAAAACTGGATGTATCACCTCATAATAAGCCTCTATATAAAGAATACTAAGTTTTCAAAAAGTCAAGAATTTCGATTTTCTAACCCCTAGTGAGTGTAAAATCGCGTTTACATTACTTCTTTCAAACTGCTTAAAAATCATATAAATGGATGTATCACGTCATAATAAGCCTCGTTATACCAAGAATATTCAGTTTTCAACAAGTCAAGAAATTCGATTTTTTAGCCCCTAGTGAGTGTAAAATCGCGTTTACTTCACTTCTTTCAAACTGCTTAAAAGTCATATAAATGTATTTATCACCTCATAATAAGCATCTGTATACCAAGAAAACTCAGTTTTCAACAAGTCAACAAATTCGATATTTTAGCCCCTAGTGAGCGTAAAATCGCGTTTACTTTACTTCTTTCAAACTGCATAAAAATCATATAAATGGATGTTTCACGTCATAATAAGCCTATATATACCAAGAATACTGAGGTCTCAAAAAGACAAGAAATTCGATTTTTTAGCCCCTAGTGAGTGTAAAATCGCGTTTACTTCAGTTCTTTCAAACTGCTTAAAAATCATATAAATGGATGTTTCTCGTCATTATATGCATATATATAGCAAGAATATTGAGTTTTCAAAAAGTCAAGAAATTCGATTTTCTAGCCCCTAGTGAGTGTAAAATCGCGTTTACTTCAGTTCTTTCAAACTGCTTAAAAATCATATAAATGGATGTTTCACGTCATTATATGCATATATATATAGCAAGAATATTGAGTTTTCAAAAAGTCAAGAAATTCGATTTTCTAGCCCCTAGTGAGTGTAAAATCGCGTTTACTTCTCTTCTTTCAAACTGCTTAAAAATCTTATAAATGGATGTATCACCTCATAATAAGCCTCTATATACCAAGAATACTGAGTTTTCAAAAAGTTAAGAAATTCGATTTTCTTGCCCCTAGTGACTGTAAAATCGCGTTTACTTCACTTCTTTCAAACTGCTTAAAAATCATATAAATGGATGATTGACCTCATAATAAGCCTCTATATACCAAGAATACTGAGTTTTTAAAAGTCAAGAAATTCAATTTTCTAGCCCCTAGTGAGTGTAAAATCACGCTTTCCACACTTCTTTCAAACTTCGAAAAAATCATATAAATGGATGTTTCACGTCATAATAAGCCTATATATAACAAGAATACTAAGTTTTCAAAAAGTCAAGAATTTCGATTTTCTAGCACCTAGTGAGTGAAAATCGCGTTTACTTCACTTCTTTCAAACAGCTTAAAAATCATATAAATGGATGTATCACCTCATAATAAGCCTATATATAACAAGAATACTAAGTTTTCAAAATGTCAAGAATTCCGATTTTCTAGCACTTAGTGAGTGAAAATCGCGTTTACTTCACTTTTTTCAAACTGCTTAAAAATCATATAAAGCAATGTTTCACGTCATTATAAGCCTACATATACCAAGAATATTGAGTTTTCAACAAGTCAAGAAATTCAATTTACTAGCCCCTAGTGAGAGTAAAATCGCGTTTACTTCACTTCTTTCAAACTGCATAAAAATCATATAAATGGATATTTCACGTCATAATACACCTATATATACCAAGAATACTAAGTTTTTAACAAGTCAAGAAATTCGACTTTCTAGCCCCTAGTAAGTGTAAAATCGCGTTTACTTCACTTCTTTCAAACTGCTTAAAAATCATATAAAAGGATGTATCACCTCATAATAAGCCTCTATATACCAAGAATACTAAGTTTTCAAAAAGTCAAGAATTTCGATTTTCTAGCCCCCAGTGAGTGTAAAATCGCGTTTACATCACATCTTTTAAACTGCTTAAAAATCATATAAATGGATGTATCACGACATAATAAGCCTCTATATACCAAGAATATTCAGTTTTCAACAAGTCAAGAAATTCGATTTTCTAGCCCCTAGTGAGTGTAAAATCGCGTTTACCTCACTTCTTTCACACTGCATAAAAATCATATAAATGGATGTATCACATCATAATAAGCCTATATATACCAAGAATACTAAGTTTTCAAAAAGTCAAGAATTTCGATTTTCTAGCCCCTAGTGAGTGTAAAATCGCGTTTACTTCACTTCTTTCAAACTGCTTAAAAATCATATAAATGGATGTTTCACGTCATTATAAGCGTATATATACCAAGAATACTGAGTTTTGAAAAAGTCTAGAAATTCGATTTTCTAGCCCCTAGTGAGTGTAAAATCGCGTTTACTTCACTTCTTTCAAACTGCTTAAAAATCATATAAATGGATGTATCACCTCAGAATAAGCCTCTATATACCAAGAATAATAAGTTTTCAAAAAGTCAAGAATTTCGATTTTCTAACCCCAGTGAGTGTAAAATGGCGTTTACTTCACTTCTTTCAACCTGCTTAAAAAGCATATAAATGGATGTATCACGTCATTTTAAGCCTCTATATACCAAGAATACTGAGTTTTCAACAAGTCAAGAAATTCGATTTTCTAGCTCCTAGTGAGTGTAAAATCGCGTTTACTTCACTTCTTTCAAACAGCTTAAAAATCATATAAATGGATGTATCACCTCATAATAAGCCTATATATACCAAGAATACTAAGTTTTCAAAAAGTCAAGAATTTCGATTTTCTAGCCCCTAGTGAGTGTAAAATCGCGTTTACTTCACTTCTTTCAAACTGCTTAAAAATCATATAAATGGATGTATCACCTCATTATAAGCCTACATATACCATGAATATTGAGTTTTCAACAAGTCAAGAAATTCAATTTTTTAGCCCCTAGTGAGTGTAAAATCGCGTTTACTTCACTTCTTTCAAACTATTTAAAAATCATATAAATGAATGTATCACGTCATAATAAGCCTTTATATACCAAGAATATTCAGTTTTCAACAAGTCAAGAAATTCAATTTTCTAGCCCCTAGTGACAGTAAAATCGCGTTTACTTCACTTCTTTCAAACTGCATAAAAATCATATAAATGGATGTTTCACGTCATAATAAGCCTATATATATATATATATATATATATATATATATATATATACCAAGAATACTAAGTTTTCAACAAGTCAAGAAATTCGATTTTCTAGCCCCTAGTGAGTGTAAAATCACGTTTACTTCACTTCTTACAAACTGCTTAAAAATCATATAAATGAATGTATCACCTCATAAAAAGTCTCTATATACCAAGAATACTGAGTTTTCAACAAGTCAAGAAATTCGATATTTTAGCCCCTGCTGAGCGTAAAATCGCGTTTACTTTACTTCTTTCAAACTGCATAAAAATCATATAAATGGATGTTTCACGTCATAATAAGCATATATATTCCAGGAATACTGAGGTCTCAAAAAGACAAGAAATTCGATTTTCTAGCCCCTAGTGAGTGTAAAATCGCGTTTTCTTCACTTATTTCAAACTGCTTAAAAATCATATAAATGGATGTATCACCTCATAGTAAGCCTCTATATACCAAGAATACTGACTTTTCAAAAAGTCAAGAAATTCGATTTTCTAGCCCCTAGTGAGTGTAAAATCGCGTTTATTTCACTTCTTTTAAAATGCTTAAAAATCATATAAATGGATGTATCACGTCATTATAAGCCTATATATACCAAGAATACTGAGTTTTTAAAAATTCAAGAAATTCGATTTTCTAACCCCTAGTGAGTGTAAAATCGCGTTTACTTCACTTCTTACAAACTGCTTAAAAATCATATAAATGGATGTATCACCTCATAATAAGCCTATATATACCAAGTTTACTAAGTTTTCAAAAAGTCAAAAATTTCGATTTTCTAGCCCCCAGTGAGTGTAAAATCGCGTTTTCTTCACTTCTTTCAAACTGCTTAAAAATCATATAATTGGATGTATCACCTCATAATAAGCCTCTATATACCAAGAATACTGTGTTTTCAAAAAGTCAAGAAATTCGATTTTCTAGCCCCTAATGAGTGTAAAATCGCGTTTACTTCACTTCTTTCAAACTGCTTAAAAATCTTATAAAAGAATGTTTCACGTCATTATAAGCCTACATATACCAAGAATAATGAGTTTTCAACAAGTCAAGAAATTCAATTTTCTAGCCCCTAGTGTGAGTAAAATCGCGTTTACTTCATTTCTTTCAAACTGCTTAAAAAGCATATAAATGGATGTATCACGTCATAATAAGCCTCTATATACCAAGAATACTGAGTTTTCAACAAGTCAAGAAATTCGATTTTTTAGCCCCTAGTGAGTGTATAATCGCGTTTACTTCACTTCTTTCAAACTGCATAAAAATCATATAAATGGATGTATCACCTCATAATAAGCCTCTATATATCAAGAATACTGAGATTTCAAAAAGTCATGAATTTCGATTTTCAAGCCCCTAGTGAGTGTAAAATCGCGTTTACTTCACTTCTTTCAAACTGCATAAAAATCAAATAAATGGATG
Organism: Deroplatys truncata; assembly: GCA_030765065.1. Lineage (NCBI taxonomy): Eukaryota > Metazoa > Arthropoda > Insecta > Mantodea > Mantidae > Deroplatys > Deroplatys truncata. Next base: position 29,518 of record JAUKNL010000046.1, read on the forward strand.
TTTCACGTCATTATAAGCCTATATATACCAAGAATACTGAGTTTTTAAATATCAAGAAATTCGATTTTCTAGCCCCTAGTGAGTGTAAAATCGCGTTTACTTCACTTCTTTCAAACTGCTTAAAAATCATAAAACTGGATGTATCACCTCATAATAAGCCTCTATATAAAGAATACTAAGTTTTCAAAAAGTCAAGAATTTCGATTTTCTAACCCCTAGTGAGTGTAAAATCGCGTTTACATTACTTCTTTCAAACTGCTTAAAAATCATATAAATGGATGTATCACGTCATAATAAGCCTCTATATACCAAGAATATTCAGTTTTCAACAAGTCAAGAAATTCGATTTTTTAGCCCCTAGTGAGTGTAAAATCGCGTTTACTTCACTTCTTTCAAACTGCTTAAAAGTCATATAAATGTATTTATCACCTCATAATAAGCATCTGTATACCAAGAAAACTCAGTTTTCAACAAGTCAACAAATTCGATATTTTAGCCCCTAGTGAGCGTAAAATCGCGTTTACTTTACTTCTTTCAAACTGCATAAAAATCATATAAATGGATGTTTCACGTCATAATAAGCCTATATATACCAAGAATACTGAGGTCTCAAAAAGACAAGAAATTCGATTTTTTAGCCCCTAGTGAGTGTAAAATCGCGTTTACTTCAGTTCTTTCAAACTGCTTAAAAATCATATAAATGGATGTTTCTCGTCATTATATGCATATATATAGCAAGAATATTGAGTTTTCAAAAAGTCAAGAAATTCGATTTTCTAGCCCCTAGTGAGTGTAAAATCGCGTTTACTTCAGTTCTTTCAAACTGCTTAAAAATCATATAAATGGATGTTTCACGTCATTATAAGCATATATATAGCAAGAATATTGAGTTTTCAAAAAGTCAAGAAATTCGATTTTCTAGCCCCTAGTGAGTGTAAAATCGCGTTTACTTCTCTTCTTTCAAACTGCTTAAAAATCTTATAAATGGATGTATCACCTCATAATAAGCCTCTATATACCAAGAATACTGAGTTTTCAAAAAGTTAAGAAATTCGATTTTCTTGCCCCTAGTGACTGTAAAATCGCGTTTACTTCACTTCTTTCAAACTGCTTAAAAATCATATAAATGGATGATTGACCTCATAATAAGCCTCTATATACCAAGAATACTGAGTTTTTAAAAGTCAAGAAATTCAATTTTCTAGCCCCTAGTGAGTGTAAAATCACGCTTTCCACACTTCTTTCAAACTTCGAAAAAATCATATAAATGGATGTTTCACGTCATAATAAGCCTATATATAACAAGAATACTAAGTTTTCAAAAAGTCAAGAATTTCGATTTTCTAGCACCTAGTGAGTGAAAATCGCGTTTACTTCACTTCTTTCAAACAGCTTAAAAATCATATAAATGGATGTATCACCTCATAATAAGCCTATATATAACAAGAATACTAAGTTTTCAAAATGTCAAGAATTCCGATTTTCTAGCACTTAGTGAGTGAAAATCGCGTTTACTTCACTTTTTTCAAACTGCTTAAAAATCATATAAAGCAATGTTTCACGTCATTATAAGCCTACATATACCAAGAATATTGAGTTTTCAACAAGTCAAGAAATTCAATTTACTAGCCCCTAGTGAGAGTAAAATCGCGTTTACTTCACTTCTTTCAAACTGCATAAAAATCATATAAATGGATATTTCACGTCATAATACACCTATATATACCAAGAATACTAAGTTTTTAACAAGTCAAGAAATTCGACTTTCTAGCCCCTAGTAAGTGTAAAATCGCGTTTACTTCACTTCTTTCAAACTGCTTAAAAATCATATAAAAGGATGTATCACCTCATAATAAGCCTCTATATACCAAGAATACTAAGTTTTCAAAAAGTCAAGAATTTCGATTTTCTAGCCCCCAGTGAGTGTAAAATCGCGTTTACATCACATCTTTTAAACTGCTTAAAAATCATATAAATGGATGTATCACGACATAATAAGCCTCTATATACCAAGAATATTCAGTTTTCAACAAGTCAAGAAATTCGATTTTCTAGCCCCTAGTGAGTGTAAAATCGCGTTTACTTCACTTCTTTCAAACTGCTTAAAAATCATATAAATGGATGTATCACCTCAGAATAAGCCTCTATATACCAAGAATAATAAGTTTTCAAAAAGTCAAGAATTTCGATTTTCTAACCCCAGTGAGTGTAAAATGGCGTTTACTTCACTTCTTTCAACCTGCTTAAAAAGCATATAAATGGATGTATCACGTCATTTTAAGCCTCTATATACCAAGAATACTGAGTTTTCAACAAGTCAAGAAATTCGATTTTCTAGCTCCTAGTGAGTGTAAAATCGCGTTTACTTCACTTCTTTCAAACAGCTTAAAAATCATATAAATGGATGTATCACCTCATAATAAGCCTATATATACCAAGAATACTAAGTTTTCAAAAAGTCAAGAATTTCGATTTTCTAGCCCCTAGTGAGTGTAAAATCGCGTTTACTTCACTTCTTTCAAACTGCTTAAAAATCATATAAATGGATGTATCACCTCATTATAAGCCTACATATACCATGAATATTGAGTTTTCAACAAGTCAAGAAATTCAATTTTTTAGCCCCTAGTGAGTGTAAAATCGCGTTTACTTCACTTCTTTCAAACTATTTAAAAATCATATAAATGAATGTTTCACTTCATTATAAGCCTACATATACCAAGAATATTGAGTTTTCAACAAGTCAAGAAATTCAATTTTCTAGCCCCTAGTGAGTGTAAAATGGCGTTTACTTCACTTCTTTCAAACTGCTTAAAAATCATATAAATGGATGTTTCACTTCATTATAAGCCTACATATACCAAGAATATTGAGTTTTCAACAAGTCAAGAAATTCAATTTTCTAGCCCCTAGTGACAGTAAAATCGCGTTTACTTCACTTCTTTCAAACTGCATAAAAATCATATAAATGGATGTTTCACGTCATAATAAGCCTATATATATATATATATATATACCAAGAATACTAAGTTTTCAACAAGTCAAGAAATTCGATTTTCTAGCCCCTAGTGAGTGTAAAATCACGTTTACTTCACTTCTTACAAACTGCTTAAAAATCATATAAATGAATGTATCACCTCATAAAAAGTCTCTATATACCAAGAATACTGAGTTTTCAACAAGTCAAGAAATTCGATATTTTAGCCCCTGCTGAGCGTAAAATCGCGTTTACTTTACTTCTTTCAAACTGCATAAAAATCATATAAATGGATGTTTCACGTCATAATAAGCATATATATTCCAAGAATACTGAGGTCTCAAAAAGACAAGAAATTCGATTTTCTAGCCCCTAGTGAGTGTAAAATCGCGTTTTCTTCACTTATTTCAAACTGCTTAAAAATCATATAAATGGATGTATCACCTCATAGTAAGCCTCTATATACCAAGAATACTGACTTTTCAAAAAGTCAAGAAATTCGATTTTCTAGCCCCTAGTGAGTGTAAAATCGCGTTTATTTCACTTCTTTTAAAATGCTTAAAAATCATATAAATGGATGTATCACGTCATTATAAGCCTATATATACCAAGAATACTGAGTTTTTAAAAATTCAAGAAATTCGATTTTCTAAACCCCTAGTGAGTGTAAAATCGCGTTTACTTCACTTCTTACAAACTGCTTAAAAATCATATAAATGGATGTATCACCTCATAATAAGCCTATATATACCAAGTTTACTAAGTTTTCAAAAAGTCAAAAATTTCGATTTTCTAGCCCCCAGTGAGTGTAAAATCGCGTTTTCTTCACTTCTTTCAAACTGCTTAAAAATCATATAATTGGATGTATCACCTCATAATAAGCCTCTATATACCAAGAATACTGTGTTTTCAAAAAGTCAAGAAATTCGATTTTCTAGCCACTAATGAGTGTAAAATCGCGTTTACTTCACTTCTTTCAAACTGCTTAAAAATCTTATAAAAGAATGTTTCACGTCATTATAAGCCTACATATACCAAGAATAATGAGTTTTCAACAAGTCAAGAAATTCAATTTTCTAGCCCCTAGTGTGAGTAAAATCGCGTTTACTTCATTTCTTTCAAACTGCTTAAAAAGCATATAAATGGATGTATCACGTCATAATAAGCCTCTATATACCAAGAATACTGAGTTTTCAACAAGTCAAGAAATTCGATTTTCTAGCTCCTAGTGAGCGTAAAATCGCGTTTACTTCACTTCTTTCAAACTACTTAAAAATCATATAAAAGAATGTTTCACGTCATTATAAGCCCACATATACCAAGAATAATGAGTTTTCAACAAGTCAAGAAATTCAATTTTCTAGCCCCTAGTGAGAGTAAAATCGCGTTTACTTCATTTCTTTCAAACTGCATAAAAATCATATAAATGGATATTTCACGTCATAATACGCCTATATATACCAAGAATACTGAGTTTTGAAAAAGTCAAGAAATTCGATTTTCTAGGCCCTAGTGAGTGTAAAATCGCGTTTACTTCACTTCTTTCAAACTGCCTAAAAATCATATAAATGGATGTATCACCTCATAATAAGCCTCTATATACCAAGAATAATAAGTTTTTAAAAAGTCAAGAATTTCGATTTTCTAGCCCCCAGTGAGTGTAAAATGGCGTTTACTTCACTTCTTTCAACCTGCTTAAAAAGCATATAAATGGATGTATCACGTCATAATAAGCCTCTATATACCAAGAATACTGAGTTTTCAACAAGTCAAGAAATTCGATTTTCTAGCTCCTAGTGAGCGTAAAATCGCGTTTACTTCACTTCTTTCAAACTGCTTAAAAATCATATAAAAGAATGTTTCACGTCATTATAAGCCTACATATACCAAGAATATTGAGTTTTCAACAAGTCAAGAAATTCAATTTTCTAGCCCCTAGTGAGTGTAAAATCGCGTTTACTTCACTTCTTTCAAACTGCTTAAAAATCATATAAATGGATGTATCACCTCATTATAAGCATCTGTATACCAAGAAAACTCAGTTTTCAACAAGTCAAGAAATTCGATTTTCTAGCTCCTAGTGAGTGTAAAATCGCGTTTACTTCACTTCTTTCAAACTGCATAAAAATCATATAAATGGATGTATCACCTCATTATAAGCCTACATATACCATGAATATTGAGTTTTCAACAAGTCAAGAAATTCGATTTTCTAGCCCCTAGTGAGTGTAAAATCGCGTTTACTTCACTTCTTTCAAACTGCATAAAAATCATATAAATGGATGTTTCACGTCATAATAAGCCTATATATACCAAGAATACTGAGGTCTCAAAAAGACAAGAAATTCGATTTTTTAGCCCCTAGTGAGTGTAAAATCGCGTTTACTTCAGTTCTTTCAAACTGCTTAAAAATCATATAAATGGATGTTTCTCGTCATTATATGCATATATATAGCAAGAATATTGAGTTTTCAAAAAGTCAAGAAATTCGATTTTCTAGCCCCTAGTGAGTGTAAAATCGCGTTTACTTCAGTTCTTTCAAACTGCTTAAAAATCATATAAATGGATGTTTCACGTCATTATAAGCATATATATAGCAAGAATATTGAGTTTTCAAAAAGTCAAGAAATTCGATTTTCTAGCCCCTAGTGAGTGTAAAATCGCGTTTACTTCTCTTCTTTCAAACTGCTTAAAAATCTTATAAATGGATGTATCACCTCATAATAAGCCTCTATATACCAAGAATACTGAGTTTTCAAAAAGTTAAGAAATTCGATTTTCTTGCCCCTAGTGACTGTAAAATCGCGTTTACTTCACTTCTTTCAAACTGCTTAAAAATCATATAAATGGATGATTGACCTCATAATAAGCCTCTATATACCAAGAATACTGAGTTTTTAAAAGTCAAGAAATTCAATTTTCTAGCCCCTAGTGAGTGTAAAATCACGCTTTCCACACTTCTTTCAAACTTCGAAAAAATCATATAAATGGATGTTTCACGTCATAATAAGCCTATATATAACAAGAATACTAAGTTTTCAAAAAGTCAAGAATTTCGATTTTCTAGCACCTAGTGAGTGAAAATCGCGTTTACTTCACTTCTTTCAAACAGCTTAAAAATCATATAAATGGATGTATCACCTCATAATAAGCCTATATATAACAAGAATACTAAGTTTTCAAAATGTCAAGAATTCCGATTTTCTAGCACTTAGTGAGTGAAAATCGCGTTTACTTCACTTTTTTCAAACTGCTTAAAAATCATATAAAGCAATGTTTCACGTCATTATAAGCCTACATATACCAAGAATATTGAGTTTTCAACAAGTCAAGAAATTCAATTTACTAGCCCCTAGTGAGAGTAAAATCGCGTTTACTTCACTTCTTTCAAACTGCATAAAAATCATATAAATGGATATTTCACGTCATAATACACCTATATATACCAAGAATACTAAGTTTTTAACAAGTCAAGAAATTCGACTTTCTAGCCCCTAGTAAGTGTAAAATCGCGTTTACTTCACTTCTTTCAAACTGCTTAAAAATCATATAAAAGGATGTATCACCTCATAATAAGCCTCTATATACCAAGAATACTAAGTTTTCAAAAAGTCAAGAATTTCGATTTTCTAGCCCCCAGTGAGTGTAAAATCGCGTTTACATCACATCTTTTAAACTGCTTAAAAATCATATAAATGGATGTATCACGACATAATAAGCCTCTATATACCAAGAATATTCAGTTTTCAACAAGTCAAGAAATTCGATTTTCTAGCCCCTAGTGAGTGTAAAATCGCGTTTACTTCACTTCTTTCAAACTGCTTAAAAATCATATAAATGGATGTATCACCTCAGAATAAGCCTCTATATACCAAGAATAATAAGTTTTCAAAAAGTCAAGAATTTCGATTTTCTAACCCCAGTGAGTGTAAAATGGCGTTTACTTCACTTCTTTCAACCTGCTTAAAAAGCATATAAATGGATGTATCACGTCATTTTAAGCCTCTATATACCAAGAATACTGAGTTTTCAACAAGTCAAGAAATTCGATTTTCTAGCTCCTAGTGAGTGTAAAATCGCGTTTACTTCACTTCTTTCAAACAGCTTAAAAATCATATAAATGGATGTATCACCTCATAATAAGCCTATATATACCAAGAATACTAAGTTTTCAAAAAGTCAAGAATTTCGATTTTCTAGCCCCTAGTGAGTGTAAAATCGCGTTTACTTCACTTCTTTCAAACTGCTTAAAAATCATATAAATGGATGTATCACCTCATTATAAGCCTACATATACCATGAATATTGAGTTTTCAACAAGTCAAGAAATTCAATTTTTTAGCCCCTAGTGAGTGTAAAATCGCGTTTACTTCACTTCTTTCAAACTATTTAAAAATCATATAAATGAATGTTTCACTTCATTATAAGCCTACATATACCAAGAATATTGAGTTTTCAACAAGTCAAGAAATTCAATTTTCTAGCCCCTAGTGAGTGTAAAATGGCGTTTACTTCACTTCTTTCAAACTGCTTAAAAATCATATAAATGGATGTTTCACTTCATTATAAGCCTACATATACCAAGAATATTGAGTTTTCAACAAGTCAAGAAATTCAATTTTCTAGCCCCTAGTGACAGTAAAATCGCGTTTACTTCACTTCTTTCAAACTGCATAAAAATCATATAAATGGATGTTTCACGTCATAATAAGCCTATATATATATATATATATATATATATATATATATATATATACCAAGAATACTAAGTTTTCAACAAGTCAAGAAATTCGATTTTCTAGCCCCTAGTGAGTGTAAAATCACGTTTACTTCACTTCTTACAAACTGCTTAAAAATCATATAAATGAATGTATCACCTCATAAAAAGTCTCTATATACCAAGAATACTGAGTTTTCAACAAGTCAAGAAATTCGATATTTTAGCCCCTGCTGAGCGTAAAATCGCGTTTACTTTACTTCTTTCAAACTGCATAAAAATCATATAAATGGATGTTTCACGTCATAATAAGCATATATATTCCAAGAATACTGAGGTCTCAAAAAGACAAGAAATTCGATTTTCTAGCCCCTAGTGAGTGTAAAATCGCGTTTTCTTCACTTATTTCAAACTGCTTAAAAATCATATAAATGGATGTATCACCTCATAGTAAGCCTCTATATACCAAGAATACTGACTTTTCAAAAAGTCAAGAAATTCGATTTTCTAGCCCCTAGTGAGTGTAAAATCGCGTTTATTTCACTTCTTTTAAAATGCTTAAAAATCATATAAATGGATGTATCACGTCATTATAAGCCTATATATACCAAGAATACTGAGTTTTTAAAAATTCAAGAAATTCGATTTTCTAAACCCCTAGTGAGTGTAAAATCGCGTTTACTTCACTTCTTACAAACTGCTTAAAAATCATATAAATGGATGTATCACCTCATAATAAGCCTATATATACCAAGTTTACTAAATTTTCAAAAAGTCAAAAATTTCGATTTTCTAGCCCCCAGTGAGTGTAAAATCGCGTTTTCTTCACTTCTTTCAAACTGCTTAAAAATCATATAATTGGATGTATCACCTCATAATAAGCCTCTATATACCAAGAATACTGTGTTTTCAAAAAGTCAAGAAATTCGATTTTCTAGCCACTAATGAGTGTAAAATCGCGTTTACTTCACTTCTTTCAAACTGCTTAAAAATCTTATAAAAGAATGTTTCACGTCATTATAAGCCTACATATACCAAGAATAATGAGTTTTCAACAAGTCAAGAAATTCAATTTTCTAGCCCCTAGTGTGAGTAAAATCGCGTTTACTTCATTTCTTTCAAACTGCTTAAAAAGCATATAAATGGATGTATCACGTCATAATAAGCCTCTATATACCAAGAATACTGAGTTTTCAACAAGTCAAGAAATTCGATTTTCTAGCTCCTAGTGAGCGTAAAATCGCGTTTACTTCACTTCTTTCAAACTACTTAAAAATCATATAAAAGAATGTTTCACGTCATTATAAGCCCACATATACCAAGAATAATGAGTTTTCAACAAGTCAAGAAATTCAATTTTCTAGCCCCTAGTGAGAGTAAAATCGCGTTTACTTCATTTCTTTCAAACTGCATAAAAATCATATAAATGGATATTTCACGTCATAATACGCCTATATATACCAAGAATACTGAGTTTTGAAAAAGTCAAGAAATTCGATTTTCTAGGCCCTAGTGAGTGTAAAATCGCGTTTACTTCACTTCTTTCAAACTGCCTAAAAATCATATAAATGGATGTATCACCTCATAATAAGCCTCTATATACCAAGAATAATAAGTTTTTAAAAAGTCAAGAATTTCGATTTTCTAGCCCCCAGTGAGTGTAAAATGGCGTTTACTTCACTTCTTTCAACCTGCTTAAAAAGCATATAAATGGATGTATCACGTCATAATAAGCCTCTATATACCAAGAATACTGAGTTTTCAACAAGTCAAGAAATTCGATTTTCTAGCTCCTAGTGAGCGTAAAATCGCGTTTACTTCACTTCTTTCAAACTGCTTAAAAATCATATAAAAGAATGTTTCACGTCATTATAAGCCTACATATACCAAGAATATTGAGTTTTCAACAAGTCAAGAAATTCAATTTTCTAGCCCCTAGTGAGTGTAAAATCGCGTTTACTTCACTTCTTTCAAACTGCTTAAAAATCATATAAATGGATGTATCACCTCATTATAAGCATCTGTATACCAAGAAAACTCAGTTTTCAACAAGTCAAGAAATTCGATTTTCTAGCTCCTAGTGAGTGTAAAATCGCGTTTACTTCACTTCTTTCAAACTGCATAAAAATCATATAAATGGATGTATCACCTCATTATAAGCCTACATATACCATGAATATTGAGTTTTCAACAAGTCAAGAAATTCGATTTTCTAGCCCCTAGTGAGTGTAAAATCGCGTTTACTTCACTTCTTTCAAACTGCATAAAAATCATATAAATGGATGTATCACATCATAATAAGCCTATATATACCAAGAATACTAAGTTTTCAAAAAGTCAAGAATTTCGATTTTCTAGCCCCTAGTGAGTGTAAAATGGCGTTTACTTCACTTCTTTTAAACTGCTTAAAAATCATGTAAATGGATGTTCCACTTCATTATAAGCCTACATATACCAAGAATATTGAGTTTTCAACAAGTCAAGAAATTCAATTTTCTAGCCCCTAGTGACAGTAAAATCGCGTTTACTTCACTTCTTTCAAACTGCATAAAAATCATATAAATGGATGTTTCACGTCATAATAAGCCTATATATATACCAAGAATACTAAGTTTTCAACAAGTCAAGAAAGTCGATTTTCTAGCCCCCAGTGAGTGTAAAATCACGTTTACTTCACTTCTTACAAACTGCTTAAAAATCATATAAATGAATGTATCACCTCATAAAAAGTCTCTATATACCAAGAATACTGAGTTTTCAAAAAGTCAAGAATTTCGATTTTCTAGCCTCTATTGAGTGTAAAATCGCGTTTACTTCTCTTCTTTAAACTGCTTAAAAATCATATAAATGGATATTTCACTTCATTATAAGCCTATATATACAAGAATACAGAGTTTTCATAAAGTCAAGAAATTCGATTTTCTAGCCCCTAGTGAGTGTAAAATCACGTTTACTTCACTTCTTTCAAACCGCTTAAAAATCATATAAATGTATGTATCACCTCATAATATGCATCTATATACCAAGAAAACTCAGTTTTCAACAAGTCAAGAAATTCGATATTTTAGCCCCTGCTGAGCGTAAAATCGCGTTTACTTTACTTCTTTCAAACTGCATAAAAATCATATAAATGGATGTTTCACGTCATAATAAGCATATATATTCCAAGAACACTGAGGTCTCAAAAAGACAAGAAATTCGATTTTCTAGCCCCTAGTGAGTGTAAAATCGCGTTTTCTTCACTTATTTCAAACTGCTTAAAAATCATATAAATGGATGTATCACCTCATAATAAGCCTATATATACCAAGTTTACTAAGTTTTCAAAAAGTCAAAAATTTCGATATTCTAGCCCCCAGTGAGTGTAAAATCACGTTTTCTTCACTTCTGTCAAACTGCTTAAAAATCATATAAATGGATGTATCACCTCATAATAAGCCTCTATATACCAAGAATACTGTGTTTTCAAAAAGTCAAGAAATTCGATTTTCTAGCCCCTAGTGAGTGTAAAATCGCGTTTACTTCATTTCTTTCAAACTGCATAAAAATCATATAAATGGATATTTCACGTCATAATACGCCTATATATACCAAGAATACTGAGTTTTGAAAAAGTCAAGAAATTCGATTTTCTAGGCCCTAGTGAGTGTAAAATCGCGTTTACTTCACTTCTTTCAAACCGCTTAAAAATCATATAAATGTATGTATCACCTCATAATAAGCATCTATATACCAAGAAAACTCAGTTTTCAACAAGTCAAGAAATTCGATTTTCTTGCCCCTAGTAACTGTAAAATCGCGTTTACTTTACTTCTTTCAAACTGTTTAAAAATCATATAAATGGATGTATCACCTCATAATAAGCCTCTATATACCAAGAATACTAAGTTTTCAAAAAGTCAAGAATTACGATTTTCAAGCTCCTAGTGGGTGTAAAATCGCGTTTACTTCACTTCTTTCAAACTGCTTAAAAATCTTATAAATGGATGTATCACCTCATAATAAGCCTCTATATACCAAGAATACTGAGTTTTTAAAAGTCAAGAAATTCAATTTTCTAGCCCCTAGTGAGTGTAAAATCACGCTTTCCACACTTCTTTCAAACTTCGAAAAAATCATATAAATGGATGTTTTACGTCATAATAAGCCTATATATAGAAAGAATATTGAGTTTTCAACAAGTCCAGAAATTCGATTTACTAGCCCCTAGTGAGTGTAAAATCGCGTTTACTTCACTTGTTTCAAACTGCTTAAAAATCATATAAATGGATGTATCACCTCATAATAAGCCTCTATATACCAAGAATACTGAGTTTTCAAAAAGTCAAGAAAATCGATTTTCTAGCCCCTAGTGAGTGTAAAATCGCGTTTACTTCACTTGCTTCAAACTAAGTAAAAATCATAAATGGGTGTATCACATCATAATAAGCTTTTTATACCAAGAATATTGAGTTTTCAACAAGGCAGGAAATTCGATTTTCTAGCCCCTAGTGAGTGTAAAATCACGCTTTCCACACTTCTTTCAAACTTCGAAAAAATCATATAAATGGATATATCACCTCATAATAAGCCTATATATACCAAGAATACTAAAATTTGTAAAAGTCAAGAATTTCGATTTTCTAGCCCCTAGTGAGTGTAAAATCGCGTTTACTTCACTTCTTTCAAACTGCTTAAAAGGATGTTTCACGTCATTATAAGCCTACATATACCAAGAATATTGAGTTTTCAACAAGTCAGGAAATTCAATTTTCTAGCCCCTAGTGAGAGTAAAATCGCGTTTACTTCACTTCTTTCAAACTGCTTAAAAATCATATAAATGGATGCTATACGTCATAATAAGCCTATATATACCAAGAATACTAAGTTTTTAACAAGTCAAGAAATTCGATTTTTTAGCCCCTAGTGAGTGTATAATCGCGTTTACTTCACTTCTTTCAAACTGCATAAAAATCATATAAATGGATGTATCACCTCATAATAAGCCTCTATATATCAAGAATACTAAGTTTTCAAAAAGTCAAGAATTTCGATTTTCTAGCCCCTAGTGAGTGTAAAATCGCGTTTACTTCACTTCTTTCAAACTGCTTAAAAATCATATAAAAGGATGTTTCACGTCATTATAAGCCTACATATACCAAGAATATAGAGTTTTCAACAAGTAAAGAAATTCAATTTTGTAGCCCCTAGTGAGAGTAAAATCGCGTTTACTTCACTTTTTTCAAACTGCATAAAAATCATATAAATGGATGTTTCACGTCATAATAAGCCTATATCTACCAAGAATACTAAGTTTTCAACAAGTCAAGAAATTCGATTCTCTAGCCCCTAGTGAGTGTAAAATCACGTTTACTTCACTTCTTTCAAACTGCTTAAAATCATATAAATGAATGTATCACCTCATAAAAACCCTCTATATACCAAGAATACTGAGATTTCAAAAAGTCAAGAATTTCGATTTTCAAGCCCCTAGTGAGTGTAAAATCGCGTTTACTTCACTTCTTTCAAACTGCATAAAAATCAAATAAATGGATGTTTCACGTCATTATAAGCCTATATATACCAAGAATACTGAGTTTTTAAATATCAAGAAATTCGATTTTCTAGCCCCTAGTGAGTGTAAAATCGCGATTACTTCACTTCTTTCAAACTGCTTAACAATCATAAAACTGGATGTATCACCTCATAATAAGCCTCTATATAAAGAATACTAAGTTTTCAAAAAGTCAAGAATTTCGATTTTCTAACCCCTAGTGAGTGTAAAATCGCGTTTACATTACTTCTTTCAAACTGCTTAAAAATCATATAAATGGATGTATCACGTCATAATAAGCCTCTATATACCAAGAATATTCAGTTTTCAACAAGTCAAGAAATTCGATATTTTAGCCCCTAGTGAGCGTAAAATCGCGTTTACTTTACTTCTTTCAAACTGCATAAAAATCATATAAATGGATGTTTCACGTCATAATAAGCCTATATATACCAAGAATACTGAGGTCTCAAAAAGACAAGAAATTCGATTTTTTAGCCCCTAGTGAGTGTAAAATCGCGTTTACTTCAGTTCTTTCAAACTGCTTAAAAATCATATAAATGGATGTTTCACGTCATTATATGCATATATATAGCAAGAATATTTAGTTTTCAAAAAGTCAAGAAATTCGATTTTCTAGCCCCTAGTGAGTGTAAAATCGCGTTTACTTCAGTTCTTTCAAACTGCTTAAAAATCATATAAATGGATGTTTCACGTCATTATATGCATATATATAGCAAGAATATTGAGTTTTCAAAAAGTCAAGAAATTCGATTTTCTAGCCCCTAGTGAGTGTAAAATCGCGTTTACTTCTCTTCTTTCAAACTGCTTAAAAATCTTATAAATGGATGTATCACCTCATAATAAGCCTCTATATACCAAGAATACTGAGTTTTCAAAAAGTCAAGAAATTCGATTTTCTTGCCCCTAGTGACTGTAAAATCGCGTTTACTTCACTTCTTTCAAACTGCTTAAAAATCATATAAATGGATGATTGACCTCATAATAAGCCTCTATATACCAAGAATACTGAGTTTTTAAAAGTCAAGAAATTCAATTTTCTAGCCCCTAGTGAGTGTAAAATCACGCTTTCCACACTTCTTTCAAACTTCGAAAAAATCATATAAATGGATGTTTCACGTCATAATAAGCCTATATATAACAAGAATACTAAGTTTTCAAAAAGTCAAGAATTTCGATTTTCTAGCACCTAGTGAGTGAAAATCGCGTTTACTTCACTTCTTTCAAACAGCTTAAAAATCATATAAATGGATGTATCACCTCATAATAAGCCTATATATAACAAGAATACTAAGTTTTCAAAATGTCAAGAATTCCGATTTTCTAGCACTTAGTGAGTGAAAATCGCGTTTACTTCACTTCTTTCAAACTGCTAAAAAATCATATAAAGCAATGTTTTACGTCATTATAAGCCTACATATACCAAGAATATTGAGTTTTCAACAAGTCAAGAAATTCAATTTTCTAGCCCCTAGTGAGAGTAAAATCGCGTTTACTTCACTTCTTTCAAACTGCATAAAAATCATATAAATGGATATTTCACGTCATAATACACCTATATATACCAAGAATACTAAGTTTTTAACAAGTCAAGAAATTCGACTTTCTAGCCCCTAGTAAGTGTAGAATCGCGTTTACTTCACTTCTTTCAAACTGCTTAAAAATCATATAAATGGATGTATCACCTCATAATAAGCCTCTATATACCAAGAATACTAAGTTTTCAAAAAGTCAAGAATTTCGATTTTCTAGCCCCCAGTGAGTGTAAAATCGCGTTTACATCACATCTTTTAAACTGCTTAAAAATCATATAAATGGATGTATCACGACATAATAAGCCTCTATATACCAAGAATATTCAGTTTTCAACCAGTCAAGAAATTCGATTTTCTAGCCCCTAGTGAGTGTAAAATCGCGTTTACCTCACTTCTTTCACACTGCATAAAAATCATATAAATGGATGTATCACATCATAATAAGCCTATATATACCAAGAATACTAAGTTTTCAAAAAGTCAAGAATTTCGATTTTCTAGCCCCTAGTGAGTGTAAAATCGCGTTTACTTCACTTCTTTCAAACTGCTTAAAAATCATATAAATGGATGTTTCACGTCATTATAAGCGTATATATACCAAGAATACTGAGTTTTGAAAAAGTCTAGAAATTCGATCTTCTAGCCCCTAGTGAGTGTAAAATCGCGTTTACTTCACTTCTTTCAAACTGCTTAAAAATCATATAAATGGATGTATCACCTCAGAATAAGCCTCTATATACCAAGAATAATAAGTTTTCAAAAAGTCAAGAATTTCGATTTTCTAGCCCCCAGTGAGTGTAAAATGGCGTTTACTTCACTTCTTTCAACCTGCTTAAAAAGCATATAAATGGATGTATCACGTCATTTTAAGCCTCTATATACCAAGAATACTGAGTTTTCAACAAGTCAAGAAATTCGATTTTCTAGCTCCTAGTGAGTGTAAAATCGCGTTTACTTCACTTCTTTCAAACAGCTTAAAAATCATATAAATGGATGTATCACCTCATAATAAGCCTATATATACCAAGAATACTAAGTTTTCAAAAAGTCAAGAATTTCGATTTTCTAGCCCCTAGTGAGTGTAAAATCGCGTTTACTTCACTTCTTTCAAACTGCTTAAAAATCATATAAATGGATGTATCACCTCATTATAAGCCTACATATACCATGAATATTGAGCTTTCAACAAGTCAAGAAATTCAATTTTTTAGCCCCTAGTGAGAGTAAAATCGCGTTTACTTCACTTCTTTCAAACTGCATAAAAATCATATAAATGGAGGTTTCACGTCATAATCAGCCTATATATACCAAGAATACTAAGTTTTCAACAAAACAAGAAATTCGAATTTCTAGCCCCTAGTGAGTGTAAAATCAGGTTTACTTCACTTCTTTCAAAATGCTTAAAAATCATATAAATGGATGTATCACCTCATAAAAAGCCTCTATATACCAAGAATACTGAGTTTTCAAAAAGTAAAGAATTTCGATTTTCTAGCCCCTAGTGAGTGTAAAATCGCGTTTACTTCACTTCTTTCAAACTATTTAAAAATCATATAAATGAATGTATCACGTCATAATAAGCCTTTATATACCAAGAATATTCAGTTTTCAACAAGTCAAGAAATTCGATTTTCTAGCCCCTAGTGAGTGTAAAATCGCGTTTACTTCACTTCTTTCAAACTGCTTAACAATCATAAAACTGGATGTATCACCTCATAATAAGCCTCTATATAAAGAATACTAAGTTTTCAAAAAGTCAAGAATTTCGATTTTCTAACCCCTAGTGAGTGTAAAATCGCGTTTACATTACTTCTTTCAAACTGCTTAAAAATCATATAAATGGATGTATCACGTCATAATAAGCCTCTATATACCAAGAATATTCAGTTTTCAACAAGTCAAGAAATTCGATATTTTAGCCCCTAGTGAGCGTAAAATCGCGTTTACTTTACTTCTTTCAAACTGCATAAAAATCATATAAATGGATGTTTCACGTCATAATAAGCCTATATATACCAAGAATACTGAGGTCTCAAAAAGACAAGAAATTCGATTTTTTAGCCCCTAGTGAGTGTAAAATCGCGTTTACTTCAGTTCTTTCAAACTGCTTAAAAATCATATAAATGGATGTTTCACGTCATTATATGCATATATATAGCAAGAATATTGAGTTTTCAAAAAGTCAAGAAATTCGATTTTCTAGCCCCTAGTGAGTGTAAAATCGCGTTTACTTCAGTTCTTTCAAACTGCTTAAAAATCATATAAATGGATGTTTCACGTCATTATATGCATATATATAGCAAGAATATTGAGTTTTCAAAAAGTCAAGAAATTCGATTTTCTAGCCCCTAGTGAGTGTAAAATCGCGTTTACTTCTCTTCTTTCAAACTGCTTAAAAATCTTATAAATGGATGTATCACCTCATAATAAGCCTCTATATACCAAGAATACTGAGTTTTCAAAAAGTCAAGAAATTCGATTTTCTTGCCCCTAGTGACTGTAAAATCGCGTTTACTTCACTTCTTTCAAACTGCTTAAAAATCATATAAATGGATGATTGACCTCATAATAAGCCTCTATATACCAAGAATACTGAGTTTTTAAAAGTCAAGAAATTCAATTTTCTAGCCCCTAGTGAGTGTAAAATCACGCTTTCCACACTTCTTTCAAACTTCGAAAAAATCATATAAATGGATGTTTCACGTCATAATAAGCCTATATATAACAAGAATACTAAGTTTTCAAAAAGTCAAGAATTTCGATTTTCTAGCACCTAGTGAGTGAAAATCGCGTTTACTTCACTTCTTTCAAACAGCTTAAAAATCATATAAATGGATGTATCACCTCATAATAAGCCTATATATAACAAGAATACTAAGTTTTCAAAATGTCAAGAATTCCGATTTTCTAGCACTTAGTGAGTGAAAATCGCGTTTACTTCACTTCTTTCAAACTGCTAAAAAATCATATAAAGCAATGTTTTACGTCATTATAAGCCTACATATACCAAGAATATTGAGTTTTCAACAAGTCAAGAAATTCAATTTTCTAGCCCCTAGTGAGAGTAAAATCGCGTTTACTTCACTTCTTTCAAACTGCATAAAAATCATATAAATGGATATTTCACGTCATAATACACCTATATATACCAAGAATACTAAGTTTTTAACAAGTCAAGAAATTCGACTTTCTAGCCCCTAGTAAGTGTAGAATCGCGTTTACTTCACTTCTTTCAAACTGCTTAAAAATCATATAAATGGATGTATCACCTCATAATAAGCCTCTATATACCAAGAATACTAAGTTTTCAAAAAGTCAAGAATTTCGATTTTCTAGCCCCCAGTGAGTGTAAAATCGCGTTTACATCACATCTTTTAAACTGCTTAAAAATCATATAAATGGATGTATCACGACATAATAAGCCTCTATATACCAAGAATATTCAGTTTTCAACAAGTCAAGAAATTCGATTTTCTAGCCCCTAGTGAGTGTAAAATCGCGTTTACCTCACTTCTTTCACACTGCATAAAAATCATATAAATGGATGTATCACATCATAATAAGCCTATATATACCAAGAATACTAAGTTTTCAAAAAGTCAAGAATTTCGATTTTCTAGCCCCTAGTGAGTGTAAAATCGCGTTTACTTCACTTCTTTCAAACTGCTTAAAAATCATATAAATGGATGTATCACCTCATAATAAGCCTCTATATACCAAGAATACTAAGTTTTCAAAAAGTCAAGAATTTCGATTTTCTAGCCCCTAGTGAGTGTAAAATCGCGTTTACTTCACTTCTTTCAAACTGCTTAAAAATCATATAAATGGATGTTTCACGTCATTATAAGCGTATATATACCAAG
This sequence comes from Deroplatys truncata, assembly GCA_030765065.1. Taxonomy (NCBI): domain Eukaryota; kingdom Metazoa; phylum Arthropoda; class Insecta; order Mantodea; family Mantidae; genus Deroplatys; species Deroplatys truncata. The sequence goes on from JAUKNL010000046.1 coordinate 48,164, forward strand.
AATACTGAGTTTTGAAAAAGTCTAGAAATTCGATCTTCTAGCCCCTAGTGAGTGTAAAATCGCGTTTACTTCACTTCTTTCAACCTGCTTAAAAAGCATATAAATGGATGTATCACGTCATTTTAAGCCTCTATATACCAAGAATACTGAGTTTTCAACAAGTCAAGAAATTCGATTTTCTAGCTCCTAGTGAGTGTAAAATCGCGTTTACTTCACTTCTTTCAAACAGCTTAAAAATCATATAAATGGATGTATCACCTCATAATAAGCCTATATATACCAAGAATACTAAGTTTTCAAAAAGTCAAGAATTTCGATTTTCTAGCCCCTAGTGAGTGTAAAATCGCGTTTACTTCACTTCTTTCAAACTGCTTAAAAATCATATAAATGGATGTATCACCTCATTATAAGCCTACATATACCATGAATATTGAGCTTTCAACAAGTCAAGAAATTCAATTTTTTAGCCCCTAGTGAGAGTAAAATCGCGTTTACTTCACTTCTTTCAAACTGCATAAAAATCATATAAATGGAGGTTTCACGTCATAATCAGCCTATATATACCAAGAATACTAAGTTTTCAACAAAACAAGAAATTCGAATTTCTAGCCCCTAGTGAGTGTAAAATCAGGTTTACTTCACTTCTTTCAAAATGCTTAAAAATCATATAAATGGATGTATCACCTCATAAAAAGCCTCTATATACCAAGAATACTGAGTTTTCAAAAAGTAAAGAATTTCGATTTTCTAGCCCCTAGTGAGTGTAAAATCGCGTTTACTTCACTTCTTTCAAACTATTTAAAAATCATATAAATGAATGTATCACGTCATAATAAGCCTTTATATACCAAGAATATTCAGTTTTCAACAAGTCAAGAAATTCGATTTTCTAGCCCCTAGTGAGTGTAAAATCGCGTTTACTTCACTTCTTTCAAACTGCATAAAAATCATATAAATGGATGTATCACATCATAATAAGCCTATATATACCAAGAATACTAAGTTTTCAAAAAGTAAAGAATTTCGATTTTCTAGCCCCTAGTGAGTGTAAAATGGCGTTTACTTCACTTCTTTCAAACTGCTTAAAAATCATATAAATGGATGTTTCACTTCATTATAAGCCTAGATATACCAAGAATATTGAGTTTTCAACAAGTCAAGAAATTCAATTTTCTAGCCCCTAGTGACAGTAAAATCGCGTTTACTTCACTTCTTTCAAACTGCATAAAAATCATATAAATGGATGTTTCACGTCATAATAAGCCTATATATATATATATATATATATATATATATACCAAGAATACTAAGTTTTCAACAAGTCAAGAAATTCGATTTTCTAGCCCCTAGTGAGTGTAAAATCCCGTTTACTTCACTTCTTACAAACTGCTTAAAAATCATATAAATGAATGTATCACCTCATAAAAAGTCTCTATATACCAAGAATACTGAGTTTTCAACAAGTCAAGAAATTCGATATTTTAGCCCCTGCTGAGCGTAAAATCGCGTTTACTTTACTTCTTTCAAACTGCATAAAAATCATATAAATGGATGTTTCACGTCATAATAAGCATATATATTCCAAGAATACTGAGGTCTCAAAAAGACAAGAAATTCGATTTTCTAGCCCCTAGTGAGTGTAAAATCGCGTTTTCTTCACTTATTTCAAACTGCTTAAAAATCATATAAATGGATGTATCAACTTATAGTAAGCCTCTATATACCAAGAATACTGACTTTTCAAAAAGTCAAGAAATTCGATTTTCTAGCCCCTAGTGAGTGTAAAATCGCGTTTATTTCACTTCTTTTAAAATGCTTAAAAATCATATAAATGGATGTATCACGTCATTATAAGCCTATATATACCAAGAATACTGAGTTTTCAAAAATTCAAGAAATTCGATTTTCTAACCCCTAGTGAGTGTAAAATCGCGTTTACTTCACTTCTTACAAACTGCTTAAAAATCATATAAATGGATGTATCACCTCATAATAAGCCTATATATACCAAGTTTACTAAGTTTTCAAAAAGTCAAAAATTTCGATTTTCTAGCCCCCAGTGAGTGTAAAATCGCGTTTTCTTCACTTCTTTCAAACTGCTTAAAAATCATATAATTGGATGTATCACCTCATAATAAGCCTCTATATACCAAGAATACTGTGTTTTCAAAAAGTCAAGAAATTCGATTTTCTAGCCCCTAATGAGTGTAAAATCGCGTTTACTTCACCTCTTTCAAACTGCTTAAAAATCATATAAATGGATGTATCACCTCATAATAAGCCTCTATATACCAAGAATACTGAGTTTTCAAGAAGTCAAGAAATTCGATTTTCTAGCCCCTAGTGAGTGTAAAGTCGCGTTTACTTCACTTCTTTCAAACTGCTTAAAAATCATAAACATGGATGTATCACCTCATAATAAGCCTATATATAACAAGAATACTAAGTTTTCAAAAAGTCAAGAATTTCGATTTTCTAGCACCTAGTGAGTGAAAATCGCGTTTACTTCACTTCTTTCAAACTGCTTAAAAATCATATAAAAGAATGTTTCACGTCATTATAAGCCTACATATACCAAGAATAATGAGTTTTCAACAAGTCAAGAAATTCAATTTTCTAGCCCCTAGTGAGAGTAAAATCGCGTTTACTTCATTTCTTTCAAACTGCTTAAAAAGCATTTAAATGGATGTATCACGTCATAATAAGCCTCTATATACCAAGAATACTGAGTTTTCAACAAGTCAAGAAATTCGATTTTCTAGCTCCTAGTGAGCGTAAAATCGCGTTTACTTCACTTCTTTCAAACTGCTTAAAAATCATATAAAAGAATGTTTCACGTCATTATAAGCCTACATATACCAAGAATAATGAGTTTTCAACAAGTCAAGAAATTCAATTTTCTAGCCCCTAGTGAGAGTAAAATCGCGTTTACTTCATTTCTTTCAAACTGCATAAAAATCATATAAATGGATATTTCACGTCATAATACGCCTATATATACCAAGAATACTGAGTTTTGAAAAAGTCAAGAAATTCGATTTTCTAGGCCCTAGTGAGTGTAAAATCGCGTTTACTTCACTTCTTTCAAACTGCCTAAAAATCATATAAATGGATGTATCACCTCATAATAAGCCTCTATATACCAAGAATAATAAGTTTTTAAAAAGTCAAGAATTTCGATTTTCTAGCCCCCAGTGAGTGTAAAATGGCGTTTACTTCACTTCTTTCAACCTGCTTAAAAAGCATATAAATGGATGTATCACGTCATAATAAGCCTCTATATACCAAGAATACTGAGTTTTCAACAAGTCAAGAAATTCGATTTTCTAGCTCCTAGTGAGCGTAAAATCGCGTTTACTTCACTTCTTTCAAACTGCTTAAAAATCATATAAAAGAATGTTTCACGTCATTATAAGCCTACATATACCAAGAATAATGAGTTTTCAACAAGTCAAGAAATTCAATTTTCTAGCCCCTAGTGAGTGTAAAATCGCGTTTACTTCACTTCTTTCAAACTGCTTAAAAATCATATAAATGGATGTATCACCTCATTATAAGCATCTGTATACCAAGAAAACTCAGTTTTCAACAAGTCAAGAAATTCGATTTTCTAGCTCCTAGTGAGTGTAAAATCGCGTTTACTTCACTTCTTTCAAACTGCATAAAAATCATATAAATGGATGTATCACATCATAATAAGCCTATATATACCAAGAATACTAAGTTTTCAAAAAGTCAAGAATTTCGATTTTCTAGCCCCTAGTGAGTGTAAAATGGCGTTTACTTCACTTCTTTTAAACTGCTTAAAAATCATGTAAATGGATGTTTCACTTCATTATAAGCCTACATATACCAAGAATATTGAGTTTTCAACAAGTCAAGAAATTCAATTTTCTAGCCCCTAGTGACAGTAAAATCGCGTTTACTTCACTTCTTTCAAACTGCATAAAAATCATATAAATGGATGCTTCACGTCATAATAAGCCTATATATACCAAGAATACTAAGTTTTCAAAAAGTCAAGAATTTCGATTTTCTAGCCCCTAGTGAGTGTAAAATGGCGTTTACTTCACTTCTTTTAAACTGCTTAAAAATCATGTAAATGGATGTTTCACTTCATTATAAGCCTACATATACCAAGAATATTGAGTTTTCAACAAGTCAAGAAATTCAATTTTCTAGCCCCTAGTGACAGTAAAATCGCGTTTACTTCACTTCTTTCAAACTGCATAAAAATCATATAAATGGATGCTTCACGTCATAATAAGCCTATATATATACCAAGAATACTAAGTTTTCAACAAGTCAAGAAAGTCGATTTTCTAGCCCCCAGTGAGTGTAAAATCACGTTTACTTCACTTCTTACAAACTGCTTAAAAATCATATAAATGAATGTATCACCTCATAAAAAGTCTCTATATACCAAGAATACTGAGTTTTCAAAAAGTCAAGAATTTCGATTTTCTAGCCCCTATTGAGTGTAAAATCGCGTTTACTTCTCTTCTTTAAACTGCTTAAAAATCATATAAATGGATATTTCACTTGATTATAAGCCTATATATACAAGAATACAGAGTTTTCATAAAGTCAAGAAATTCGATTTTCTAGCCCCTAGTGAGTGTAAAATCACGTTTACTTCACTTCTTTCAAACCGCTTAAAAATCATATAAATGTATGTATCACCTCATAATATGCATCTATATACCAAGAAAACTCAGTTTTCAACAAGTCAAGAAATTCGATATTTTAGCCCCTGCTGAGCGTAAAATCGCGTTTACTTTACTTCTTTCAAACTGCATAAAAATCATATAAATGGATGTTTCACGTCATAATAAGCATATATATTCCAAGAACACTGAGGTCTCAAAAAGACAAGAAATTCGATTTTCTAGCCCCTAGTGAGTGTAAAATCGCGTTTTCTTCACTTATTTCAAACTGCTTAAAAATCATATAAATGGATGTATCACCTCATAATAAGCCTATATATACCAAGTTTACTAAGTTTTCAAAAAGTCAAAAATTTCGATTTTCTAGCCCCCAGTGAGTGTAAAATCACGTTTTCTTCACTTCTGTCAAACTGCTTAAAAATCATATAAATGGATGTATCACCTCATAATAAGCCTCTATATACCAAGAATACTGTGTTTTCAAAAAGTCAAGAAATTCGATTTCCTAGGCCCTAGTGAGTGTAAAATCGCGTTTACTTCACTTCTTTCAAACCGCTTAAAAATCATATAAATGTATGTATCACCTCATAATAAGCATCTATATACCAAGAAAACTCAGTTTTCAACAAGTCAAGAAATTCGATATTTTAGCCCCTAGTGAGCGTAAAATCGCGTTTACTTTACTTCTTTCAAACTGTTTAAAAATCATATAAATGGATGTATCACCTCATAATAAGCCTCTATATACCAAGAATACTAAGTTTTCAAAAAGTCAAGAATTACGATTTTCAAGCTCCTAGTGGGTGTAAAATCGCGTTGACTTCACTTCTTTCAAACTGCTTAAAAATCTTATAAATGGATGTATCACCTCATAATAAGCCTCTATATACCAAGAATACTGAGTTTTCAAAAAGTCAAGAAATTCGATTTTCTTGCCCCTAGTAACTGTGAAATCGCGTTTACTTTACTTCTTTCAAACTGTTTAAAAATCATATAAATGGATGTATCACCTCATAATAAGCCTCTATATACCAAGAATACTAAGTTTTCAAAAAGTCAAGAATTACGATTTTCAAGCTCCTAGTGGGTGTAAAATCGCGTTTACTTCACTTCTTTCAAACTGCTTAAAAATCTTATAAATGGATGTATCACCTCATAATAAGCCTCTATATACCAAGAATACTGAGTTTTTAAAAGTCAAGAAATTCAATTTTCTAGCCCCTAGTGAGTGTAAAATCACGCTTTCCACACTTCTTTCAAACTTCGAAAAAATCATATAAATGGATGTTTTACGTCATAATAAGCCTATATATAGAAAGAATATTGAGTTTTCAACAAGTCCAGAAATTCGATTTACTAGCCCCTAGTGAGTGTAAAATCGCGTTTACTTCACTTCTTTCAAACTGCTTAAAAATCATATAAATGGATGTATCACCTCATAATAAGCCTCTATATACCAAGAATACTGAGTTTTCAAAAAGTCAAGAAAATCGATTTTCTAGCCCCTAGTGAGTGTAAAATCGCGTTTACTTCACTTGTTTCAAACTAAGTAAAAATCATAAATGGGTGTATCACATCATAATAAGCTTTTTATACCAAGAATATTGAGTTTTCAACAAGGCAGGAAATTCGATTTTCTAGCCCCTAGTGAGTGTAAAATCACGCTTTCCACACTTCTTTCAAACTTCGAAAAAATCATATAAATGGATATATCACCTCATAATAAGCCTATATATACCAAGAATACTAAAATTTGTAAAAGTCAAGAATTTCGATTTTCTAGCCCCTAGTGAGTGTAAAATCGCGTTTACTTCACTTCTTTCAAACTGCTTAAAAGGATGTTTCACGTCATTATAAGCCTACATATACCAAGAATATTGAGTTTTCAACAAGTCAAGAAATTCAATTTTCTAGCCCCTAGTGAGAGTAAAATCGCGTTTACTTCACTTCTTTCAAACTGCTTAAAAATCATATAAATGGATGTTATACGTCATAATAAGCCTATATATACCAAGAATACTAAGTTTTTAACAAGTCAAGAATTTCGATTTTCTAGCCCCTAGTGAGTGTAAAATCGCGTTTACTTCACTTCTTTCAAACTGCTTAAAAATCATATAAAAGGATGTTTCACGTCATTATAAGCCTACATATACCAAGAATATTCAGTTTTCAACAAGTCAAGAAATTCGATTTTTTAGCCCCTAGTGAGTGTAAAATCGCCTTTACTTCACTTCTTTCAAACTGCTTAAAAGTCATATAAATGTATTTATCACCTCATAATAAGCATCTGTATACCAAGAAAACTCAGTTTTCAACAAGTCAACAAATTCGATATTTTAGCCCCTAGTGAGCGTAAAATCACGTTTACTTTACTTCTTTCAAACTGCATAAAAATCATATAAATGGATGTTTCACGTCATAATAAGCCTATATATACCAAGAATACTGAGGTCTCAAAAAGACAAGAAATTCGATTTTTTAGCCCCTAGTGAGTGTAAAATCGCGTTTACTTCAGTTCTTTCAAACTGCTTAAAAATCATATAAATGGATGTTTCACGTCATTATATGCATATATATAGCAAGAATATTGAGTTTTCAACAAGTCAAGAAATTCGATTTTCTAGCCCCTAGTGAGTGTAAAATCGCGTTTACTTCAGTTCTTTCAAACTGCTTAAAAATCATATAAATGGATGTTTCACGTCATTATATGCATATATATAGCAAGAATATTGAGTTTTCAAAAAGTCAAGAAATTCGATTTTCTAGCCCCTAGTGAGTGTAAAATCGCGTTTACTTCTCTTCTTTCAAACTGCTTAAAAATCTTATAAATGGATGTATCACCTCATAATAAGCCTCTATATACCAAGAATACTGAGTTTTCAAAAAGTCAAGAAATTCGATTTTCTTGTCCTAGTGACTGTAAAATCGCGTTTACTTCACTTCTTTCAAACTGCTTAAAAATCATATAAATGGATGATTGACCTCATAATAAGCCTCTATATACCAAGAATACTGAGTTTTTAAAAGTCAAGAAATTCAATTTTCTAGCCCCTAGTGAGTGTAAAATCACGCTTTCCACACTTCTTTCAAACTGCTTAAAAATCATATAAATGGATGTATCACCTCATAATAAGCCTCTATATACCAAGAATACTGAGTTTTGTAAAAGTCAAGAAAATCGATTTTCTAGCCCCTAGTGAGTGTAAAATCGCGTTTACTTCACTTGTTCCAAACTAAGTAAAAATCATAAATGGGTGTATCACATCATAATAAGCCTTTTATACCAAGAATATTGAGTTTTCAACAAGGCAGGAAATTCGATTTTCTAGCCCCTAGTAAGTGTAAAATCACGCTTTCCACACTTCTTTCAAACTTCGAAAAAATCATATAAATGGATGTATCACCTCATAATAAGCCCATATATACCAAGAATACTAAAATTTGTAAAAGTCAAGAATTTCGATTTTCTAGCCCCTAGTCAGTGTATAATCGCGTTTACTTCACTTCTTTCAAACTGCTTAAAAATCATATAAATGGATGTTTTACGTCATTATATGCATTATATATATAGCAAGAATATTGAGTTTTCAAAAAGTCAAGAAATTCGATTTTCTAGCCCCTAGTGAGTGTAAAATCGCGTTTATTTCACTTCTTTCAAAATGCTTAAAAATCATATAAGTGGATGTATCACGTCATTATAAGCCTATATATACCAAGAATACTGAGTTTTTAAAAATTCAAGAAATTCGATTTTCTAACCCCTAGTGAGTGTAAAATCGCGTTTACTTCACTTCTTTCAAACTGCTTAAAAATCATTTAAATGGATGATTCACCTCATAATAAGCCACTATATACCAAGAATATTCAGATTTCAACATGTCAAGATATTCGATTTTCTATCCCCCAGTGAGTGTAAAATCGCGTTTACTTCACTTCTTTCAAACTGCTTAAAAATCATATAAATGGATGTATCACCTCATAATAAGCCTATATATACCAAGAATACTAAGTTTTCAAAAAGTCAAAAATTTCGATTTTCTAGCCCCTAGTGAGTGTAAAATCGCGTTTACTTCACTTCTTTCAAACTTTTTAAAAATCATATAAAAGGATGTTTCACGTCATTATAAGCCTACATATACCAAGAATATTGAGTTTTCAACAAGTCAAGAAATTCAATTTTCTAGCCCCTAGTGAGAGTAAAATCACGTTTACTTCACTTCTTTCAAACTGCTTAAAAATCATATAAATGGATGTATCACCTCATAATAAGCCTCTATATACCAAGAATACTAAGTTTTCAAAAAGTCAAGAATTACGATTTTCAAGCTCCTAGTGAGTGTAAAATCGCGTTTACTTCACTTCTTTCAAACTGCTTAAAACTCTTATAAATGGATGTATCACCTCATAATAAGCCTCTATATACCAAGAATACTGAGTTTTCAAAAAGTCAAGAAATTCGATTTTCTTGCCCCAAGTAACTGTAAAATCGCGTTTACTTCACTTCTTTCAAACTGCTTAAAAATCATATAAATGGATGAATGACCTCATAATAAGCCTCTATATACCAAGAATACTGAGTTTTTAAAAGTCAAGAAATTCAATTTTCTAGCCCCTAGTGAGTGTAAAATCACGCTTTCCACACTTCTTTCAAACTTCGAAAAAATCATATAAATGGATGTTTCACGTCATAATAAGCCTATATATAGAAAGAGTATTGAGTTTTCAACAAGTACAGAAATTCGATTTTCTAGCCCCTAGTGAGTGTAAAATCGCGTTTACTTCACTTCTTTCAAACTGCTTAAAAATCATATAAATGGATGTATCACCTCATAATGAGCCTCTATATACCAAGAATACTGAGTTTTCAAAAAGTCAAGAAAATCGATTTTCTAGCCCCTAGTGAGTGTAAAATCGCGTTTACTTCACTTGTTTCAAACTAAGTAAAATTCATAAATGGGTGTATCACATCATAATAAGCTTTTTATACCAAGAATATTGAGTTTTCAACAAGGCAGAAATTCGATTTTCTAGCCCCTAGTGAGTGAAATATCACGCTTTCCACACTTCTTTCAAACTTCGAAAAAATCATATAAATGGATGTATGTATCACCTCATAATAAGCCTATATATACCAAGAATACTAAAATTTGTAAAAGTCAAGAATTTCGATTTTCTAGCCCCTAGTGAGTGTAAAATCGCGTTTACTTCACTTCTTTCAAACTGCTTAAAAGGATGTTTCACGTCATTATAAGCCTACATATACCAAGAATATTGAGTTTTCAACAAGTCAAGAAATTCAATTTTCTAGCCCCTTGTGAGAGTAAAATCGCGTTTACTTCACTTCTTTCAAGCTGCATAAAAATCATATAAATGGATGTTATACGTCATAATAAGCCTATATATACCAAGAATACTAAGTTTTTAACAAGTCAAGAAATTCGATTTTTTAGCCCCTAGTGAGTGTATAATCGCGTTTACTTCACTTGTTTCAAACTGCTCAAAAATCATATAAATGGATGTATCACCTCATAATAAGCCTCTATATATCAAGATTACTAAGTTTTCAAAAAGTCAAGAATTTCGATTTTCCAGCCCCTAGTGAGTGTAAAATCGCGTTTACTTCACTTCTTTCAAACTGCTTAAAAATCATATAAAAGGATGTTTCACGTCATTATAAGCCTACATATACCAAGAATATTGAGTTTTCAACAAGTAAAGAAATTCAATTTTCTAGCCCCTAGTGAGAGTAAAATCGCGTTTACTTCACTTTTTTCAAACTGCATAAAAATCATATAAATGGATGTTTCACGTCAGTAGTTATGGTCCCGGATTAGCCAATTGGATTAACGATAATCCTGCCGCTAGGGGCGCTAGTGTCGCTGTTAATCCGCGGATTAAGGCGGATTAACAGCGGAAGGATTATCGTTAACCCTGTAGGCTAATCCTGGGACCATGTTTTTTATTTATTTTTCTGATAATACAGTGATGTTGACAATAATGTTTGTAGTTATACAAGAGTTAACAATTGACTTAAAAACTATGATAAGCAAAAGAGCGGAAGGATTATGGTTAATCCAATTCTGGGACCATGTTTTTTATTTATTTTTCTGATAATACAGTGATGTTTGAAGTTATACAAGAGTTAACAATATTATATATTGACTTAAAAACTATGATAAGCAAATCCCGGATTAGCCAATTGGATTATCCGGGACCTTTTGTGAATGGTTCAAGTTATACAAGAGGTATATTGACTATGATAAAGTATACAGTGATGTTTGAAGTGATACAAGAGTTAACAATATTATATATTGACTTAAAAACTATGATCCCGGATTAGCCAATTGGATTATCCGGGACCTTTTGTGAATGGTTCAAGTTATACAAGAGGTATGATAAAGTACAGAAATCAGCACTGAATGACTTAAAAACTATAATAAAATATGGAAATAAGCACAAAGAAACACACGGTTTTTAGAAAAAAAACTCCAAAACAATAAACCATGATAAAATACACTGGAACTATGATAAAATACAGAAACCACACATATATTTGGAGCACTGAATGGTTCATAGTTTTTAACCTCACTTTCGCACTAGAATAATTTTGAAATGTGTTGTACACTGAGATGAATGTTGTTGTTTGTCGTCTTCGCTGCTGCTGCTGCTACCGCTGCTGATGCGAAACAGGGGTGTGGTGCTGCTGGGTGTTGTGACGCAGGTGACTAGAAGGTGAGAAAAGTTTTGATGAAGATCATCGTCGTAGGTAGGTATGTATATGGGAATGACGACATCATTATTATAGCTGGTGGAGAAGCACCCTGTCGGTGTTACTTTGTTGCAAACGGCAGGAATTTTGTTGTTGCCAAGGTATATTCTGCAGATTGCGTCCTGTTGATGCTGGTAGACTTTGGTGGGTAGACATTGGACGTGGACGAGGTCGGCATCTTGGATGTCAAGTTTGACTGTGACATTTTTGTTATTGCCAAAGAAGGAGGTGTGGGAGGATAGAATTTTGATATGTGAAGGGAGTTCACCTTTGCTGGATAGATGGGAATTGAATATGAGTTTGAGGGTGAGATTGTTGCCAACGTTGACAGGATCTGTTTCGCAGGACATTACTGTTCTTTATAGGGTGTAAATGTGACGATGAATCTTTTGAATCCACTTTTGAGTTTTTCCTCGCCCTCGTAAGTGATGCAGAAGGGGGTAGAGTCGAGTTTGCTGATGAGATCTGGAGAGGCTTTTCCAAATCTGGTTGGCAGGAAAACCTCCGTGTCGTTGTTTAGTTTTGCAACAATTTTTGTGCCGTGTATGGTGTCGATAGGTTTGACACCGATGACGCGGTATGGTACGTTTTTTTCAAGAGAAGACACGCTGAGTATGTCTGAGGTGTGTGATAATTCTTGGAGTTGGCTAAGAGCGTCCTGTGCCATGGTTGCAGAAATGGCAGTGTTTAACGAATGGTGCAGGACCGTCGATATGAGTGGATTGTGAGGGCAAGTTGTAATGCAGTTGGCACCTGCGGTAAGGGGCGCAGATTTCCTGTTGTTGCGTGGTAAGTTTGTTCCACACTACGTCGACGTCGGATGGTGGATAGCGATTAAAGATGATGCCGTGGTTTTGCAGCAGCAGGTGGCGTTCTCCAGGTAGCAGGAGCTGAATGCGACGTCCGTTTTCGAGAAAGTGTGTGAGGACGGTGAAGCAGTAGCAAGTCATGCGCTGTTTGATGCGGCGTGCGTACGCAGAAATGCTTGAATTTGCGCACTGAGTTGAGCGAGGTCTTCGTAGAATCCCAGATGGCACTGTGTGCATAAGTGCGTGAGACGGTTGTGAAGTTCACAGCTGCACGTTCGGTGAAAACAGAAGGAGCAGTGGTAGTCCTTACACGTCGCACCTGGCATTCCTGACGGCGGTTGAGCCCAGACTGAATGCAAAAAACGTTCGTGCGTACATATATAAAGCCGTGGTTCACATCCGCAGGAAGTGCTGAACAGGAAGTAGAACATCCGCAGGAAAACACTGTGGTAAAAACGACCGTTGGTCTTGTACAGGAAATTGTGCATCCGCTGGCTGATGGGAAAAGTTTCTTGGAGAGTGGGTTTTACCACCAAACGTTGCTTTTAAAATTATTTACGGTGTTGGTTTGCTGTGGGATGAGAACTCTGTTTTCATCGGCGCTGAACATCCAATCGCCGTAAATATGATCGGGAATAATATAGGTGGAGGTGTTGCCCAAATTCACTGCCAAACACGTACCGTAGCACATGTAATCTTCGTTTCTCATTTGTTGCATTTTGGCTGCGGAGACGTATTGCTGCTCGTAAAACACGATGTATAACCCTCTTGCGGGAACAAATTGGAAATATTGATCGCCATCGATCAAGTCTGTTTTGAAATGGATATCGTTGAAACTCATGTTGGATAACACAAAATGAATTTTGCTTTCGCAGCTGTGAATTTTGACGGAGATGGATTTTCCGTCGTAAGTGTCATCGAAGAAACGTAGTGCATAAGGTGCATTTTTTTGTGGATGTCCTACCACTTCGTAGTTTTTAATCACCTTAGTTCCTTCGCAGTATACAGACAAGTAGTTTTTGTAACCCATGCTAGCACTTGTTGCGACACCGAAGGGCGAGAGGAGACTGAAGCAGAATGCGCACTAAGGTGTATTTTGCGCGATGGATAGAGCAAAATGAGTTTTGAGAAAATGATCTGCCTCTAGGAATGTTCTGAAATTGGCGCACCGTATGTACTTGGTGAATTGGGTAAAATTCATGGTTTCGAAGGGAACACTGGAGGCGCGGTTGTGCAGCATGTACTTGTAGTAAGCCATGATTTGATGTTGCACGTCCGTTTCTTCTTTCTTCTTGTGATACATGATGTCGGTAATGATGCGCTGCAAGTTTTGCAACGTGTTCCACTCTTCGTTGTTGAGCGTGACAGACGTGCCTTGCATGTCTTTGAAGACGATTTTTAGCTTCCCGAATACGTTCTTAAACAGGGTGGTGACGCTGTTGCTGAATTGATATTCTTGTAGGCGTCCCTCTGGGTCGTTGAAGCGACGGTGAATAATAGGTATCGCTTCGACGAATTTGTGCCACTCCGTTGAACACATGACTACTGCATTGCGTTGTCCACATTTTGCAATGGATACCACCAGCTGGTGCGGCGACAGGGGGGAAAATCCGACACACGCAAACTTGGTTTGTTTGGCGTTGAGAAAGTAGATGTCAGAAAGAGGTCCCACCACGGTGCTGGGTTGGTTGGCGGCCAAATCACCTTCATTGAAGCGAAGTTTTCTTTTTGCACGAGACTTTTTTGCCGAATCTGCCGCGGCACTGAAACAAGACAGGCAAGACAAATGTAAGTGTTATGCATAATCGGCAACAACAACACAAAATTTACAAATAGCACGAACCAACCTGTGCTGCGTGGCTGCGCTATCGTCCTGCATGGCTGACTGAATAAGGCGACGGTGTGACAGTGCATTTTATACGAGCAGGAGCGAGTTCTGAAAGCAAAAAAAAGGGAATGAAAACATGAGAAAAAGAAATAGATAGACGGTATGGCACACACACACACACCTGCTTACCTGCATGGGTTGACAGGACTGGTGAGCGTTAGAGCATTTTGCAAGGCATACGTTTTTGTAGGTTTTGCGAATGACGTCATCGTTATGAGCGTAATCGATGACGTGAAATTTGGAAAAGAATTTATGCTTAAGCAGACCGGAGCAGCGGTGGGTGAGGTAGTCGATGACGTAATGACCGCAAGTGGTGCTGTCGTAACCTTGCAGCCTTCTGGAGTTGGTGGACCATTGCGTCCCGCAGACGGAATTTAAGAAGTGAAGAAGATAAGGCGAAAGAGGATCGAATCCGTAACTGTCAAAATATTCTCCCCGTCCGTTTTTACCCACAAAGATGCAAACCCAGTGTTTACCCGGTTTTGTGCTGGGATCGGTGTTCACCACGATAGCGAAGGGAAGATTTTGAATGGCATGAAATGCGGGTAACCTATCGCAGGGGTAGACACCTAAAAAGTGAGATCGCGTAGAGGGACATGTGGATAGAAAGCGTTGAATCTGAAAGGTGTTCATGATACCAGGATGGATCTGTTGGCCTCAATTTCGAGCGTGCGATGTATTTCCGCGAGCACCAGAAGAATAACGGGTTCTGTCAATTGATCGGCAAAACCTATGCTTATAGACACGCTGCCGTGACGCTGGCCAGAGATGTGAGATTCGTTGGCGCTCATGTCTGCAGTGAGATCGAAAGCCATTACGGTATAGCCTACCGGGTACGTTTGTCTAGAGATGGAGTGTCCCTCGTCTTTGAAATGAATTCCTAGACCGTCCTGCAGGGTTTGAAAGCATTGCAAATAGTGTCCCTTTTTAAAGTCTGGTTGTAGGGGTTGAGAGGGAACAGGTTGACCGTTGACGTAAAGTTGAAAGGAGTTCATTTGAAAATGTTGTAAATTGTACGGATTTGTGTTAAAATTGCCAGAATAAGCCTTGTCGGTGACCATGGCTACCACCACCCTTCTGGGAATTTGCCCTATGAAGACGTCGCTAAACGTCATTGCTCTGGACTCTTTGGGTATGCTGAGGGCGTGAAAGCTAACATCCTTGAGATGGTACTTGGCGTTGCTCTTGGCAAGCACCGCCTGATGCGCAAGCTTGATGGTTGGCGACGGTCGTACCGCTTTTAAACGCAGCGTGGCGGAGGTGATTTCGGCGTAACCTTTAAAGTCCTGCGCGTCCGAAAACAAATAAAACTGAGGAGAGGCAGGAGTGAGCTTAATGGTCATGCTCACGTTGTTCAAAAGCAGATTTTCCTGTCTAAACAGAGCGTTGGACAGAGGGCCAATCAGCTGAGTGATGTTGCTGCCTTTGGTAAAGCCTTTGCGCCACTGAAATCCGGCATTAGCGATAAAAACGTCCATGATGCCAGCCGTATCCTTTTTCCAGAGGGAGGATTCTAGTTTGCTACTCATGGCATCTTCGGAGTAATTAAGAAGTGTTTCTAGGTACGTTCTGTAAGGGTATCCTGCCTGCGGCATGGAAACGATGACGTTGTTCAGCGACACCTCGACCTGTTGAAACAGGGAATTTAAGGCGTTATTGACCAGAGTGGCATTAACGTCCTCTTTTATGACCTCTCCTTTGTCATCTACAACGCGCACCATGAGCTCGAGTACGACGTAGGTCAAATCTAGGTAATCGTCTGCATTTCCTGAATAATGAAATGTAATGGGGGCATTTTTCATGAGCGTGTTTTGCGGGTTTAGATATATGAACCGGGACTCCTCGATGTTCATCTGAACGGGGACGTCTTTAAAGAGGTCCAGTTCGGAACTCATGTGGACGGTCGCGTCTGCCATTACGAAAATACGTCTCGCACCTTACACCTAGCGCGTTTAACCTTCGACTGCTTGCTCTTTTTAGGTTTGGTCGGTTTTATTCTCTTGAGGCGCCTCATGCCGGAACCGAGCATGGCATCGAGCTTTTCGTTGGCCTTTCGCTTTAAATTGTATCCAGACTCCTTGAACCTCCGTTTAAGCGCTTCCTTCGGCGCTACTCCGGCTGTAGCCACATCTGACAGAACGTGAGCGCCCGCCTTTAAGGCCTCCTTTCCGACTGCTTTTGCCCCGCTCTTTATAAATGGCAGCAACCTTCTGAAGAGCCCTCCGAGGGCGGAAAAGAGGCCGCTGCCTTTTTGGTAACGCTTACCCCTGTAGAGAATGAAATCGCGGTCGTCGAATGCGCCACCGGCTTGATTGAGGTAGTACTGCGTGACGACGTGCACATCCATTATTGCAGTTTTGGACGGAAAGCAAGAACTATAGTAGAGGAAAATCCGTCAGCGAATGGCAACAGATCGCCATAACCGTTCCTTAAATCTATGTTTACAGTTTTGAAGTCTTGCCGAATCAAGGGTACCCAGTTTTGGGGAAAGAAGGTCTTTTCGTCGCTCATGTAAGTGTTGTTGCTTCTCTCGTATTCCACCGCAACGCTCTCTATGACCTGCACGAAGGCGTCGCCCACGACTTGCGGAGCCACTAGATCGCAATAGATGAACATCTCGTAAGGAAACCCCATATACGGATCTACAGGGTGTTTAGGGCCTTTCTGAACAATGATGTTGGTATAAGGTTCGAAACCTAGCATTTTGGCCATAGCGGGAGTCAAGAGCAAGCTGTGAATGCGATGTAGCGGATCGCCCTCCTCCTCTTTCGAACCCGCACCCTCCTCTCCCGTAGGCTGCGAAGCTTCGCCCTCCCCGGAAGGTTTCGGCGGGCGAGAAGCGGGTCTTTGCACCCCCGCAGGTTTCGGTTTCGGCTTCGGCTTCGGTTTTCCGCGGGGCGCATCGCTCAATTCTGTGATCGTGTACGGTTTTGCCGTGCGCACGACATTTTCCACGTACCCGTCGAACGGAATGTCCGGCAAGGGTTGAGGATGCGTGACGGCTGCGTTCACGCTTGCCGTTTTCTTGCGCTCGTCGAACAGAAAAAAGTTTTCCACGTGCAGATGCTCCTGGATGACCGCGTTGACGAGGTTTACCAGGTCTTTGGGATTGTGCACGATACCTTGCGGTATTTCTAAGCTGAATTTGGAATGCGTGGGGAGGACCGTCATGGTGTACTTGGTGCCCACCACGTGGGCATCGTCTCCCGAAACGTTATAAAATTTTACAGGATACCGAACCTTTTGCAGTGCCACTTCCCATTCTCCCTGCAAAACGATTCTCTCGGGCAAGATGTTTGAAAACCTGGACGTGGTGTTATCGGTAAAGTGGTTCATGGAAGCATTGCTGACTAGAGTGAGAGAAAACGGTTTGGTCTTAATCATGCCGAATCGACGGTCGAAGCCGGAACCCACGAGTTAAATTTTACCGGATACCCCTTCCACTTCACTAAGTGCTGCTTGTTGCGTCCGCGCCCCTTGGTCTGTAAGACGCGTTCGATCTTGAAGGTCTCGGGAAGCGCGACCTTTTGTAACTCCTCGGTGTAAAATATGCCGTCTATGGCTTCTCCGGACAGATCCTTCAACTTATATACCACGGGTCTACCGCGCACCACCTCCGCTATCTGAAATATTTCGTCCGTCCAATTCTGTTCGTACCCCTTGTCGAATTTCATTTTTTCTTTGGAGATGCGCACGTGATCGCCGACCGAAAATGCGGGCTTTTTTGCGCGCGGCAAGCGTCTGTTTCCGTATAAATTGCGGTAGACCTGTAGAATGTTGGACTCGTTGACGTCTTTTGGCGCCATTTTTATGGACCTGTGATGGGAGCTATTGTACGAGTCGAGTAGAGCCGGAAGCACCTCCACGTATCTGTAACTGTTTTTGTGCGTGAAATATCTCCACATTTTAGTTTTTAAGGTGCGGTTGAAGCGCTCTACGACGCTGGCTTTGACATTATTTTTCGTGGTGTAGTGTTGCACGTCGTGTTTCTTCAGAAAGTTGCGAAACGTTTGGTTGGTAAACTCCGTCCCCTTGTCGGTTTGCAGGACCCTGGGAACGCGACGAGAAAATATAGAGCGAAATGCTCGCGCAACCTCGGAGCCCAGCTTCGATTTGAGAGGTGCGGCCCAAGCATATTTGGAAAATACGTCGATCACGGTGAGAATGTACACGTACGGCTTGTTATGCTCTTTGACGCTGTTCATGACGTTTAGATCGGCCTCCCAAAAATCGTCCATATTGGTCACGTGATAGAATTTTGTCGGAAACCGCTTTCTCGCCGGCTTGTGCAGAGTGTAACTGTCCTGGGTTTGAAGGAAGGACTCTATGTCGGTTTTTGACGCGCCCGTGGCCTTGCGAAGGGACTTCTACGGTGCCTAAGCCGGCATAGTGTTCCGGTCTTGCGTAGTACCGCCTTAACGTCTTCCACTCCTTCATCCTTCATTTGTACAGCGGTTGCCAACGGCGCGCGCGAAAATGGTAGCCCGTAGAAGGCGATTTAGACGCCTTTTTCTTGGGCGATAGAGGGTTCGCCCTTTTGTTCTTACGAGGCGAGAGAGGGTTCACCTTTACGGTTCTGGACGGCACTTCCTGCTTTACAGTCGGGACCAGGTCTTCATAGTCGTCGTCATCGTCGTCGTCGTCTTTGTCATCGCTAAGGTAAGGTCGTCTCACTTGTGCCACTAGATGGAGCTAGTGACCCAATTTATATTTTACCAGACGCCACTTTTCGTCGGCAGAGAGCTTTGCATGCTGCACGTTCTGCATTTCTTTAGCCAGCCTGGAAATGGTCTTGTCGATGACGTGAAGCTTTTGCACCGTTTTTGGCTGCGGAGCAACCACGATCTGCCTGCCGTATTTCATCCTACAAATTTTGACACCAAGGCGCTACCCAGCGAAGCTAGCACCGGAAGCAAAAACGCGGGCAAAAACCCTCCTTTTTGAACCAAGATTTTCTTCTTTTTTTTCAACGGAATTCGTTTGTCGACCAGCTTCCTCCAAGACGCTTTATGCTTCTTTAAGCGGCTCAAGCACTTTCGCGGAAGGTGCACGTGACCTCTGCACACGTTGAGCATACATTCGCAAATGGCCTTTATCAGATCCCCATCGGCATTTTTTAACAGCTTCTTGCGCAGGGGCGCCTTCGCCTTGGCCAAAACCGACAAATTACCGTGCTGCCTCGCTATGAGCGGGCTGCTCAATTTGGCAATGCTTAACCTCCCTCTAGCCATGTTTGCGCGATAATGACGACGGCGTCCAAAATGGCGCGTTATTTAAAATCAACGGCCCCGGTCCCAAGCCCGTCAAAAGAAGACCGACGCGGCGCGCACGTACGTGCGTCCCATCGGAAACCCTTGCATGAGGAAAATTCGCCCATGTTTTTAACATTTACGGTCGGAATTGGGCACGAAAAAGGACAGCGTTTCGTTCGGCAGCACGCCGGTTCGATACCTGTATCGGTTAGGCGTATATTGCGTGCAATCCAACACCAGATACCCGTGCGGGTTTTGCGTAGCTTTTTCGAAAGCCTCTAAGAGAAACCTAGAGTTCCTGGGTTCGATCTGTTGGCACAGCCTGTCGATCTGCATCTTGTCTCTGTTGTTCTTGAACACGACGATGTAATTGGCATTGAGAGAGATGTTTCGATATTTCCGACCCTGCGGAAACAGGTTCTGCAGGATGTACACGATGCCGAAGCGCTTGTGATGAGAGTCTCTAGTAAAGAAATTGGACACGTCCGTCCCGCCCCCTTCCACCATCAAATCGTCTAGGACGACGAGGTAGTTCTCGCCCACCGAAGCCAGTTCCGGAATGCCTGCATGGGTCTGGCATTTCAGCGGCAGGGTTTCCAGTTTCGGCGAATACTCTGGCGGATGGCACCACAACACTTTTCTGGGGCGCTCGTCGAACATCTGGTGGGCGTGACGTATGAGGTTTTTCACAAAGGTGGATTTCCCGCAGCGCGAAGGACCCGCCACGAGCATGGTGCTAGGAAATTCGAATCGCCTCATCGCGTCGTCCAGGGGACCCGGGTTCGAAATGACTTCAAAATCCGCTCGACGTCTCATTTATGAGCTCTCTTGTAACCGTACGGATAGGAATCGAAGTCGCCGGCCAGAACGCGCTTGTTCACCACCATTCTAAAGGTCTTCGCGCAGGGTTCGGTGACCACGGTCCAAAGCGGTTTTCTCGAAATCTGCGTCCCCGCGAGCGTCACCGTTCTGTCTCTGCCCCTCAGCACCATGTCTCGGATCACCTCGGCGTTCACCAGCTGCAGGTTGCCCGAATTCAGGGTGATTCCCTTCACCTTGCACACCGAGAAGGTCTCGCCCGTCTCCGGACTCTTTATTTCCATGCAGTAGCTCTTGGGCCCCGTGGAGGCAAACCGGGAGATGTAAGCACCCCGTCCGTAACCGGTCAGCTCGTCCGTCATGTCACCCAGGAGGCGTCCCACGGGCGGCAACCACTCACCCGGAGCGGCGGCGACGACGACGGAATCGGTGTCGAAGTAGCACACCCGCTCTCCCAGCCGCTTCAGGTAGGAGTATAGCACTAGGCGGGCATGCGCCGTGGTGTAAGCCGCAAGGACGGCATTGGCGGTGGGGTTGACCTTCGGGCTCTGTTCGCAGTACCGCCATACCACGTACATGATCTCGTCCGTTGCCGGCAGGTAAGCCTGCACTTCCACGCACGGGTCGTTCAGCAAGCTTAGGAGGCGGTCGTACCGGTCCACCAGCTCGCACGTGGACAGGTTATCGCGTTGCCCCAGTTTTCCCCAGAACGAGTTTAGCATCAACTTGGCCAGCTCCCGCCTGCCGGGGTTTGGCGCGATTGCCTCGGCATCTAGGGAGACGCCTTCGCGCTCGAAAAATTGCTCCACGTACCGCCGCTTTGCCTCGGGCGTTTCGCAATCCGAGGGTCAACCGGAGGCCTCCGTCTTGATCTTCAGGAACTGGTTCACGTAGTCCTGAAACAGCCCCTTATCTCCGGTGATCGGGTCGTACTGCACCACGTCGTACTCCCAAATCTCGTACACCCTGAGCAGCCGGTACCCCTCCTCCAAGGCCACCTTCACCTCGTCGATGACCCAGGTGCCCGTTAGAGCTCTCTCGTCCTCGCCGTGATCGCACTCGCCCTGGTTCTCCGCCTCTGCACAAGCGCCACATATCGGGAACATCAGCTTACCGCAGATGCGCGCCGGCAGCACCGGGTGATACAGGTTTTGCGGCGGTAAAACCCGACATTTAAGCAGACCGCCGCGCACGTCTTCTAAGCGCGGAAACCTGTCCACGTGGATCTTGGGGTGGCCCACGGGGTAGGGCTTCGTCTTGTTCACGTACGGGTAAAGGCTACACACGTCGTAATAGAATATCTTTCGGTCCCCCTTTGCCTCGCAATACGTCTTGGTGCAATTGGTGCGCCCTCCATAGAAGGCATCTCTGGGCCTCAGCGGCTCCGGTATGGGGAAGTGCTTGGCATGGCGCGCCAAGTCCTCGTTCGCCTTCATTTCGGCGTTGAACTCGCACTCCCACATCTCCACCACGGTATAGCCGGCCTCTCTCATCTTTCGGGCGACCTTCTCGGTGCTTTCCAATCTGGAGGCCATGGTTTCGTTCCCGGTGCTGTATACCGCGGCATGGCGATTGTGAAAGCAACGCCTGCAACCGTGGTAGAAACAGCCGTGGAAGAAGTATACATATTTTTCTCGGCCTTCCTCTCTGTACCCATCCACTTTGTGGCCTAGAATTTTAACTTCGCGTCCTCTCATAGCATGCCGAATAACAACGCGGTTTTGCAACTCTAACCAAGACAGCCATATGCACGCTATGCGAGACTGCCTGTCCGCTAGTCGATACCCGCCAACAGGTAAGAGACCAATTTTTTTCGGCGGCATGAAACGCTTTCTATACACGCACATGCACGCCTGCGCGATGGTGACGCATTATCTAAACGGGTCTATGCCGTTCTCGTCCATGAATTCCCTTCTAAGCTTGCAAACTCCCTGACTCAGCAAAAACACGTCCATTTTGCAATAGGTCACCATTTCGGACTTCATGTCGAACACGTATTCGGAGGCTGTCATTTCATCGTGCCACTGCTCGAAGGCTGTTCGAACCTGTACAGACATGCCCTCCGGACAGTAATACATTTTGTCGGGAATGGTGCCGACGTAGTGCTGGTTTTCCTCGGTGTTAAACAAGTATGGAAAGTAGCCTTTGCATTCCTTCAATGCAAAGGTCTTGGAGAACCGAGACAGTGGCATGGGGATAAAGTTCAGGGAGTCGATAAATGTGACGTCACCGTACCTCATTCGGTATATTTTGCTGCCATACATAACGAGCTCGGGCGTCCATTTCAAATGGCCGACCATGTGCTTTAATAAAAATTGTCCATCGTAAGCCCTGAGGTTATGGGCTACCACGATCACGTCCCAGGCTTCGAACCTCGGTTGCATCACGTGCTCAAACAATTGTTTTACGGGGTCGTCCATAAACACCCATTCTTTCACGCCGCACTCGGAACAATACGCCGTCTTGCGCTGTTCGTCAATGCACAGCGGACAGGCTTGGTATACCACGCACAAATTTGGCACATGCTCGTACGTTTCTTGTTTACCGCTATAACGCGTGTTTTGTGTACATTCAAGATCGATGAACATAAACATGTACTGGTTTCTTTTGTTTTGTGTAACGTACGGTTGCATGAAGCACATGTGCCCGTCGTTAACGTGTGTCTTACAATTGCTGCAAAACTTCTCACCGCACTGGTGAGCTGTTTTCCTGTGTCTTAAATTTACAAGCTTATTGCAAGAAACACACACTTTCTCGACGTCGCACACGGACATCGACTTCGGATAAAAACCGCCTTTCTTGGCGTGATTTGCAAAACATGTAGGCCCCTTAAAGTCGCGGTTACATGCAGCACAGTGTATGTACGATGTGTATGGCTTATTGCAATGCTGGTGACATTTTGAACAATTGTCGTCACACCTATGTAATTCTTTTTTGTGCGTCGTCGGGTAATGACAATGGCGACAATACCATTTACATTTAAAACACTTGTGTAAATCTACTATAGCATTAAAGTGCCCGTCGTGAAACATGACGTCAATGTATTTATCGCTCTGTTTCTGCGATGCGTATAGCACGTTCTTGCCCGTATGATCGCCAAACACCGTCACCTTGTAGTCCTTTAATACCGTGTCAAAATGCCTTACGTCATCTATGGTGAACTTTCCATTTAATTTACCCACGCTTTCGCACAGTGCTACGGCCTTCTGCTTTTGCAAGTATTCCGAACGCGTCATCGTTTTGTAATTTACGTCACCATCCACCTTAGCTTTGCATACCGCGATGGCTCTCGGTAAGCACAAATTGTCTTTATTGTTAATTTCGACGATGCCTTTATTTCCATTACAGGCGTTGCATGGTTGGTAACTCGAACCCGAGACCTCCTTGGTCCATACAAAAGTAATTTTAAGGGGACCTCCTAGCAAAAACTGCTGATTGCTCTGCATCACTTTTTCGATAGATTTTACCACCGCATCGGCATTCACCTGATCAATGCGCCTAACACTCATATTGAACGCTTTGGAGGGCTCCCTGTCGTCCGATATCGATATTCCTAAGTAGCCGGGTTCGTTGTCCAGTAATTCCCGTTTAGCAAAATTCACAACGTCGTCAAATAGCTTAGTCACCCATTGCACAGGGTTTGCATCTACGTGCCCCGGGTTCACAACTACTTCGCTTTCTGTGAAACCCGAAAACAGTCTCTTCATCGTTCTCTCCCTATGCGCTATAATGTCAAACCTTGGCTGCAAGGCTAAGTCTTGACTTACCTCACCACCAGAATCCATACTGCTCTCATTTCCAGCATCCATTATGCTAAGATGTGCTTCGTGAAACAACGCGTATAAAACTTTACTTCTTAGCCCTACACTGCAAGCCTGCACAATGCTCGCCGGCTCTTTTAAAGTCTTTAAAAAATACGCCGCAAGTCAAACGTATAGTGTTTTGAAATAATCGATCGCGACCGCTGCGCGAATCAAACTACTTTTCCTCGCATTTCTTTTATATAAAAAATACGCTAGGTTAGCACAATGTAATGATATAGGAAAGTACTTGTTAGCCCTATGCTACAAGCCTGCAAAATACTCTTCTTTCGCCGGCTCTTTTAAAGTATTTCAAAAATACGCCGCAAGTCAAACATGTAGTGTTTTAAAATATTTTAAAATAATCGGCCGCGACCACTGCGCGAATCAAATTCCTTTTTACTCGCATTTCTTTTATATGAAGTGAGCGTATATGTAATGTAATTGTAATAAAATCTAAACAGTCCACGCAATACACAATATTCGCTTTTCAACAAATTCGCACTTTCTCAAGCAGCTTATCGCACGGTGCTTTTATAACCACGTTATCTGTACCACGGTTTCCGTCTGCGCGCTCCGTTTCAGGCCTAATTAAAAGTCCGGGCGGGTTATCTCGCCGCAACTTCCAAAATTTTAATCGGGTTCTTTTCGAGGTACTTCCGGTCACAGCACCCAGGCACCGCAGCATCCGCTTTCGATATGCAGAAAATATTTCTACCGTCAACCACATCACCACATTTAAACATTTTCTTGCTAATCAGTCTTCCGTTCTCACGCCATTTTTAAAGTTCACGAGCACTTTAACAACTTTTATCGCGGCAGCCATATTGATCACGTGTGTTCGCAACCAGATAACCAACACTACTAAAACTGCCGTGTTCCAGCACTCTTCATTCGTCTACTTTCATTCGGCAGAGAAACATGCAGAGAAGGCTAGAGCTTACTACAGTGTGCAAGCACTATTTTTACTTCGGGACGGGGCTGGTGCATCGGTATGTGCGCACATCGCTGCGTTACGGTTACGGCGTCGACAACAGCCAAACGGACAACGAGAGCAGCGATTCCTCACGGCCTGCTTCACCGAACGGCGGTCTACTCCATCTCCCAGCTTTGCCGGGACCGCCGTTCGAACCTCGCTCGCCGAGCGCAGCGTCTGCAGACGACGAAGAGCTCCAACCTGGTTTGCCCAGCACCGACACCGACGGAGAGCCCCAACCGTCCTGCATAGCGCCTGGTTTGCCCAGCACCGACACCGACGGAGAGCCCCAACCGTCCTGCGAAGCGCCTGGTTCGCCGAGCGCTGTCACCGACTCCGATTCACTTGTCGTCAACCCGACTCTCTCGAGTCGGGACATAACATCCAGCGACGACAGTGGTCTTTCGCCGCCAGGTCCTCGTTTCGCCAGTTCTCCCTTGTCTTCACCTTCTTGTTCCTCCTCCTTCTCCTCCATAGTTTTCCTACCCGCTTCTGCTCCTCCTACGCCCGACCGCTTCCCATCCCCTTGCTCCTCTCCTCCACGCGCATCTACGCCGGCGTCTTTTTTCCTACCTTCCTTCGGCAATATATTCCTCCCCGACGGTAGTCCATCTTCAGTTTCACCCACTTCTTCCTGCTCCACAATTCTCTTAACGTCTGGTGCTGCAACGCCACGCCGGGGTCCTCGCTTTGACAGCGCTCTGCCATCGTCGCCGTCGAGCACTCCACAGCAGCCAGTTTCGCCATCATCGTCTTGCTGCACGATAGAGGTCATTTCCCGTTCTCCTTCACCCTGTGACCCCCGCTTCCAATCCCCAGATCTTTTCTCTTCCTCTTGTTCACCTCCACTTCGCACCTTTCCGTCTTCACAGAGCACACCTTTTAAAAACTTATCGGGTCTCGAACCCGTTGAGGTGGACGCCATTAGCGTCAAACCTCTCTCCCCATCTCCTTCCCACACCTCTTCTCCTACACCTCCCACTTTTACTCCCATCTCTCCAGCCCCCGCCAACGCTGACGAACATTCAAGTTCGTTAATCGCACTTCTATCGTGCACTCCCGGACAGTTTAAATATAACACCAGAAGGCGAAACCTGATGAGGGAGTTTGAACCGTCACCATCGCCACCACCTCCATCAGCGCCACTGCTGCTGCTTCAGCACAGTAGCGGGTGGTGCTCGTCAACTGCCTGCGAGGACGACGGGTACGATGGCTTGTTTCTCACCGTCAACCAGGAGGACAACAACAATAATGTCGAGGTAAGCAGTCTCGCTTTGCCCCTCCTGGTGCCCATAACCGCGGCAGCCAAGCGCAAGCTTGCCTCCTCAACATCGCGCACCATGGCTCCCAGGGTGCCCTTATCGCCGCAACCCGAATTCCGTCACAAAAAGTTCCGGCGACAATAAAAAAAGTGTTGTGGTACGTGTGTAATTTTTTTTGTGCTTTCAATGTATTTCCATTTTTTTATTACACTAAAATTTCATAACTTTCTTGCGTGCGTGTGTATTTTTTTTTGTGCTTTCAATGTATTTCCATTTTTTTTTATTCACTAAAATTCCATTACTTTCTTGTGTGTGTGTATTTTTTTGTGCTTTAATGTATTTCAATGTAATTTATTTGTTTCCATTTTTTTTAATACACTAAAATTTCATAACTTTCTTGTGTGTGCGTATTGCACTTTTATTTCACCTTCTTCATATTTAACCTCGCAGGGTTCCTTTCCTACTCCTCGAATTTTTTCTTAGCAGTCATAAAAACTATTTTTATAGCATTTAGCAAATGCAAACATAAAAAAAGCAAACCAATTAACAAATGCAAAAATAAAAGCATTTACATCTGCAATCAATACATTGTTTATATTTTTAAATTTTATTGTCTTTCAATGTAATTTATTTCTTGCCATTATTAATACACTACAAATTCCATAACTTTCTGTGTTTAATGTGTGTGCGTATTGCACTTTTATTTCACCTTCTTCATATTTAACCTCGCAGGGTTCCTTTCCTACTCCTCGAATTTTTTCTTAGCAGTCATAAAAACTATTTTTATAGCATTTAGCAAATGCAAACATAAAAAAAAAGCAAACCAATTAACAAATGCAAAAATAAAAGCATTTACATCTGCAATCAATACATTGTTTTTAATAAGTTACAACTCATTTTAGTATATAATTATTGTATTGCATTTCAGTCACCTTATCATTTTATTTTGTCACGTATTCCAACTCTTCTTCCTCACCATCCCCTCCACCTTCCTCACCATCCCCTCCACCTTCCTCCTCCTCCAAACCTCCACCCTCTTCTCCGTCTTCGTCGTAACCTGCTTCATAATTTGCAAATTCCTCCACCCCGCTAGTGCATGCGTTTTCCAATCTACCAATCATCTGCTTTAATGCCTCAAACTCATCGTACAGTTTAGCCACATTTTGTTTTATTCTGTTCACCAATTCCTGCTGCTTTGTCACATTCTGCTTTTTCTCTTCAAACTCTTTTTTCATTCTTTCCATCAACCCCCGTATCTCTCCCACCCTTCCTTCACATTCTTGCTTCTCCTTCTTCACCAACTCAACCTCCCTTTTTGCTTGCTTCATCTTGCCATCACATTCCTTTTTCATCTTTTGTTGCATCGATTTTATTCCCTTCTTGCACCTCTCCGATGCCGCTTTTCTTATGCTGTTCACCGACACCCTTCCCCCTTCTCCACCATTTTCATTACATTCCGAATTTAGTTTCAAACACCCCTCCGCAGACCACCTAGATGCCCTCTTCGCCCTTCCACTCACTTTCCTACCCCCTCCCAAGTTTAATTCCCATACACCCTTATCGCATCCTCCAAATATATATAAAAAATTTTCAGAAAAGTACGAATTCATCTCGTTTACCACACTATAAGCCATCAGAAGTTCGCTTTCCTCCGCAGTCAATTTCCATTCCAATTCCAAACCCTCCGGCAAATCTACCGTATCCATCAACATCCTACAATCTATCATCTCCACAAGAATCGAACTGTTGTCCATAGCATACATACTCACAGGCTTTTTATGAAATTTACAACCTCCTTCCTCCCTCGCCTTACCCTTTACACACTCACATCTTCCATTTACAAAGGAACCCTCCGGACATTCCAGTTGACCAAACTTCACACCTCCATACATTAACCCTCCACACCTACCACCCCTCTCACATCTCGTTATTGGTTTTAAACAATTGTACACGTTCTTAAGAGTTCCAATGTTAATAAACCCAGACCCAAACCTACACCCACTACCTTTCCGGTATACACACGTACAGTTAGGCAACAATTCGTAATCCTTTTCGCATCTTGTCGCATTTTCCAAATGTCCCGTCTCGTCATTCAACTCGAACCCACACCTCCCAAAACTAACGCAACTCCTCTCTGCGCCTGCAACTCCTACCACCACCAACGCTATCACTATCGCAATCATCATCTTTACCATATACTTCTTTCCACCCACAACATTCCCCTTTTTATACCTTTCCCCTCACCTCCAACATACCCCCACTCCCACCTCTTTTTCTTTCCACCAATCATATTCACTCTTATTCTCACCAATCACCATCTCTCATTTCTTCCTTTCCACCAATAACATCACTTCTTATTCTCACCAATCCCAGCATCACACGTCACTTCCTCATCTCCTTTTTACCACTCACTTGTATATCATTCCCTCTTTCCCTTCCCGACTCTTCACACACAAACATCGCTAATCCCTTCTCCAGATCACCCTCTTCACCACCACATATCCAACCAACCCTTAACCGCAAACTTTATCTCGGCCTCGGATTAACGTTAATCCAGCAGATCACGTGACCCAAATCTACCTCAACTTCACCCTCTTCTTCCTTTTTCCACCACCACATATCCAACCAACCCTTCACCTCAAACTTTATCTCGACCTCGGATTAACGTTAATCCATTATCATCACAACTCTCGTCCCGGTTTAGCCAATTGGTTTAACAATAATCCTACTGCTCTTGGCGCTTTACAAAACTTACCGCTCTTAATCCGTCTTAATCCGCGGATTAACAGCGACACTAGCGCTCCTAGCGGCAGGATTATCGTTAATCCAATTGGCTAATCCGGGACCATAACTACTCACGTCATAATAAGCCTATATCTACCAAGAATACTAAGTTTTCAACAAGTCAAGAGATTCGATTCTCTAGCCCCTAGTGAGTGTAAAATCACGTTTAATTCACTTCTTTCAAACTGCTTAAAAATCATATAAATGAATGTATCACCTCATAAAAACCCTCTATATACCAAGAATACTGAGTTTTCAAAAAGTCAAGAATTTCGATTTTCTAGCCCCTAGTGAGTGTAAAATCGCGTTTACTTCACTTCTTTCAAACTGCATAAAAATCAAATAAATGGATGTTTCACGTCATTATAAGCCTATATATACCAAGAATACTGAGTTTTTAAATATCAAGAAATTCGATTTTCTAGCCCCTAGTGAGTGTAAAATCGCGTTTACTTCACTTCTTTCAAACTGCTTAAAAATCATATAAATGGATGTATCACCTCATAATAAGCCTCTATATAAAGAATACTAAGTTTTCAAAAAGTCAAGAATTTCGATTTTCTAGCCCCTAGTGAGTGTAAAATCGCGTTTACATTACTTCTTTCAAACTGCTTAAAAATCATATAAATGGATGTATCACGTCATAATAAGCCTCTATATACCAAGAATATTCAGTTTTCAACAAGTCAAGAAATTCGATTTTCTAGCCCCTAGTGAGTGTAAAATCGCGTTTACTTCCCTTCTTTCAAACTGCTTAAAAGTCATATAAATGTATGTATCACCTCATAATAAGCATCTGTATACCAAGAAAACTCAGTTTTCAGCAAGTCAACAAATTCGATATTTTAGCCCCTAGTGAGCGTAAAATCGCGTTTACTTTACTTCTTTCAAACTGCATAAAAATCATATAACTGGATGTTTCACGTCATAATAAGCCTATATATACCAAGAATACTGAGGTCTCAAAAAGACAAGAAATTCGATTTTTTAGCCCCTAGTGAGTGTAAAATCGCGTTTTCTTCACCTCTTTCAAACTGCTTAAAAATCATATAAATGGATGTATCACCTCATAATAAGCCTATATATACAAAGAATACTAAAATTTGTAAAAGTCAAGAATTTCGATTTTCTAGCTCCTAGTGAGTGTAAAATCGCGTTTACTTCACTTCTTTCAAACTGCTTAAAAATCATATAAATGGATGTTTCACGTCATTATATGCATATATATAGCAAGAATATTGAGTTTTCAAAAAGTCAAGAAATTCGATTTTTTAGCCCCTAGTGAGCGTAAAATCGCGTTTACTTCACTTCTTTCAAACTGCTTAAAAATCTTATAAATGGATGTATCACCTCATAATAAGCCTCTATATACCAAGAATACTGAGTTTTCATAAAGTCAAGAAATTCGATTTTCTTGCCCCTAGTGACTGTAAAATCGCGTTTACTTCACTTCTTTCAAACTGCTTAAAAATCATATAAATCGATGTATTAACTTATAATAAGCCTATATATACCAAAAATACTGAGTTTTCAAAAAGTCAAGAAAATCGATTTTCTAGCCCCTAGTGAGTGTAAAATCGCGTTTACTTCACTTGTTTCAAACTAAGTAAAAATCATAAATGGGTGTATCACATCATAATAAGCCTTTTATACCAAGAATATTGAGTTTTCAACAAGGCAGGAAATTCGATTTTCTAGCCCCTAGTGAGTGTAAAATCACGCTTTGCACACTTCTTTCAAACTTCGAAAAAATCATATAAATGGATGTATCACCTCATAATAAGCCTATATATACAAAGAATACTAAAATTTGTAAAAGTCAAGAATTTCGATTTTCTAGCCCCTAGTGAGTGTAAAATCGCGTTTACTTCAGTTCTTTCAAACTGCTTAAAAATCATATAAATGGATGTTTCAGGTCATTATATGCATATATATAGCAAGAATATTGAGTTTTCAAAAAGTCAAGAAATTCGATTTTCTAGCCCCTAGTGAGTGTAAAATCGCGTTTATTTCACTTCTTTCAAAATGCTTAAAAATCATATAAGTGGATGTATCACGTCATTATAAGCCTACATATACCAAGAATACTAAGTTTTTAAAAATTCAAGAAATTCGATTTTCTAACCCTAGTGAGTGTAAAATCGCGTTTACTTCACTGCTTTCAAACTGCTTAAAAATCATATAAATGGATGATTCACCTCATAATAAGCCACTATATACCAAGAATATTCAGATTTCAACATGTCAAGATATTCGATTTTCTATCCCCCAGTGAGTGTAAAATCGCGTTTACTTCACTTCTT
This sequence comes from Deroplatys truncata, assembly GCA_030765065.1. Taxonomy (NCBI): domain Eukaryota; kingdom Metazoa; phylum Arthropoda; class Insecta; order Mantodea; family Mantidae; genus Deroplatys; species Deroplatys truncata. The sequence continues at coordinate 79,493 of JAUKNL010000046.1, forward strand.
TCAAACTGCTTAAAAATCATATAAATGGATGTATCACCTCATAATAAGCCTATATATACCAAGAATACTAAGTTTTCAAAAAGTCAAAAATTTCGATTTTCTAGCCCCTAGTGAGTGTAAAATCGCGTTTACTTCACTTCTTTCAAACTGCTTAAAAATCATATAAAAGGATGTTTCACGTCATTATAAGCCTACATATACCAAGAATATTGAGTTTTCAACAAGTCAAGAAATTCAATTTTCTAGCCCCTAGTGAGAGTAAAATCACGTTTACTTCACTTCTTTCAAACTGCTTAAAAATCATATAAATGTATGTATCACCTCATAATAAGCATCTATATACCAAGAAAACTCAGTTTTCAACAAGTCAGGAAATTCGATATTTTAGCCCCTAGTGAGCGTAAAATCGCGTTTACTTTACTTCTTTCAAACTGTTTAAAAATCATATAAATGGATGTATCACCTCATAATAAGCCTCTATATACCAAGAATACTAAGTTTTCAAAAAGTCAAGAATTACGATTTTCAAGCTCCTAGTGAGTGTAAAATCGCGTTTACTTCACTTCTTTCAAACTGCTTAAAAATCTTATAAATGGATGTATCACCTCATAATAAGCCTCTATATACCAAGAATACTGAGTTTTCAAAAAGTCAAGAAATTCGATTTTCTTGCCCCTAGTAACTGTAAAATCGCGTTTACTTCACTTCTTTCAAACTGCTTAAAAATCATATAAATGGATGAATGACCTCATAATAAGCCTCTATATACCAAGAATACTGAGTTTTTAAAAGTCAAGAAATTCAATTTTCTAGCCCCTAGTGAGTGTAAAATCACGCTTTCCACACTTCTTTCAAACTTCGAAAAAATCATATAAATGGATGTTTCACGTCATAATAAGCCTATATATAGAAAGAATATTGAGTTTTCAACAAGTACAGAAATTCGATTTTCTAGCCCCTAGTGAGTGTAAAATCGCGTTTACTTCACTTCTTTCAAACTGCTTAAAAATCATATAAATGGATGTATCACCTCATAATGAGCCTCTATATACCAAGAATACTGAGTTTTCAAAAAGTCAAGAAAATCGATTTTCTAGCCCCTAGTGAGTGTAAAATCGCGTTTACTTCACTTGTTTCAAACTAAGTAAAAATCATAAATGGGTGTATCACATCATAATAAGCTTTTTATACCAAGAATATTGAGTTTTCAACAAGCCAGAAATTCGATTTTCTAGCCCCTAGTGAGTGAAATATCACGCTTTCCACACTTCTTTCAAACTTCGAAAAAATCATATAAATGGATGTATGTATCACCTCATAATAAGCCTATATATACCAAGAACACTAAAATTTGTAAAAGTCAAGAATTTCGATTTTCTAGCCCCTAGTGAGTGTAAAATCGCGTTTACTTCACTTCTTTCAAACTGCTTAAAAGGATGTTTCACGTCATTATAAGCCTACATATACCAAGAATATTGAGTTTTCAACAAGTCAAGAAATTCAATTTTCTAGCCCCTTGTGAGAGTAAAATCGCGTTTACTTCACTTCTTTCAAACTGCATAAAAATCATATAAATGGATGTTATACGTCATAATAAGCCTATATATACCAAGAATACTAAGTTTTTAACAAGTCAAGAAATTCGATTTTTTAGCCCCTAGTGAGTGTATAATCGCGTTTACTTCACTTGTTTCAAACTGCTTAAAAATCATATAAATGGATGTATCACCTCATAATAAGCCTCTATATATCAAGATTACTAAGTTTTCAAAAAGTCAAGAATTTCGATTTTCTAGTCCCTAGTGAGTGTAAAATCGCGTTTACTTCACTTCTTTCAAACTGCTTAAAAATCATATAAAAGGATCTTTCACGTCATTATAAGCCTACATATACCAAGAATATTGAGTTTTCAACAAGTAAAGAAATTCAATTTTCTAGCCCCTAGTGAGAGTAAAATCGCGTTTACTTCACTTTTTTCAAACTGCATAAAAATCATATAAATGGATGTTTCACGTCATAATAAGCCTATATCTACCAAGAATACTAAGTTTTCAACAAGTCAAGAGATTCGATTCTCTAGCCCCTAGTGAGTGTAAAATCACGTTTAATTCACTTCTTTCAAACTGCTTAAAAATCATATAAATGAATGTATCACCTCATAAAAACCCTCTATATACCAAGAATACTGAGTTTTCAAAAAGTCAAGAATTTCGATTTTCTAGCCCCTAGTGAGTGTAAAATCGCGTTTACTTCACTTCTTTCAAACTGCATAAAAATCAAATAAATGGATGTTTCACGTCATTATAAGCCTATATATACCAAGAATACTGAGTTTTTAAATATCAAGAAATTCGATTTTCTAGCCCCTAGTGAGTGTAAAATCGCGTTTACTTCACTTCTTTCAAACTGCTTAAAAATCATATAAATGGATGTATCACCTCATAATAAGCCTCTATATAAAGAATACTAAGTTTTCAAAAAGTCAAGAATTTCGATTTTCTAGCCCCTAGTGAGTGTAAAATCGCGTTTACATTACTTCTTTCAAACTGCTTAAAAATCATATAAATGGATGTATCACGTCATAATAAGCCTCTATATACCAAGAATATTCAGTTTTCAACAAGTCAAGAAATTCGATTTTCTAGCCCCTAGTGAGTGTAAAATCGCGTTTACTTCACTTCTTTCAAACTGCTTAAAAGTCATATAAATGTATGTATCACCTCATAATAAGCATCTGTATACCAAGAAAACTCAGTTTTCAGCAAGTCAACAAGTTCGATATTTTAGCCCCTAGTGAGCGTAAAATCGCGTTTACTTTACTTCTTTCAAACTGCATAAAAATCATATAAATGGATGTTTCACGTCATAATAAGCCTATATATACCAAGAATACTGAGGTCTCAAAAAGACAAGAAATTCGATTTTTTAGCCCCTAGTGAGTGTAAAATCGCGTTTTCTTCACCTCTTTCAAACTGCTTAAAAATCATATAAATGGATGTATCACCTCATAATAAGCCTATATATACAAAGAATACTAAAATTTGTAAAAGTCAAGAATTTCGATTTTCTAGCTCCTAGTGAGTGTAAAATCGCGTTTACTTCACTTCTTTCAAACTGCTTAAAAATCATATAAATGGATGTTTCACGTCATTATATGCATATATATAGCAAGAATATTGAGTTTTCAAAAAGTCAAGAAATTCGATTTTCTAGCCCCTAGTGAGTGTAAAATCGCGTTTACTTCACTTCTTTCAAACTGCTTAAAAATCTTATAAATGGATGTATCACCTCATAATAAGCCTCTATATACCAAGAATACTGAGTTTTCAAAAAGTCAAGAAATTCGATTTCCTTGCCCCTAGTGACTGTAAAATCGCGTTTACTTCACTTCTTTAAAACTGCTTAAAAATCATATAAATCGATGTATTAACTTATAATAAGCCTATATACACCAAAAATACTGAGTTTTCAAAAAGTCAAGAAAATCGATTTTCTAGCCCCTAGTGAGTGTAAAATCGCGTTTACTTCACTTGTTTCAAACTAAGTAAAAATCATAAATGGGTGTATCACATCATAATAAGCCTTTTATACCAAGAATATTGAGTTTTCAACAAGGCAGGAAATTCGATTTTCTAGCCCCTAGTGAGTGTAAAATCACGCTTTGCACACTTCTTTCAAACTTCGAAAACATCATATAAATGGATGTATCACCTCATAATAAGCCTATATATACAAAGAATACTAAAATTTGTAAAAGTCAAGAATTTCGATTTTCCAGCCCCTAGTGAGTGTAAAATCGCGTTTACTTCACTTCTTTCAAACTGCATAAAAATCATATAAATGGATGTTATACGTCATAATAAGCCTATATATACCAAGAATACTAAGTTTTTAACAAGTCAAGAAATTCGATTTTTTAGCCCCTAGTGAGTGTATAATCGCGTTTACTTCACTTGTTTCAAACTGCTTAAAAATCATATAAATGGATGTATCACCTCATAATAAGCCTCTATATATCAAGATTACTAAGTTTTCAAAAAGTCAAGAATTTCGATTTTCTAGTCCCTAGTGAGTGTAAAATCGCGTTTACTTCACTTCTTTCAAACTGCTTAAAAATCATATAAAAGGATCTTTCACGTCATTATAAGCCTACATATACCAAGAATATTGAGTTTTCAACAAGTAAAGAAATTCAATTTTCTAGCCCCTAGTGAGAGTAAAATCGCGTTTACTTCACTTTTTTCAAACTGCATAAAAATCATATAAATGGATGTTTCACGTCATAATAAGCCTATATCTACCAAGAATACTAAGTTTTCAACAAGTCAAGAGATTCGATTCTCTAGCCCCTAGTGAGTGTAAAATCACGTTTAATTCACTTCTTTCAAACTGCTTAAAAATCATATAAATGAATGTATCACCTCATAAAAACCCTCTATATACCAAGAATACTGAGTTTTCAAAAAGTCAAGAATTTCGATTTTCTAGCCCCTAGTGAGTGTAAAATCGCGTTTACTTCACTTCTTTCAAACTGCATAAAAATCAAATAAATGGATGTTTCACGTCATTATAAGCCTATATATACCAAGAATACTGAGTTTTTAAATATCAAGAAATTCGATTTTCTAGCCCCTAGTGAGTGTAAAATCGCGTTTACTTCACTTCTTTCAAACTGCTTAAAAATCATATAAATGGATGTATCACCTCATAATAAGCCTCTATATAAAGAATACTAAGTTTTCAAAAAGTCAAGAATTTCGATTTTCTAGCCCCTAGTGAGTGTAAAATCGCGTTTACATTACTTCTTTCAAACTGCTTAAAAATCATATAAATGGATGTATCACGTCATAATAAGCCTCTATATACCAAGAATATTCAGTTTTCAACAAGTCAAGAAATTCGATTTTCTAGCCCCTAGTGAGTGTAAAATCGCGTTTACTTCACTTCTTTCAAACTGCTTAAAAGTCATATAAATGTATGTATCACCTCATAATAAGCATCTGTATACCAAGAAAACTCAGTTTTCAGCAAGTCAACAAGTTCGATATTTTAGCCCCTAGTGAGCGTAAAATCGCGTTTACTTTACTTCTTTCAAACTGCATAAAAATCATATAAATGGATGTTTCACGTCATAATAAGCCTATATATACCAAGAATACTGAGGTCTCAAAAAGACAAGAAATTCGATTTTTTAGCCCCTAGTGAGTGTAAAATCGCGTTTTCTTCACCTCTTTCAAACTGCTTAAAAATCATATAAATGGATGTATCACCTCATAATAAGCCTATATATACAAAGAATACTAAAATTTGTAAAAGTCAAGAATTTCGATTTTCTAGCTCCTAGTGAGTGTAAAATCGCGTTTACTTCACTTCTTTCAAACTGCTTAAAAATCATATAAATGGATGTTTCACGTCATTATATGCATATATATAGCAAGAATATTGAGTTTTCAAAAAGTCAAGAAATTCGATTTTCTAGCCCCTAGTGAGTGTAAAATCGCGTTTACTTCACTTCTTTCAAACTGCTTAAAAATCTTATAAATGGATGTATCACCTCTTATAAGCCTCTATATACCAAGAATACTGAGTTTTCAAAAAGTCAAGAAATTCGATTTCCTTGCCCCTAGTGACTGTAAAATCGCGTTTACTTCACTTCTTTAAAACTGCTTAAAAATCATATAAATCGATGTATTAACTTATAATAAGCCTATATACACCAAAAATACTGAGTTTTCAAAAAGTCAAGAAAATCGATTTTCTAGCCCCTAGTGAGTGTAAAATCGCGTTTACTTCACTTGTTTCAAACTAAGTAAAAATCATAAATGGGTGTATCACATCATAATAAGCCTTTTATACCAAGAATATTGAGTTTTCAACAAGGCAGGAAATTCGATTTTCTAGCCCCTAGTGAGTGTAAAATCACGCTTTGCACACTTCTTTCAAACTTCGAAAACATCATATAAATGGATGTATCACCTCATAATAAGCCTATATATACAAAGAATACTAAAATTTGTAAAAGTCAAGAATTTCGATTTTCCAGCCCCTAGTGAGTGTAAAATCGCGTTTACTTCAGTTCTTTCAAACTGCTTAAAAATCATATAAATGGATGTTTCAAGTCATTATATGCATATATATAGCAAGAATATTGAGTTTTCAAAAAGTCAAGAAATTCGATTTTCTAGCCCCTAGTGAGTGTAAAATCGCGTTTATTTCACTTCTTTCAAAATGCTTAAAAATCATATAAGTGGATGTATCACGTCATTATAAGCCTATATATACCAAGAATACTGAGTTTTTAAAAATTCAAGAAATTCGATTTTCTAACCCCTAGTGAGTGTAAAATCGCGTTTACTTCACTGCTTTCAAACTGCTTAAAAATCATATAAATGGATGATTCACCTCATAATAAGCCACTATATACCAAGAATATTCAGATTTCAACATGTCAAGATATTCGATTTTCTATCCCCCAGTGAGTGTAAAATCGCGTTTACTTCACTTCTTTCAAACTGCTTAAAAATCATATAAATGGATGTTTCACGTCATAATAAGCCTATATATACCAAGAACACTAAGTTTTCAAAAAGTCAAAAATTTCGATTTTCTAGCCCCTAGTGAGTGTAAAATCGCGTTTACTTCACTTCTTTCAAACTTTTTAAAAATCATATAAAAGGATGTTTCACGTCATTATAAGCCTACATATACCAAGAATATTGAGTTTTCAACAAGTCAAGAAATTCAATTTTCTAGCCCCTAGTGAGAGTAAAATCACGTTTACTTCACTTCTTTCAAACTGCTTAAAAATCATATAAATGTATGTATCACCTCATAATAAGCATCTATATACCAAGAAAACTCAGTTTTCAACAAGTCAAGAAATTCGATATTTTAGCCCCTAGTGAGCGTAAAATCGCGTTTACTTTGCTTCTTTCAAACTGTTTAAAAATCATATAAATGGATGTATCACCTCATAATAAGCCTCTATATACCAAGAATACTAAGTTTTCAAAAAGTCAAGAATTACGATTTTCAAGCTCCTAGTGAGTGTAAAATCGTGTTTACTTCACTTCTTTCAAACTGCTTAAAAATCTTATAAATGGATGTATCACCTCATAATAAGCCTCTATATACCAAGAATACTGAGTTTTCAAAAAGTCAAGAAATTCGATTTTCTTGCCCCTAGTAACTGTAATATCACGTTTACTTCACTTCTTTCAAACTGCTTAAAAATCATATAAATGGATGAATGACCTCATAATAAGCCTCTATATACCAAGAATACTGAGTTTTTAAAAGTCAAGAAATTCAATTTTTTAGCCCGTAGTGAGTGTAAAATCACGCTTTCCACACTTCTTTCAAACTTCGAAAAAATCATATAAATGGATGTTTCACGTCATAATAAGCCTATATATAGAAAGAATATTGAGTTTTCAACAAGTACAGAAATTCGATTTTCTAGCCCCTAGTGAGTGTAAAATCGCGTTTACTTCACTTCTTTCAAACTGCTTAAAAATCATATAAATGGATATATCACCTCATAATGAGCCTCTATATACCAAGAATACTGAGTTTTCAAAAAGTCAAGAAAATCGATTTTCTAGCCCCTAGTGAGTGTAAAATCGCGTTTACTTCACTTGTTTCAAACTAAGTAAAAATCATAAATGGGTGTATCACATCATAATAAGCTTTGTATACCAAGAATATTGAGTTTTCAACAAGGCAGAAATTCGATTTTTTAGCCCCTAGTGAGTGAAATATCACGCTTTCCACACTTCTTTCAAACTTCGAAAAAATCATATAAATGGATGTATGTATCACCTCATAATAAGCCTATATATACCAAGAATACTAAAATTTGTAAAAGTCAAGAATTTCGATTTTCTAGCCCCTAGTGAGTGTAAAATCGCGTTTACTTCACTTCTTTCAAACTGCTTAAAAGGATGTTTCACGTCATTATAAGCCTACATATACCAAGAATATTGAGTTTTCAACAAGTCAAGAAATTCAATTTTCTAGCCCCTTGTGAGAGTAAAATCGCGTTTACTTCACTTCTTTCAAACTGCATAAAAATCATATAAATGGATGTATCACCTCATAATAAGCCTCTATATATCAAGATTACTAAGTTTTCAAAAAGTCAAGAATTTCGATTTTCTAGCCCCTAGTGAGTGTAAAATCGCGTTTACTTCACTTCTTTCAAACTGCTTAAAAATCATATAAAAGGATGTTTCACGTCATTATAAGCCTACATATACCAAGAATATTGAGTTTTCAACAAGTAAAGAAATTCAATTTTCTAGCCCCTAGTGAGAGTAAAATCGCGTTTACTTCACTTTTTTCAAACTGCATAAAAATCATATAAATGGATGTTTCACGTCATAATAAGCCTATATCTACCAAGAATACTAATTTTCAACAAGTCAAGAGATTCGATTCTCTAGCCCCTAGTGAGTGTAAAATCACGTTTAATTCACTTCTTTCAAACTGCTTAAAAATCATATAAATGAATGTATCACCTCATAAAAACCCTCTATATACCAAGAATACTGAGTTTTCAAAAAGTCAAGAATTTCGATTTTCTAGCCCCTAGTGAGTGTAAAATCGCGTTTACTTCACTTCTTTCAAACTGCATAAAAATCAAATAAATGGATGTTTCACGTCATTATAAGCCTATATATACCAAGAATACTGAGTTTTTAAATATCAAGAAATTCGATTTTCTAGCCCCTAGTGAGTGTAAAATCGCGTTTACTTCACTTCTTTCAAACTGCTTAAAAATCATATAAATGGATGTATCACCTCATAATAAGCCTCCATATAAAGAATACTAAGTTTTCAAAAAGTCAAGAATTTCGATTTTCTAGCCCCTAGTGAGTGTAAAATCGCGTTTACATTACTTCTTTCAAACTGCTTAAAAATCATATAAATGGATGTATCACGTCATAATAAGCCTCTATATACCAAGAATATTCAGTTGTCAACAAGTCAAGAAATTCGATTTTCTAGCCCCTAGTGAGTGTAAAATCGCGTTTACTTCACTTCTTTCAAACTGCTTAAAAGTCATATAAATGTATGTATCACCTCATAATAAGCATCTGTATACCAAGAAAACTCAGTTTTCAGCAAGTCAACAAATTCGATATTTTAGCCCCTAGTGAGCGTAAAATCGCGTTTACTTTACTTCTTTCAAACTGCATAAAAATCATATAAATGGATGTTTCACGTCATAATAAGCCTATATATACCAAGAATACTGAGGTCTCAAAAAGACAAGAAATTCGATTTTTTAGCCCCTAGTGAGTGTAAGGTCGCGTTTTCTTCACCTCTTTCAAACTGCTTAAAAATCATATAAATGGATGTATCACCTCATAATAAGCCTATATATACAAAGAATACTAAAATTTGTAAAAGTCAAGAATTTCGATTTTCTAGCTCCTAGTGAGTGTAAAATCGCGTTTACTTCACTTCTTTCAAACTGCTTAAAAATCATATAAATGGATGTTTCACGTCATTATATGCATATATATAGCAAGAATATTGAGTTTTCAAAAAGTCAAGAAATTCGATTTTCTTGCCCCTAGTGACTGTAAAATCGCGTTTACTTCACTTCTTTAAAACTGCTTAAAAATCATATAAATCGATGTATTAAGTTATAATAAGCCTATATATACCAAAAATACTGAGTTTTCAAAAAGTCAAGAAAATCGATTTTCTAGCCCCTAGTGAGTGTAAAATCGCGTTTACTTCACTTGTTTCAAACTAAGTAAAAATCATAAATGGGTGTATCACATCATAATAAGCCTTTTATACCAAGAATATTGAGTTTTCAACAAGGCAGGAAATTCGATTTTCTAGCCCCTAGTGAGTGTAAAATCACGCTTTGCACACTTCTTTCAAACTTCGAAAACATCATATAAATGGATGTATCACCTCATAATAAGCCTATATATACAAAGAATACTAAAATTTGTAAAAGTCAGGAATTTCGATTTTCCAGCCCCTAGTGAGTGTAAAATCGCGTTTACTTCAGTTCTTTCAAACTGCTTAAAAATCATATAAATGGATGTTTCACGTCATAATAAGCCTATATATACCAAGAATACTAAGTTTTCAAAAAGTCAAAAATTTCGATTTTCTAGCCCCTAGTGAGTGTAAAATCGCGTTTACTTCACTTCTTTCAAACTTTTTAAAAATCATATAAAAGGATGTTTCACGTCATTATAAGCCTACATATACCAAGAATATTGAGTTTTCAACAAGTCAAGAAATTCAATTTTCTAGCCCCTAGTGAGAGTAAAATCACGTTTACTTCACTTCTTTCAAACTGCTTAAAAATCATATAAATGTATGTATCACCTCATAATAAGCATCTATATACCAAGAAAACTCAGTTTTCAACAAGTCAAGAAATTCGATATTTTAGCCCCTAGTGAGCGTAAAATCGCGTTTACTTTGCTTCTTTCAAACTGTTTAAAAATCATATAAATGGATGTATCACCTCATAATAAGCCTCTATATACCAAGAATACTAAGTTTTCAAAAAGTCAAGAATTACGATTTTCAAGCTCCTAGTGAGTGTAAAATCGCGTTTACTTCACTTCTTTCAAACTGCTTAAAAATCTTATAAATGGATGTATCACCTCATAATAAGCCTCTATATACCAAGAATACTGAGTTTTCAAAAAGTCAAGAAATTCGATTTTCTTGCCCCTAGTAACTGTAATATCGCGTTTACTTCACTTCTTTCAAACTGCTTAAAAATCATATAAATGGATGAATGACCTCATAATAAGCCTCTATATACCAAGAATACTGAGTTTTTAAAAGTCAAGAAATTCAATTTTCTAGCCCGTAGTGAGTGTAAAATCACGCTTTCCACACTTCTTTCAAACTTCGAAAAAATCATATAAATGGATGTTTCACGTCATAATAAGCCTATATATAGAAAGAATATTGAGTTTTCAACAAGTACAGAAATTCGATTTTCTAGCCCCTAGTGAGTGTAAAATCGCGTTTACTTCACTTCTTTCAAACTGCTTAAAAATCATATAAATGGATGTATCACCTCATAATGAGCCTCTATATACCAAGAATACTGAGTTTTCAAAAAGTCAAGAAAATCGATTTTCTAGCCCCTAGTGAGTGTAAAATCGCGTTTACTTCACTTGTTTCAAACTAAGTAAAAATCATAAATGGGTGTATCTTATCATAATAAGCTTTGTATACCATGAATATTGAGTTTTCAACAAGGCAGAAATTCGATTTTTTAGCCCCTAGTGGGTGAAATATCTCGCTTTCCACACTTCTTTCAAACTTCGAAAAAATCATATAAATGGATGTATGTATCACCTCATAATAAGCCCATATATACCAAGAATACTAAAATTTGTAAAAGTCAAGAATTTCGATTTTCTAGCCCCTAGTGAGTGTAAAATCGCGTTTACTTCACTTCTTTCAAACTGCTTAAAAGGATGTTTCACGTCATTATAAGCCTACATATACCAAGAATATTGAGTTTTCAACAAGTCAAGAAATTCAATTTTCTAGCCCCTTGTGAGAGTAAAATCGCGTTTACTTCACTTCTTTCAAACTGCATAAAAATCATATAAATGGATGTTATACGTCATAATAAGCCTATATATACCAAGAATATTGAGTTTTCAACAAGTAAAGAAATTCAATTTTCTAGCCCCTAGTGAGAGTAAAATCGCGTTTACTTCACTTTTTTCAAACTGCATAAAAATCATATAAATGGATGTTTCACGTCATAATAAGCCTATATCTACCAAGAATACCAAGTTTTCAAGAAGTCAAGGGATTCGATTCTCTAGCCCCTAGTGAGTGTAAAATCACGTTTAATTCACTTCTTTCAAACTGCTTAAAAATCATATAAATGAATGTATCACCTCATAAAAACCCTCTATATACCAAGAATACTGAGTTTTCAAAAAGTCAAGAATTTCGATTTTCTAGCCCCTAGTGAGTGTAAAATCGCGTTTACTTCACTTCTTTCAAACTGCATAAAAATCAAATAAATGGATGTTTCACGTCATTATAAGCCTATATATACCAAGAATACTGAGTTTTTAAATATCAAGAAATTCGATTTTCTAGCCCCTAGTGAGTGTAAAATCGCGTTTACTTCACTTCTTTCAAACTGCTTAAAATTCATATAAATGGATGTATCACCTCATAATAAGCCTCTATATAAAGAATACTAAGTTTTCAAAAAGTCAAGAATTTCGATTTTCTAGCCCCTAGTGAGTGTAAAATCGCGTTTACATTACTTCTTTCATACTGCTTAAAAATCATATAAATGGATGTATCACGTCATAACAAGCCTCTATATACCAAGAATATTCAGTTTTCAACAAGTCAAGAAATTCGATTTTCTAGCCCCTAGTGAGTGTAAAATCGCGTTTACTTCACTTCTTTCAAACTGCTTAAAAGTCATATAAATGTATGTATCACCTCATAATAAGCATCTGTATACCAAGAAAACTCAGTTTTCAGCAAGTCAACAAATTCGATATTTTAGCCCCTAGTGAGCGTAAAATCGCGTTTACTTTACTTCTTTCAAACTGCATAAAAATCATATAAATGGATGTTTCACGTCATAATAAGCCTATATATACCAAGAATACTGAGGTCTCAAAAAGACAAGAAATTCGATTTTTTAGCCGCTAGTGAGTGTAAAATCGCGTTTTCTTCACCTCTTTCAAACTGCTTAAAAATCATATAAATGGATGTTTCACGTCATTATATGCATATATATAGCAAGAATATTGAGTTTTCAAAAAGTCAAGAAATTCGATTTTCTAGCCCCTAGTGAGTGTAAAATCGCGTTTACTTCACTTCTTTCAAACTGCTTAAAAATCTTATAAATGGATGTATCACCTCATAATAAGCCTCTATATACCAAGAATACTGAGTTTTCAAAAAGTCAAGAAATTCGATTTTCTTGCCCCTAGTGACTGTAAAATCGCGTTTATTTCACTTCTTTCAAACTGCTTAAAAATCATATAAATCGATGTATTAACTTATAATAAGCCTATATATACCAAAAATACTGAGTTTTCAAAAAGTCAAGAAAATCGATTTTCTAGCCCCTAGTGAGTGTAAAATCGCGTTTACTTCACTTGTTTCAAACTAAGTAAAAATCATAAATGGGTGTATCACATCATAATAAGCCTTTTATACCAAGAATATTGAGTTTTCAACAAGGCAGGAAATTCGATTTTCTAGCCCCTAGTGAGTGTAAAATCACGCTTTGCACACTTCTTTCAAACTTCGAAATAATCATATAAATGGATGTATCACCTCATAATAAGCCTATATATACAAAGAATACTAAAATTTGTAAAAGTCAAGAATTTCGATTTTCTAGCCCCTAGTGAGTGTAAAATCGCGTTTACTTCAGTTCTTTCAAACTGCTTAAAAATCATATAAATGGATGTTTCAAGTCATTATATGCATATATATAGCAAGAATATTGAGTTTTCAAAAAGTCAAGAAATTCGATTTTCTAGCCCCTAGTGAGTGTAAAATCGCGTTTACTTCACTTCTTTCAAACTGCTTAAAAATCTTATAAATGGATGTATCACCTCATAATAAGCCTCTATATAAAGAATACTGAGTTTTCAAAAAGTCAAGAAATTCGATTTTCTTGCCCCTAGTGAGTGTAAAATCGCGTTTACATTACTTCTTTCATACTGCTTAAAAATCATATAAATGGATGTATCACGTCATAATAAGCCTCTATATACCAAGAATATTCAGTTTTCAACAAGTCAACAAATTCGATATTTTAGCCCCTAGTGAGCGTAAAATCGCGTTTACTTTACTTCTTTCAAACTGCATAAAAATCATATAAATGGATGTTTCACGTCATAATAAGCCTATATATACCAAGAATACTGAGGTCTCAAAAAGACAAGAAATTAGATTTTTTAGCCCCTAGTGAGTGTAAAATCGCGTTTTCTTCACCTCTTTCAAACTGCTTAAAAATCATATAAATGGATGTATCACCTCATAATAAGCCTATATATACAAAGAATACTAAAATTTGTAAAAGTCAAGAATTTCGATTTTCTAGCTCCTAGTGAGTGTAAAATCGCGTTTACTTCACTTCTTTCAAACTGCTTAAAAATCATATAAATGGATGTTTCACGTCATTATATGCATATATATAGCAAGAATATTGAGTTTTCAAAAAGTCAAGAAATTCGATTTTCTAGCCCCTAGTGTGTGTAAAATCGCGTTTACTTCACTTCTTTCAAACTGCTTAAAAATCTTATAAATGGATGTATCACCTCATAATAAGCCTCTATATACCAAGAATACTGAGTTTTCAAAAAGTCAAGAAATTCGATTTTCTTGCCCCTAGTGACTGTAAAATCGCGTTTACTTCACTTCTTTCAAACTGCTTAAAAATCATATAAATCGATGTATTAACTTATAATAAGCCTATATATACCAAGAATACTGAGTTTTCAAAAAGTCAAGAAAATCGATTTTCGAGCCCCTAGTGAGTGTAAAATCGCGTTTACTTCACTTGTTTCAAACAAAGAAAAAATCATAAATGGGTGTATCACATTATAATAAGCCTTTTATACCAAGAATATTGAGTTTTCAACAAGGCAGGAAATTCGATTTTCTAGCCCCTAGTGAGTGTAAAATCACGCTTTGCACACTTCTTTCAAACTTCGAAAAAATCATATAAATGGATGTATCACCTCATAATAAGCCTATATATACAAAGAGTACTAAAATTTGTAAAAGTCAAGAATTTCGATTTTCTAGCCCCTAGTGAGTGTAAAATCGCGTTTACTTCAGTTCTTTCAAACTGCTTAAAAATCATATAAATGGATGTTTCAAGTCATTATATGCATATATATAGCAAGAATATTGAGTTTTCAAAAAGTCAAGAAATTCGATTTTCTAGCCCCTAGTGAGTGTAAAATCGCGTTTACTTCACTTCTTTCAAACTGCTTAAAAATCTTATAAATGGATGTATCACCTCATAATAAGCCTCTATATACCAAGAATACTGAGTTTTCAAAAAGTCAAGAAATTCGATTTTCTTGCCCCTAGTGACTGTAAAATCGCGTTTACTTCACTTCTTTCAAACTGCTTAAAAATCATATAAATGGATGATTGACCTCATAATAAGCCCTTATATACCAAGAATACTGAGTTTTTAAAAGTCAAGAAATTCAATTTGTCTAGCCCCTAGTGAGTGTAAAATCACGCTTTCCACACTTCTTTCAAACTTACAAAAATCATATAAATGGATGTTTCACGTCATAATAAGCCTATATATAGAAAGAATATTGAGTTTTCAACAAGTCCAGAAATTCGATTTTCTAGCCCCTAGTGAGTGTAAAATCGCGTTTACTTCACTTCTTTCAAACTGCTTAAAAATCATATAAATGTATGTATCACCTCATAATAAGCCTCTATATACCAAGAATACTGAGTTTTCAAAAATTCAAGAAAATCGATTTTCTAGCCCCTAGTGAGTGTAAAATCGCGTTTACTTCACTTGTTCCGAACTAAGTAAAAATCATAAATGGGTGTATCACATCATAATAAGCCTTTTATACCAAGAATATTGAGTTTTCAACAAGGCAGGAAATTCGATTTTCTAGCCCCTAGTGAGTGTAAAATCACGCTTTCCACATTTCTTTCAAACTTCGAAAAAATCATATAAATGGATGTATCACCTCATAATAAGCCCATATATACCAAGAATACTAAAATTTGTAAAAGTCAAGAATTTCGATTTTCTAGCCCCTAGTGAGTGTATAATCGCGTTTACTTCACTTCTTTCAAACTGCTTAAAAATCATATAAATGGATGTTTTACGTCATTATATGCATATATATAGCAAAAATATTGAGTTTTCAAAAAGTCAAGAAATTCGATTTTCTAGCCCCTAGTGAGTGTAAAATCGCGTTTATTTCACTTCTTTCAAAATGCTTAAAAATCATATAAGTGGATGTATCACGTCATTATAAGCCTATATATACCAAGAATACTGAGTTTTTAAAAATTCAAGAAATTCGATTTTCTAACCCCTAGTGAGTGTAAAATCGCGTTTACTTCACTTCTTTCAAACTGCTTAAAAATCATATAAATGGATGATTCACCTCATAATAAGCCTCTATATACCAAGAATATTCAGATTTCAACATGTCAAGATATTCGATTTTCTATCCCCTAGTGAGTGTAAAATCGCGTTTACTTCACTTCTTTCAAACTGCTTAAAAATCATATAAATGGATGTATCACCTCATAATAAGCCTATATATACCAAGAATACTAAGTTTTCAAAAAGTCAAAAATTTCGATTTTTTAGCCCCTAGTGAGTGTAAAATCGCGTTTACTTCACTTCTTTCAAACTGCTTAAAAATCATATAAAAGGATGTTTCACGTCATTATAAGCCTACATATACCAAGAATATTGAGTTTTCAACAAGTCAAGAAATACAATTTTCTAGCCCCTAGTGAGAGTAAAATCACGTTTACTTCACTTCTTTCAAACTGCTTAAAAATCATATAAATGTATGTATCACCTCATAATAAGCATCTATATACCAAGAAAACTCAGTTTTCAACAAGTCAAGAAATTCGATATTTTAGCCCCTAGTGAGCGTAAAATCGCGTTTCCTTTACTTCTTTCAAACTGTTTAAAAATCATATAAATAGATGTATCACCTCATAATAAGCCTCTATATACCAAGAATACTAAGTTTTCAAAAAGTCAAGAATTACGATTTTCAAGCTCCTAGTGAGTGTAAAATCGCGTTTACTTCACTTCTTTCAAACTGCTTAAAAATCTTATAAATGGATGTATCACCTCATAATAAGCCTCTATATACCAAGAATACTGAGTTTTCAAAAAGTCAAGAAATTCGATTTTCTTGCCCCTAGTGAGTGTAAAATCGCGTTTACTTCACTTCTTTCAAACTGCTTAAAAATCATATAAATGGATGAATGACCTCATAATAAGCCTCTATATACCAAGAATACTGAGTTTTTAAAAGTCAAGAAATTCAATTTTCTAGCCCCTAGTGAGGGTAAAATCACGCTTTCCACACTTCTTTCAAACTTCGAAAAAATCATATAAATGGATGTTTCACGTCATAATAAGCCTATATATAGAAAGAATATTGAGTTTTCAACAAGTACAGAAATTCGATTTTCTAGCCCCTAGTGAGTGTAAAATCGCGTTTACTTCACTTCTTTCAAACTGCTTAAAAATCATATAAATGGATGTATCACCTCATAATGAGCCTCTATATACCAAGAATACTGAGTTTTCAAAAAGTCAAGAAAATCGATTTTCTAGCCCCTAGTGAGTGTAAAATCGCGTTTACTTCACTTGTTTCAAACTAAGTAAAAATCATAAATGGGTGTATCACATCATAATAAGCTTTTTATACCAAGAATATTGAGTTTTCAACAAGGCAGAAATTCGATTTTCTAGCCCCTAGTGAGTGTAAAATCACGCTTTCCACACTTCTTTCAAACTTCGAAAAAATCATATAAATGGATGTATGTATCACCTCATAATAAGCCTATATATACCAAGAATACTAAAATTTGTAAAAGTCAAGAATTTCGATTTTCTAGCCCCTAGTGAGTGTAAAATCGCGTTTACTTCACTTCTTTCAAACTGCTTAAAAGGATGTTTCACGTCATTATAAGCCTACATATACCAAGAATATTGAGTTTTCAACAAGTCAAGAAATTCAATTTTCTAGCCCCTTGTGAGAGTAAAATCGCGTTTACTTCACTTCTTTCAAACTGCATAAAAATCATATAAATGGATGTTATATGTCATAATAAGCCTATATATACCAAGAATACTAAGTTTTTAACAAGTCAAGAAATTCGATTTTTTAGCCCCTAGTGAGTGTATAATCGCGTTTACTTCACTTGTTTCAAACTGCTTAAAAATCATATAAATGGATGTATCACCTCATAATAAGCCTCTATATATCAAGAATACTAAGTTTTCAAAAAGTCAAGAATTTCGATTTTCTAGCCCCTAGTGTGTGTAAAATCGCGTTTACTTCACTGCTTTCAAACTGCTTAAAAATCATATAAAAGGATGTTTCACGTCATTATAAGCCTACATATACCAAGAATATTGAGTTTTCAACAAGTAAAGAAATTCAATTTTCTAGCCCCTAGTGAGAGTAAAATCGCGTTTACTTCACTTTTTTTCAAACTGCATAAAAATCATATAAATGGATGTTTCACGTCATAATAAGCCTATATCTACCAAGAATACTAAGTTTTCAACAAGTCAAGAGATTCGATTCTCTAGCCCCTAGTGAGTGTAAAATCACGTTTACTTCACTTCTTTCAAACTGCTTAAAAATCATATAAATGAATGTATCACCTCATAAAAACCCTCTATATACCAAGAATACTGAGTTTTCAAAAAGTCAAGAATTTCGATTTTCTAGCCCCTAGTGAGTGTAAAATCGCGTTTACTTCACTTCTTTCAAACTGCATAAAAATCAAATAAATGGATGTTTCACGTCATTATAAGCCTATATATACCAAGAATACTGAGTTTTTAAATATCAAGAAATTCGATTTTCTAGCCCCTAGTGAGTGTAAAATCGCGTTTACTTCACTTCTTTCAAACTGCTTAAAAATCATATAAATGGATGTATCACCTCATAATAAGCCTCTATATAAAGAATACTAAGTTTTCAAAAAGTCAAGAATTTCGATTTTCTAGCCCCTAGTGAGTGTAAAATCGCGTTTACATTACTTCTTTCAAACTGCTTAAAAATCATATAAATGGATGTATCACGTCATAATAAGCCTCTATATACCAAGAATATTCAGTTTTCAACAAGTCAAGAAATTCGATTTTCTAGCCCCTAGTGAGTGTAAAATCGCGTTTACTTCACTTCTTTCAAACTGCTTAAAAGTCATATAAATGTATGTATCACCTCATAATAAGCATCTGTATACCAAGAAAACTGAGTTTTTAAAAGTCAAGAAATTCAATTTTCTAGCCCCTAGTGAGTGTAAAATCACGCTTTCCACACTTCTTTCAAACTTCGAAAAAATCATATAAATGGATGTTTCACGTCATAATAAGCCTATATATAGAAAGAATATTGAGTTTTCAACAAGTCCAGAAATTCGATTTTCTAGCCCCTAGTGAGTGTAAAATCGCGTTTACTTCACTTCTTTCAAACTGCTTAAAAATCATATAAATCTATGTATTAACTTATAATAAGCCTATATATACCAAGAATACTGAGTTTTCAAAAAGTCAAGAAAATCGATTTTCTAGCCCCTAGTGAGTGTAAAATCGCGTTTACTTCACTTGTTTCAAACTAAGTAAAAATCATAAATGGGTGTATTACATCATAATAAGCCTTTTATACCAAGAATATTGAGTTTTCAACAAGGCAGGAAATTCGATTTTCTAGCCCCTAGTGAGTGTAAAATCACGCTTTGCACACTTCTTTCAAACTTCGAAAAAATCATATAAATGGATGTATCACCTCATAGTAAGCCTATATATACCAAGAATACTAAAATTTGTAAAAGTCAAGAATTTCGATTTTCTAGCCCCTAGTGAGTGTATAATCGCGTTTACTTCACTTCTTTCAAACTGCTTAAAAATCATATAAATGGATGTTTTACGTCATTATATGCATATATAGCAAGAATATTGAGTTTTCAAAAAGTCAAGAAATTCGATTTTCTAGCCCCTAGTGAGTGTAAAATCGCGTTTACTTCACTTCTTTCAAACTGTTTAAAAAATCATATAAATGGATGTATCACCTCATAATAAGCCTCTATATACCAAGAATACTAAGTTTTCGAAAAGTCAAGAATTACGATTTTCAAGGCCCTAGTGAGTGTAAAATCGCGTTTACTTCACTTCTTTCAAACTGCTTATAAATCATATAAATGAATGTATCACCTCGTAATAAGCCTCTATATACAAAGAATATTGAGCTTTCAACAAGTCTAGAAATTCGATTTTCTAGCCCCTAGTGAGTGTAAAATCGCGTTTACTTCACTTCTTTCAAACTGCTTTAAAATCATATAAATGAATGTGTCACCTCATAATACGCCTCTATATATCAAGAATACTGAGTTTTCAAAAAGTCAAGAAATTCGATTTTCTACCCCCTAGTTTGTGTAAAATCGCGTTTACTTCACTTCTTTCAAACTGCTTAAAAATCATATAAATGGGTGTATCACCTCATAATAAGCCTCTATATATCAAGAATACTGAGTTTTCAAAAAGTCAAGAAATTCGATTTTCTAGCCCCTAGTGAGTGTAAAATCACGCTTTCCACACTTCATTCAAACTTAAGATACTTTCATGGCAAATTAAAAGTCTATCTTGAATTTTGTAGGAATGTCACCAAAAGTCCTCTTCATTCTGAATGACTTTCCATAACTGATAAACCGTAAGAGACAGACAAAATTTTACCACACAAAAAATGTAGATCTAGTTAATACAGACAATTTATGTCACTTTTTTATCCAATCAAACATTTCCTACATATTCCTTTTTATTGGTTAAAATTTTCCAATACTTTTTCGAAATTCGAATTTGTTATTCTTTTTCTTTCTTATCCTCGACATGCAAAGAGAATGGAATGCTCCACATAGCAACCAGGTCTTAAAATATTTTACTACCACTTAAAGCCAATCATATTTCACTTGCACCTACAAGAAAATAGCAATAAGATTAGTATCTCGATTAATATTAAATATATGGAGAATAAGCGTTTGTAAGAATAGTTTATACAGGAATAGAGAAAGCCATGCGAGTGAAGCACATCAGATGTTTCTTATACGGGCACGTTACATAAAAGTAGTTTAATCTCGGAATACAGATTGGTAAGGGATAAGAACCAGACGTCGTTTTTTAGATAAATACATTGCGGTTTTCCTTACATCAAACACTATTTTTGTCGAATGGAAAAACACATTTTTAATTATAAATAGTCTAAACCGCAATATCATATTTAACCCCCTAATATTAAAATCTGGAAAAAATACAGGAGGAATCTATGATATATTTTGTTTTAAACCTGTTAATATCTTCCTTAGAAGTACGCTTTTAAACAGTTTATTTGTGTTAGCACGTAGGCTTTTAGAACACGAGAATGCTTGCTGACTGAGAGTTTTACACAACAGCAGAAGCACGCCGCGCCGGGGATACGTTACCCAGTACGAACGTGACTGGCCATCACTTCCGGTTTTCGGTGTAACTCAGCAACTGGAATCTGATATTCTATGAAGCCTCTCTCCGCTGTTTCATTTTAAATGTAACCTTGTCTTCAGATTTTTGCATACAAGTTCATTCTTAGCTCTGTGATTTCTGAAAGTGCATAATGAATGATTTAAGAAATGTTTTAATGTTTCCAAGCATAACAGAAGGCAGAAATCATTAAGCTTAGTTACCCGCAATATGCTTACAAACTTAAAAAAGAACAATTTAGCTTTTTCAGCAGACCTAAAACTATGTGATGCGTGTCAAATAAATTTCCTAAAGTACCTGCCCCCACGGATAACAGTGATAATTGTGTATTACAAAGTACCAATGCGTTAATAATCCAGAAGTGGTTGCGAACATAGTGACCATTTTGAAGCAAGATACGGCAATGCGAAAGCGAACTTTTGTACCTTTGAGCTAATTTCATTTAGCTCTGTGGTGCAATAATAACCAGATGGTATTCTCTTGAGCCTGAAGGGGGAAAAGTGCACATTTAAGTTGTAGGTACGTTGCCTCCCATAGGATAAGATTGAAGGTTCGCATATTTCTCAGCTGTATGCCGAATTTAAGTTACATGTGAACAAATTAGTGCAAATAATGTGAATAATTGACAAGGCTGACAGAATGCTGCTGCTGATCTTCAGCCGCGCCGCGCAATGACCCCGCTACGCACCACTTTCTAATTTATTTTATTTAAAAATACAGCATCCAATCTTTGATTTATGTAAAAATATACAAAATCTACAAGTGATTTATTTTCAATTTTTCTAGAAATTTAAACTTTATGGTTAATAAGGATATATAGTTTTTAAATTATTGGATTTTAAAAAGTGATGTAAATAATTAATTATATCAATTCTATTAAACATTAAGTAAAAGATTACACATTAAGTTTTGCATTGCATTTTTATCACTTTTCATCTTTCAGATATTCTAATTTAAAGGTAGACGTGTATGCCGCTTTTCATAAGTTGGTTTAATCACAATATTTTAAAAAAATATTACGATAAAAGAATAAGAATTTAAAACATATTTTAATTCATGGACAAAATTTTAAGTGAATGGAAACATGATGGTCAGATTTTGTGAAAATTTGTGCGACTTGACGTGGAATGGGTCATAACTGTAAACGTTATGCGATAGACGAAAACGTACTGCTAAAAAAAGTAGATATTTTTGAAATACATAATTTATTAAAAAAACATTTTGTGGCAACCACCATTTCCGAGGTATACATATCTATGTTTCGAATAGATAGTGCTTCATCATTCTTTTAAAGCCCTGTGAACATTCAGTTGTTTCTCCTGATTGCAGGGAACAGTATGGAATATTAAGGCCAGCATATTGAGCCCTAATGTTAAACATTTGATTCTCATTATTTCCTTCGTATCTATAACGAAATGTGTAATGTAGCTATTTCTGCATTAAAATGAAGTAGATAGGGAAGCGGAGGGGGCAGTCCGGGGACCGAAGGATTACTCAGCCATGCACACGCGTCCTTGAAAGAAGCCAAGCAGATGAAAGGTAAAGCGAAATGGAGGGACAGGAAATTTGGGGGATGTTATGATGCTTCCTAGCCTGGCGACCAGGTAAACCTCGAAAAAAATTGGGTCAGGAAGGTCAGCCACGGGAATCGAGCTGGCAGCTTCCGAATGTAGGCCACAGACCTGAGCCATCCCGCTGGTAAATAAGTAGATAGAAAAATAAACTTTCGTATACTCTTTCTCAGGCAAGACCGATCCTACTGCACACAACAAGGACAAGCGTATTCAACGCGCTATGTGCACATGACCTGCACAACACTAGCTGTAGAAGTGCTAACCATTTGACAATAAATCCAGCAAGACATTGCTAGCAAGCTAGAAGAGATGGAGAATAAGCGTTTGTGAAAATAATTTGTACAAGAGTAGAGAAAGTCATGTAAGTGCAACACATCTGATTTTTAGAAAAAGGTGTGTGTGTGTGTGTGTGTGTGTGTGTGTGTGTGTGTGTGTGTGTGTGTGTGTGTGTCTGAGAAAAGCAAGTCAATAACGTAAAGCCCGGATAAATACCAAACCTGTTATTTACGTTCAATATCTTCCAAAGTTGCCATAACGAAGATTTTGAATGAAGTCATTCCACCCTAAACTACCCTTTACATCAACATTACTTCGAAATTTTAGTTTTTAAAAAATTTCTATAATGATTTTTATTAAAATACGACGTATCAAAGATGTGTACATGTCAAATAAAATACATATGTCGAATTCCTTTTTATACCAATGGAATTCTGTATAATCTTATATAACTGGTAAAATTTTAGCACATAAGTAGGATATATAGGAGAGAGCTGGCGCAGTTTTTTGCGTTTATATGGGAAAGGATAGGGAAAACGAGGCTAGATGCGACGGTTCAAGGTGGAAAATGCGTTTATATGGGGGAGATAGGGAATACGAGGACTGACGCTAGGCTAGACAGTGGTAGGAGGGAGAGTGCGCTTTATATGAGAGAGGTAGAGGAATATGAGGAGAAGTGCTAGGCTAGACAGAGGCTGAGTAATGTATGGTTTATATGAGCGGTATAGGAAAACGCGGAGATGTGTTAGGCTAGACAGGGCTTGAAACGTAGTGCATGGTTTATATGAGAGATATAGGAAAACGAGGAAAGGTGTTAGGCTAGACAGAAGTCGAGGAGTAGAGTATGGTTTATATGAGAAGTATAGGAAAACGAGGAGAGGTATTAGGTTAGGAGAATTGAGTTTGTGTTTATAAGGAGAGACGAGAAAACGGAGAGAGATCCTATGCTAGGATAGACAGGTGTTAAAGTTAGGTTAGATAGGAAACCAAGGAGTGATACTCAGCTAGAGGGGGGCAGGAGGGAATGAGCTTTTGAGAGGTAGGGGATACGGGGAGTGGTGTTAGACTAGACAGAGGTTTAGAGTATGCGTTTATATGTATGCGAAGTATAGGAACAGGAAGAGGGGTGCTAGACTAGTCAGAGGTTGAGGAGTAGAGTATAGTTTATATGAGAGGTATAGGAAAACGAGGAGAGGAGTTAGACTAGACAGAGGTCGAGGAGCAGAGTATGGTTTATGTGAGAGTCATAGGTAAACGAGAGAGGCGTTAGGCTAGACAGAGCTAGAGGAGTAGAGTATGGTTTATATGAGAGGTATAGGAACAGGAGGAGAGGTGTTAGGCTAGACAGGTAGTGTAGCAGTAGGAATATGGACTTATATACAGGAGAGATAGGGAATATGAGGTGCTAGATTTGAAAGCGACTTTAGACGTGAACTTAGTGGAAAACTGTTTCATGTCAATGTTCTAGACATACCCATCACGTAACCTATTCAGGGAAAAGGTGACTCGTTCAGGGGAAAAAGGTGACTGCTCAGGGAAAAAGGAGGTCCACAAAGGGAAAAAGTTGACTAGCAAAGGGAAAAACGTGACCAGCAAAGGGAAAAAGGCGACCAGCAAAGGGAAAAATGTGACCAGCAAAGGGAAAAAGGTGAGCCATAAAGGTAAAAAGGTGACCTGCAACGGGAAAAGCTAACCCACTAACACTAACAGGTAAGTAATTCAGATAGTATTGCAAGAGGTTGACTGCATCATAGCAGTGTATGATTTCACATGTAATTCAGCTAGCATCGTATGTATTTAGGCTAATTCATCTAGTAACACAGAATAGATTCCAGAGGCTAACTGCATCATGGCTCTGCATAATTTCACAGATAATTCAGCTAGTATCGTAGGTATTTAGACTAATTCAGCTAGTATCACAAGAGGCTAGATTCCAGGGTTGGGTATAGCATAGTTTCGTATTTCAGAGGGTATCGTAGGTATTTAGGATAATTCAAGTAACATAGGTGTTTAGAGTAATTAAGCAAGCATTACAGGAGGGTAGGTTCCAGGGGTTGGTTATAACCTAGCTTCGTATTTCACAGATAGTTCAGGTAATATCGTAAGTATTTGAGGTAATCGACAGAGCTTCACAGATATTATTGATAATTTCGATCAGAGATTTGTATCACAGCTATTTAAGGTAAATGCAGATGATTCAGGTTGTATCAATGGTATTTGAGTCATCTTAACAGGTAATTCAGATAGTATCACAGGTGCTCGTGCTAATTTAGAGCAGGAATTCGTATCAGAGCTAGTTAAAGTAATTTCACATGATTCGGATAGTATCACAGGTATTTAAATCATTTTCATAGCCAATTCAGCTAGTATCGTGAGCATTTAAGCTAATTCAGCTAGTATCACAGGAGGCTAGATTCCAGAGGCTAACTGCATCATAGCTATGCATGATTTCACAGCTAATTCAGCTAGTATCGTAGGTATTTAAATCATTTTCATAGCCAATTCAGCTAGTATCGTGAGCATTTAAGCTAATTCAGCTAGTATCACAGGAGGCTAGATTCCAGAGGCTAACTGCATCATAGCTATGCATGATTTCACAGCTAATTCAGCTAGTATCGTAGGTATTTAGGCTAATTCAGGTAGTATCACAGGAGGCTAGATTCCAGGGTTGGGTATAGCATAGTTTCGTATTTCAGAGGGTATCGTAGGTATTTAGGATAATTCAAGTAACATAGCTGCTTAGAGTAATTAAGCAAGCATTACAGGAGGGTAGGTTCCAGGGGTTGGTTATAGCCTAGTTTCGTATTTTACAGATAGTTCAGGTAATATCATAAGTATTTGGATAATCAGCATAGTTTCACAGATGCTCGTAATAATTTCTATCAGAGATTTGTATCACGGCTATTTAAGGTAAATGCAGCTGATTCAGGTTGTATCAATGGTATTTGAGTCATTTTAACACATAATTCTGATAGTATCACAGGTGTTCGTACTAATTTAGAGTAGGAATTCGTATCTGAGCTAGTTAATGTAATTTCACTTGATTCGAGTAGTATCACAGGTATTTAAGTCATTTTAACAGGCAATTCAACTGGTATCACAGGTACTCATGGTAATATAGAGAGTAATTCCATTATAAAACTTTTCTCATCCAGCGTTACAACAATTTATATACTTTTTTCTAAATCTTACAAATTTTTATATGTTAAACAGTTATTGTACGATGCAGAGAGGGATAAACTGTATATGATTGACAAACTGAAAAGCTTTGCGTCAACATACCTTTATTTCAGTTCGTTATAGATGTCTCTCCCCTTTTATCTAGGCTTGAGACTAGCACTAGGATTGCTCCTAATGGCAGGGTTACCACCTTCCCTTCCATCTTCTTCTTTCTTCATCAGGCGTCAGCTATCTGCATATACAGCACACAGATAACCTTCTTTTTAAGATTGTAGACTCACGAGAAAATCTTTATCTTTAACTTACATTCTTTTAAGCACTGTTTGTAATGGCGTAATGTCCATACGCATATGTCGTTATCCCATCCTCAGCAATAATTCTTTTATCATCAAACGGAGTCAATGCAATTTTATTCACTTGCACTGTAGCAAGAGCATGCTTTCGTGATAGGATCAGATTCATAGGTGTTCTGATGATTTCACAGGTTTTAAGACAGTCTGTATAGCTGTCAAACGAAATGTACTGCTTAATAGCGCTACGTTTTATACCTTTAATCTTTTTTATCATTGACCCTTGAATATCTAAGGCATACATCTTAGGACGTAGTCCAACAAAGCGTAGGATGATTTTGCTATTAGCCTCATCTTTAAATTTTCCCAATACCTTCTTGTTCTGAGAAGAGTAACATATATGGTTGGCAGGGTAATCAGATGTATCGAGATGCTCAAGAAAACGTAGCTTGTCCTGGTACACATCTTCAGTTGTTACACGATGAATGAACGAATCAGTGTCCATATACATAAGCTTCAGGTTTTCAGCTCCATAATAAGGCAACAAAACGTCGTAATGATAGTTATACATTAATGTCTTGGAGATGTCCAACACACTCATACCAATGTATATAGGCTTGTTGAATACAATCTGACGAGAGGCCATATGTACAGCAGCTAGATTATCAGCATATATCGTCCTGTCGATAAACGTAGGCTTGGCGATCAGCTTCTCTAGAGTTTTTTCATTGGTCACCAGTCGTATATCCATACGGTTACGCAGGTTCTCCATAGTTTTTCCAAACATAGCGTTGTTAAAGAGCTTGTAGAGATCCTTCTCGAAATCATTTGCAGCTTGTTGTCGTAGCCTGTTGTTAAATTCCACATAAGGTTTCAACCACTGAGACTGTCGGAATTGTAGCACACGATGGATTTTTGTTAGTCGTAGTCCATGACTAAGAGCTTGCTTCAAAGCCATGTAATGCACTACATACTTCTTTCGAGGTCCAAGATGAGGTATCAGTTTCTTTGTAGATGATTCCAATGGTTTCATACACTCTGGCAGGAAAGGTAGATCGTTGTGTAGATCGTGAAGTTCAGCAGGATACTCGATGTCGACTTCTAATATGTACCCATGAGGATCATCTTCTTGTAGTGTTTCTAAGTTGATTTCTTCAGGCGACACCCACTGAAATCCACCAAAAGGAAGGGCGTGACACATTGCCCACCCATATTGGTTATTAGCGTCCTCGTATGTGATAAATTGGGTTGGTCTCGACGGATCAAACTTATCCATATAAGTGTTATTAGCCTCAGCATACCGATGGGAAACTTGGCATAAACCTCCTCTTATACCTGATTCCACCATGAGTAGTTGATCATAATCTTGTAACAGCTCTAACTTAATTCCAGTATACAGTAACATAGCGTCCCATGTTAGACCTGGAGAGGTAAAATAATGGGCGGGATCGACTTTGTGTGTTTTAAGGGTTTGCTCTCTGAACGTCTCAAAGACGTCAGCTAGAAGAAGTACATCCGAAGTTAAGTAGAGATCGCTGTACTCTCCCAGGTTTCTCACATTAAACAGCTCCCATACATTTCTAGCATGATCGTAGTCAGCATCAGTAATTTCTTCTTCATTTAATCTATTGTAGAAGGAGTCCTTAGGAGGCAAGCAGGTCTCGTTCAGGGCATCCCATGACGTAACAAAATCATATGGAAATACACCCTTACGGGTCATCAACTTCAATTTGTCTTCTCCAAAGTACTTTAGCGTTTCAGGATACGAGGTTAGATTTTTTACCAACTTATCCAAGCTTGTACTGAGGAATCGGAAGCTATCCACAAATCGAAGCTTTATATCTCCTACATACTTGGTGAATGAGATATAGCTTTCTTCAGAGTTAGGAATTACCTCCACACGTTCACTTGTACAACCCAGCTCCTTAACAATGAAATGAGAGTCATGTCCGCTAAGGTTATGCATGAAGACTGGTATATATTTAGGTGTTTTACAGGCTAAATTACATTCATTATGAAGACTTCCACGATATTCACCGCTGATGTGATCATGGTCGCGTACTTTGTAGTTTTCTCCTGTAAAGCCTTTTCCACACAAGTAGCATGCCGTAGAAGACTCAAAATCCTTTTTCTGTTGTTCCGTAAGTTTCAGAGGCTTAGTAGATTTGTATATGCCATCAATCATTTTTGCAAGATATGTCAGGTACAGCATAAACTTCTGAGCAGCATCTGCACCACGATACACATAGGGCTGCTTAGGAAGACTAGTTTCGAGATGTTCAACACTGGATGTAGGCTTCACGTAAACACAGAAGCTCATTGGTGTGTGCTCTTGATAAGGGGTTGTATAGGAGGTTTCAGGATTGGGTATACACGTATGGCATGGAGTGAGAATACTCTCAAAATCAGCATAGACGACATAAGGTACTTTCAGCATCCTCTCAACATTTTTAAACTGAACAATTGATTTCTCCTTGGTAGGCATAACTACCCTCGCAACACCATGTTGAATACAGACGGCTACATGTTCTTGCAGTTTTTCCTGTCCACTTAGTCCATATCGATCATCAAAATGTGTAAAGCAGCGCTTACAAGTATAAACCCGTCCATTATGGTTAGTTTTCTGGCGTCGAACGAGTTTCTCAAAATTCTTTATATATACGTAGTGATGTTTTCCACTACTATCATTCAATAGTAGCAGGTCGCGATGTTCAGGTAGTTCAATATCAGCAACCTTTATCGGATACACTTCGTGCTTCTCATCCAGCCCAAACACGTTAATAGACATATTGTTAAACTTCTCAAATTTAGGTATTTGAGAAAGTGGAGTAGGGTAGGAAACACAGCTGAAGTCGTACTTATCTTGAAGTTGTTTGTATTTGTTCACACGCTGTGCATCCTTCCCTATGAATTTGGCCAGTATAGAGTACATGAAACATTTCTCGTCGCTAAAGTTCTGGATGTTTATACATGCTTTCCTTGCTTCAACAGCTGACGGTAGTGGTATGTAGCTACTTCCTCGTAACGGGTTGTACTTGTTGATACGAAGTCGAACTCCTTCCACAGCAAGCAAAGCCCAGCTGCTACCCTTAAACTGAGACTCCTCCATTTCAGTCACCAATTTCTTGAATTTCACTTCCATCGTTGAGTCCAGATCAGTTTCCAGGAAAACAGCTTGATTCCGTGTTTTAAATGTTTTGTCACAGGTTTCTCCAATACTGTTAACAAATCGACACTCAGCCAGCAGATTAATTTTAACACTCTTATGAATGCTAAGCTCTTTATGCACAGCATGGATTATACGTTGTTTTGCCTCTTGCAGATACATATTTAGGTCCTTAGCTGATTCGCATCGTATAAAATACGATTTCAATCGTCCTTCGAATGAAGTTTCGTATTCTTTCATATCGCAGTCCTCCACTGTTGACAGCAACTGATGTTTAGTTGGCTCCAATCTTCTTTTCTTCTGAGGGCTGCTTATTTCACATATATCTTCGTGTCGCTGTCCCTTATAACAATCTTTGAAGGTTACATTACAATGTTTACATTTGAAGAGCTTCTTGCAGCTCATCTCGTGTCTTCTCTTGTCATAACCTCGGAGGAACTTCTTCCCACATTTTCCGCATGCATATCCAGTAGCGCTTGGAATAATATCCTTATACGCTGAGTTATTCATCTTTATTCTTGATGTAATAACGTATTAATCACTGATCAATGAAATGTAGACCTCTTCACCTTGACACCACTTTAGAAAGCTGATTATTCTTGGAGAGAACACGATGTTAACACCTCAAGACTAATTAGCACAATGAAGTCCAATGCCCTAGATCACCATATTTATAGAGGGAGCACGAACCTTTTAGATCAATCATAAACTCGCTCCATAACCACCTGTATATGATCGCTCAACGTGTACTAACCCCCCAGCCATATAACCTCAAGTCTAGAGACAGGATGTTTATGACGTCACACCCAGAGACAGGATGTCTGGCAGCATCAAACACGTTTAAACTCGTCTCATAACTACCTGCTTATTCTGTCACACCAGCAAGAGAAGTATTCCCACACGCTCATTCAGACATATATTTCAAATTCAAGCCCACCACCACCATCACCACCTATTGTACCAAGGTTAATTCAAGCTGTATTATCACAATACTTAAAAGTACAAGCTTAAAAGGAAACCTAGAAGATTTCCCCCCCTTATTTACTTAATTATTTCATGTTTTTATTCCCTTTTCAATTCTTCCTTTCCATCTTCTCACAGAAAGACCATTACATTTCACTACAATCATGAGAAAAGCAATTTTTCCAGAGTTACACAGATTCTAAGCTTCTAAATCGAACCCGGTAATACTTTTAATAAATGTATTTTAGCTCCCCAATATCAGCATCTACCATTTAATCTTTACTCGAACCTGATATGATCCATAAGCTTTAAGATATATGAAATCACCCTTCGGGATTCGATCTGAGTACTTTAAAGTAATATTTGTCACGATAACGACATTTAAGGACTAGATACTCTGTTTGCGTTTACCTTGACATGTTTATCTAAATTAAATTACGAGTTATTAAATTTTTGCAAGTAAATTTCATTGAATCGGTATTCGAACCCAGAACACCAGGAACAAGATAATTTATAATATTAGTCTGACATGTTAAACAAAGTTGTATGCAGTTACATCATCGATCTAAGTGATAT
The DNA here is from genome assembly GCA_030765065.1 of Deroplatys truncata. Classification (NCBI taxonomy): domain Eukaryota; kingdom Metazoa; phylum Arthropoda; class Insecta; order Mantodea; family Mantidae; genus Deroplatys; species Deroplatys truncata. The sequence goes on from JAUKNL010000046.1 coordinate 110,783, forward strand.
ATTCTAGTGTACAGAGGAAAATTAAGAAAGTCATTAAAAGATGAGGAATCGAACCAAGCACAACTGATTGGCAATTATATACGGCATTAATTACCCATCATAGAAGCTATCAATCATGCTTTAGTCCACTCCTCTACCTCACTTAGTTCCCGAGATAATGAAAATTTTAAAATTAAGGATCGAACCCAGGACGTCATGTATCTAATTACACATCCACAAGATACTACCTAATAACATAAACGCAATAAAGTTTATTTGGCGTCTTTATCATAATTGGTTTAGGAGTTATTAAATTTATAAGTAAATTCCATCGAATCAGTATTCGAACCCAGTACACCAAGAACAAAATAATTTATAATATGAGTTTGGTATGCTTAAAGGTGCTGTATGTAGTTACAGCATCAATTTAAGTGATATTTTCTAGAGTATAGAGTAAAATTAAGCAAGTCATTAAAAAATCGGGATTCGAACTAGAGACAACTGATTAAAAATTATATACAGTATTAATTACGCATTATAACAGCTATCAAACATGCTTTGGTCCATTCCTCTAGCTTTCTTAGTTTCCGAGGTAATGAAATTTTTAAAATTAAGGATCGAACCCAGGACACCAGGTACCCAAATATACATTTACAAGAAACTAGCTAATGACATTAATGTAATAAAGTTTATTTGGCGTCTTTATCTTAATTAGTCTCTGAGTTATTAGAAGATGAATTTGCATTCACTCCTAGGATTCGAACCCAGGCATCCCGGTCAACTTGCAACAATGTCCTAATGACGCGGCGCATTCCAAAGAATTGATTAGTTTTTATCCCAATGTTCTATCTCTTGTCATTCAGGAGATATAAGCGATTAAACAGTAGATATAATATGGGCGGAGCTTGCCGGCATAGATCAAAAGAACTTTATCAGATGTCGGCATCTCTCTGTGCCCTCAAACATACATATTATCTCTACTGTTTAATCGCTTATATCTCCTGAATGACAAGAGATAGAACATTGGGATAAAAACTAATCAATTCTTTGGAATGCGCCGCGTCATTAGGACATTGTTGCAAGTTGACCGGGATGCCTGGGTTCGAATCCTAGGAGTGAATGCAAATTCATCTTCTAATAACTCAGAGACTAATTAAGATAAAGACGCCAAATAAACTTTATTACATTAATGTCATTAGCTAGTTTCTTGTAAATGTATATTTGGGTACCTGGTGTCCTGGGTTCGATCCTTAATTTTAAAAATTTCATTATCTCGGAAACTAAGAAAGCTAGAGGAATTGACCAAAGCATGTTTGATAGCTGTTATAATGCGTAATTAATACTGTATATAATTTTTAATCAGTTGTCTCTAGTTCGAATCCCGATTTTTTAATGACTTGCTTAATTTTACTCTATACTCTAGAACATATCACTTAAATTGATGCTGTAACTACATACAGCACCTTTAAGCATACCAAACTCATATTATAAATTATTTTGTTCTTGGTGTACTGGGTTCGAATACTGATTCGATGGAATTTACTTATAAATTTAATAACTCCTAAACCAATTAAGATAAAGATGCCAAATAAACTTTATTGCGTTTATGTTATTAGGTAGTATCTTGTGGATGTGTAATTAGATACATGACGTCCTGGGTTCGATCCTTAATTTTAAAATTTTCATTATCTCGGGAACTAAGTGAGGTAGAGGAGTGGACTAAAGCATGATTGATAGCTTCTATGATGGGTAATTAATGCCGTATATAATTGCCAATCAGTTTTGCTTGGTTCGATTCCTCATCTTTTAATGACTTTCTTAATTTTCCTCTGTACACTAGAATATATCACTTAGATCGATGATGTAACTGCATACAACTTTGTTTAACATGTCAGACTAATATTATAAATTATCTTGTTCCTGGTGTTCTGGGTTCGAATACCGATTCAATGAAATTTACTTGCAAAAATTTAATAACTCGTAATTTAATTTAGATAAACATGTCAAGGTAAACGCAAACGGAGTATCTAGTCCTTAAATGTCGTTATCGTGACAAATATTACTTTAAAGTACTCAGATCGAATCCCGAAGGGTGATTTCATATATCTTCAAGCTTATGGATCATATCAGGTTCGAGTAAAGATTAAATGGTAGATGCTGATATTGGGGAGCTAAAATACATTTATTAAAAGTATTACCGGGTTCGATTTAGAAGCTTAGAATCTGTGTAACTCTGGAAAAATTGCTTTTCTCATGATTGTAGTGAAATGTAATGGTCTTTCTGTGAGAAGATGGAAAGGAAGAATTGAAAAGGGAATAAAAACATGAAATAATTAAGTAAATAAGGGGGGAAATCTTCTAGGTTTCCTTTTAAGCTTTTACTTTTAAGTATTGTGATAATACAGCTTGAATTAACCTTGGTACAATAGGTGGTGATGGTGGTGGTGGGCTTGAATTTGAAATATATGTCTGAATGAGCGTGTGGGAATACTTCTCTTGCTGGTGTGACAGAATAAGCAGGTAGTTATGAGACGAGTTTAAACGTGTTTGATGCTGCCAGACATCCTGTCTCTGGGTGTGACGTCATAAACATCCTGTCTCTAGACTTGAGGTTATATGGCTGGGGGGTTAGTACACGTTGAGCGATCATATACAGGTGGTTATGGAGCGAGTTTATGATTGATCTAAAAGGTTCGTGCTCCCTCTATAAATATGGTGATCTAGGGCATTGGACTTCATTGTGCTAATTAGTCTTGAGGTGTTAACATCGTGTTCTCTCCAAGAATAATCAGCTTTCTAAAGTGGTGTCAAGGTGAAGAGGTCTACATTTCATTGATCAGTGATTAATACGTTATTACATCAAGAATAAAGATGAATAACTCAGCGTATAAGGATATTATTCCAAGCGCTACTGGATATGCATGCGGAAAATGTGGGAAGAAGTTCCTCCGAGGTTATGACAAGAGAAGACACGAGATGAGCTGCAAGAAGCTCTTCAAATGTAAACATTGTAATGTAACCTTCAAAGATTGTTATAAGGGACAGCGACACGAAGATATATGTGAAATAAGCAGCCCTCAGAAGAAAAGAAGATTGGAGCCAACTAAACATCAGTTGCTGTCAACAGTGGAGGACTGCGATATGAAAGAATACGAAACTTCATTCGAAGGACGATTGAAATCGTATTTTATACGATGCGAATCAGCTAAGGACCTAAATATGTATCTGCAAGAGGCAAAACAACGTATAATCCATGCTGTGCATAAAGAGCTTAGCATTCATAAGAGTGTTAAAATTAATCTGCTGGCTGAGTGTCGATTTGTTAACAGTATTGGAGAAACCTGTGACAAAACATTTAAAACACGGAATCAAGCTGTTTTCCTGGAAACTGATCTGGACTCAACGATGGAAGTGAAATTCAAGAAATTGGTGACTGAAATGGAGGAGTCTCAGCTTAAGGGTAGCAGCTGGGCTTTGCTTGCTGTTGAAGGAGTTCGACTTCGTATCAACAAGTACAACCCGTTACGAGGAAGTAGCTACATACCACTACCGTCAGCTGTTGAAGCAAGGAAAGCATGTATAAACATCCAGAACTTTAGCGACGAGAAATGTTTCATGTACTCTATACTGGCCAAATTCATAGGGAAGCATGCACACCGTGTGAACAAATACAAACAACTTCAAGATAAGTACGACTTCAGCTGTGTTTCCTACCCTACTCCACTTTCTCAAATACCCAAATTTGAGAAGTTTAACAATATGTCTATTAACGTGTTTGGGCTGGATGAGAAGCACGAAGTGTATCCGATAAAGGTTGCTGATATTGAACTACCTGAACATCGCGACCTGCTACTATTGAATGATAGTAGTGGAAAACATCACTACGTATATATAAAGAATTTTGAGAAACTCGTTCGACGCCAGAAAACTAACCATAATGGACGGGTTTATACTTGTAAGCGCTGCTTTACACATTTTGATGATCGATATGGACTAAGTGGACAGGAAAAACTGCAAGAACATGTAGCCGTCTGTATTCAACATGGTGTTGCGAGGGTAGTTATGCCTACCAAGGAGAAATCAATTGTTCAGTTTAAAAATGTTGAGAGGATGCTGAAAGTACCTTATGTCGTCTATGCTGATTTTGAGAGTATTCTCACTCCATGCCATACGTGTATACCCAATCCTGAAACCTCCTATACAACCCCTTATCAAGAGCACACACCAATGAGCTTCTGTGTTTACGTGAAGCCTACATCCAGTGTTGAACATCTCGAAACTAGTCTTCCTAAGCAGCCCTATGTGTATCGTGGTGCAGATGCTGCTCAGAAGTTTATGCTGTACCTGACATATCTTGCAAAAATGATTGATGGCATATACAAATCTACTAAGCCTCTGAAACTTACGGAACAACAGCAAAAGGATTTTGAGTCTTCTACGGCATGCTACTTGTGTGGAAAAGGCTTTACAGGAGAAAACTACAAAGTACGCGACCATGATCACATCAGCGGTGAATATCGTGGAAGTCTTCATAATGAATGTAATTTAGCCTGTAAAACACCTAAATATATACCAGTCTTCATGCATAACCTTAGCGGATATGACTCTCATTTCATTGTTAAGGAGCTGGGTTGTACAAGTGAACGTGTGGAGGTAATTCCTAACTCTGAAGAAAGCTATATCTCATTCACCAAGTATGTAGGAGATATAAAGCTTCGATTTGTGGATAGCTTCCGATTCCTCAGTACAAGCTTGGATAAGTTGGTAAAAAATCTAACCTCGTATCCTGAAACGCTAAAGTACTTTGGAGAAGACAAATTGAAGTTGATGACCCGTAAGGGTGTATTTCCATATGATTTTGTTACGTCATGGGATGCCCTGAACGAGACCTGCTTGCCTCCTAAGGACTCCTTCTACAATAGATTAAATGAAGAAGAAATTACTGATGCTGACTACGATCATGCTAGAAATGTATGGGAGCTGTTTAATGTGAGAAACCTGGGAGAGTACAGCGATCTCTACTTAACTTCGGATGTACTTCTTCTAGCTGACGTCTTTGAGACGTTCAGAGAGCAAACCCTTAAAACACACAAAGTCGATCCCGCCCATTATTTTACCTCTCCAGGTCTAACATGGGACGCTATGTTACTGTATACTGGAATTAAGTTAGAGCTGTTACAAGATTATGATCAACTACTCATGGTGGAATCAGGTATAAGAGGAGGTTTATGCCAAGTTTCCCATCGGTATGCTGAGGCTAATAACACTTATATGGATAAGTTTGATCCGTCGAGACCAACCCAATTTATCACATACGAGGACGCTAATAACCAATATGGGTGGGCAATGTGTCACGCCCTTCCTTTTGGTGGATTTCAGTGGGTGTCGCCTGAAGAAATCAACTTAGAAACACTACAAGAAGATGATCCTCATGGGTACATATTAGAAGTCGACATCGAGTATCCTGCTGAACTTCACGATCTACACAACGATCTACCTTTCCTGCCAGAGTGTATGAAACCATTGGAATCATCTACAAAGAAACTGATACCTCATCTTGGACCTCGAAAGAAGTATGTAGTGCATTACATGGCTTTGAAGCAAGCTCTTAGTCATGGACTACGACTAACAAAAATCCATCGTGTGCTACAATTCCGACAGTCTCAGTGGTTGAAACCTTATGTGGAATTTAACAACAGGCTACGACAACAAGCTGCAAATGATTTCGAGAAGGATCTCTACAAGCTCTTTAACAACGCTATGTTTGGAAAAACTATGGAGAACCTGCGTAACCGTATGGATATACGACTGGTGACCAATGAAAAAACTCTAGAGAAGCTGATCGCCAAGCCTACGTTTATCGACAGGACGATATATGCTTATAATCTAGCTGCTGTACATATGGCCTCTCGTCAGATTGTATTCAACAAGCCTATATACATTGGTATGAGTGTGTTGGACATCTCCAAGACATTAATGTATAACTATCATTACGACGTTTTGTTGCCTTATTATGGAGCTGAAAACCTGAAGCTTATGTATATGGACACTGATTCGTTCATTCATCGTGTAACAACTGAAGATGTGTACCAGGACAAGCTACGTTTTCTTGAGCATCTCGATACATCTGATTACCCTGCCAACCATATATGTTACTCTTCTCAGAACAAGAAGGTATTGGGAAAATTTAAAGATGAGGCTAATAGCAAAATCATCCTACGCTTTGTTGGACTACGTCCTAAGATGTATGCCTTAGATATTCAAGGGTCAATGATAAAAAAGATTAAAGGTATAAAACGTAGCGCTATTAAGCAGTACATTTCGTTTGACAGCTATACAGACTGTCTTAAAACCTGTGAAATCATCAGAACACCTATGAATCTGATCCTATCACGAAAGCATGCTCTTGCTACAGTGCAAGTGAATAAAATTGCATTGACTCCGTTTGATGATAAAAGAATTATTGCTGAGGATGGGATAACGACATATGCGTATGGACATTACGCCATTACAAACAGTGCTTAAAAGAATGTAAGTTAAAGATAAAGATTTTCTCGTGAGTCTACAATCTTAAAAAGAAGGTTATCTGTGTGCTGTATATGCAGATAGCTGACGCCTGATGAAGAAAGAAGAAGATGGAAGGGAAGGTGGTAACCCTGCCATTAGGAGCAATCCTAGTGCTAGTCTCAAGCCTAGATAAAAGGGGAGAGACATCTATAACGAACTGAAATAAAGGTATGTTGACGCAAAGCTTTTCAGTTTGTCAATCATATACAGTTTATCCCTCTCTGCATCGTACAATAACTGTTTAACATATAAAAATTTGTAAGATTTAGAAAAAAGTATATAAATTGTTGTAACGCTGGATGAGAAAAGTTTTATAATGGAATTACTCTCTATATTACCATGAGTACCTGTGATACCAGTTGAATTGCCTGTTAAAATGACTTAAATACCTGTGATACTACTCGAATCAAGTGAAATTACATTAACTAGCTCAGATACGAATTCCTACTCTAAATTAGTACGAACACCTGTGATACTATCAGAATTATGTGTTAAAATGACTCAAATACCATTGATACAACCTGAATCAGCTGCATTTACCTTAAATAGCCGTGATACAAATCTCTGATAGAAATTATTACGAGCATCTGTGAAACTATGCTGATTATCCAAATACTTATGATATTACCTGAACTATCTGTAAAATACGAAACTAGGCTATAACCAACCCCTGGAACCTACCCTCCTGTAATGCTTGCTTAATTACTCTAAGCAGCTATGTTACTTGAATTATCCTAAATACCTACGATACCCTCTGAAATACGAAACTATGCTATACCCAACCCTGGAATCTAGCCTCCTGTGATACTACCTGAATTAGCCTAAATACCTACGATACTACCTGAATTAGCTGTGAAATCATGCATAGCTATGATGCAGTTAGCCTCTGGAATCTAGCCTCCTGTGATACTAGCTGAATTAGCTTAAATGCTCACGATACTAGCTGAATTGGCTATGAAAATGATTTAAATACCTACGATACTAGCTGAATTAGCTGTGAAATCATGCATAGCTATGATGCAGTTAGCCTCTGGAATCTAGCCTCCTGTGATACTAGCTGAATTAGCTTAAATGCTCACGATACTAGCTGAATTGGCTATGAAAATGATTTAAATACCTGTGATACTATCCGAATCATGTGAAATTACTTTAACTAGCTCTGATACGAATTCCTGCTCTAAATTAGCACGAGCACCTGTGATACTATCTGAATTACCTGTTAAGATGACTCAAATACCATTGATACAACCTGAATCATCTGCATTTACCTTAAATAGCTGTGATACAAATCTCTGATCGAAATTATCAATAATATCTGTGAAGCTCTGTCGATTACCTCAAATACTTACGATATTACCTGAACTATCTGTGAAATACGAAGCTAGGTTATAACCAACCCCTGGAACCTACCCTCCTGTAATGCTTGCTTAATTACTCTAAACACCTATGTTACTTGAATTATCCTAAATACCTACGATACCCTCTGAAATACGAAACTATGCTATACCCAACCCTGGAATCTAGCCTCTTGTGATACTAGCTGAATTAGTCTAAATACCTACGATACTAGCTGAATTATCTGTGAAATTATGCAGAGCCATGATGCAGTTAGCCTCTGGAATCTATTCTGTGTTACTAGATGAATTAGCCTAAATACATACGATGCTAGCTGAATTACATGTGAAATCATACACTGCTATGATGCAGTCAACCTCTTGCAATACTATCTGAATTACTTACCTGTTAGTGTTAGTGGGTTAGCTTTTCCCGTTGCAGGTCACCTTTTTACCTTTATGGCTCACCTTTTTCCCTTTGCTGGTCACATTTTTCCCTTTGCTGGTCGCCTTTTTCCCTTTGCTGGTCACGTTTTTCCCTTTGCTAGTCAACTTTTTCCCTTTGTGGACCTCCTTTTTCCCTGAGCAGTCACCTTTTTCCCCTGAACGAGTCACCTTTTCCCTGAATAGGTTACGTGATGGGTATGTCTAGAACATTGACATGAAACAGTTTTCCACTAAGTTCACGTCTAAAGTCGCTTTCAAGTCTAGCACCTCATATTCCCTATCTCTCCTGTATATAGGTCCATATTCCTACTGCTACACTACCTGTCTAGCCTAACACCTCTCCTCCTGTTCCTATACCTCTCATATAAACCATACTCTACTCCTCTAGCTCTGTCTAGCCTAACGCCTCTCTCGTTTACCTATGACTCTCACATAAACCATACTCTGCTCCTCGACCTCTGTCTAGTCTAACTCCTCTCCTCGTTTTCCTATACCTCTCATATAAACTATACTCTACTCCTCAACCTCTGACTAGTCTAGCACCCCTCTTCCTGTTCCTATACTTCGCATACATATAAACGCATACTCTAAACCTCTGTCTAGTCTAACACCACTCCCCGTATCCCCTACCTCTCAAAAGCTCATTCCCTCCTGCCCCCCTCTAGCTGAGTATCACTCCTTGGTTTCCTATCTAACCTAACTTTAACACCTGTCTATCCTAGCATAGGATCTCTCTCCGTTTTCTCGTCTCTCCTTATAAACACAAACTCAATTCTCCTAACCTAATACCTCTCCTCGTTTTCCTATACTTCTCATATAAACCATACTCTACTCCTCGACTTCTGTCTAGCCTAACACCTTTCCTCGTTTTCCTATATCTCTCATATAAACCATGCACTACGTTTCAAGCCCTGTCTAGCCTAACACATCTCCGCGTTTTCCTATACCGCTCATATAAACCATACATTACTCAGCCTCTGTCTAGCCTAGCACTTCTCCTCATATTCCTCTACCTCTCTCATATAAAGCGCACTCTCCCTCCTACCACTGTCTAGCCTAGCGTCAGTCCTCGTATTCCCTATCTCCCCCATATAAACGCATTTTCCACCTTGAACCGTTGCATCTAGCCTCGTTTTCCCTATCCTTTCCCATATAAACGCAAAAAACTGCTCCAGCTCTCTCCTATATATCCTACTCACATACTACACAAAAAATGTAGATCTCGTAAAAGCACACAATTTATTTAAAATAAGCTTTTGTAGTATAAATCGTTTTTGAGATATCCGCTATTAAAGGTTCCAATTGTTCATTTCTCGGTCATTCCCTTCAAGTCGTTTGAACGTTCAGCTGCTTCTCGCGATTGCATGCAACATGATGGCATTTTAAGGCCACCATAGCGTCCAGTTCTTAAACATTTGAGGTAGAGAGTGGAGTAGGTCATTTGAATGTATCACATCAGATTTATTTTTTAAGACAGAGCAACCCCTTTCACGTTAAAGACACGTTGACACTTCAGCGGAAAAAAATATATAAATTAATGGGTAATTGGCTCTAAGTGTACATATAACTGTGTATACTGCACCTCCGGGGTGGACAAACAATCAGCACAGAACTTGTCACGTGTCAGCACCAACTGTTTGTTTCTGTTCTCGTAATGAAAAACGTGGCTGCGGCCATCAGAAAAGCAAAGGTCTTCTTAATCATTATGTGAAATTAGATTTTCTGTAAACAATGAAGTTAAGTATATTTTTAGCCAAAAAGCTAACCTATATCTTACTTTTAAACATTCGCAAAGAAAGCTAAAGAGCGAAAAACTACTGAATCAATTTTAATTAGTCATCTTCCTGACACAATCAGCTTTTAAAAAATCGGATGTGTTACACTTACATGACTTTCTCTACTCTTGCACAAACTATTTTAGGTGCTTATTCTCCATCTACTTCATGTTAATCGAGATAAACACTTGCAGAAACTGTCGTATTGCTAATTTTCTTGTAGGTACAAGGGTAACATGGTAGGTTTTAAGCGATAGACAAATCTTTTAAGAGCTGTTTGCTATGTGGAGCATTCCATTCCAGGACATAAAAACTGAATAACAAATTCCCATTTGAGAAACGTATTAAGTATTTAAAATATCAAACAGATAACAAGGAATATCTCCTGACAAATATATATATGTACAGAAAATAAATTTTGTTTCAACGATATCTACACTTTCTGTGTAGAAAACGTTTGTCTATCTTTTACGGTTTACCAGTTATGAATAAGTCATTTAGAATAAAGAGGATGTTTTGGGATATGCCCGGATAATTCAAGACACGCATTGTATTAGTCATGAAAATATCTTAAAATATATGATATTTTAATGAAAATTGTTAAGAGCCATTTTTGAGAAAATCAATATTTTCGAAAAACAGTTCCATGTAAAGGGTTTTCTGTGATTGGGGATTTTCTTGAATATCCTAGTGTCGCACCTTTGGAAGATACTGTACCTAAATACAAAATTTGTTGTTTATCCGACTTTTCGTTTTTGAGTTATGCTGTTTACAGACACACGGACCTTTTCTAAAAAATTTTTTTTGGATTGAGGGGGCCAAAACATGTATTTCCTTTGAAATCTCGACATCGTACTTTTGGGTGGAATGCAATACTTCCCCTACTTAATAAACGTAGTAGAAAAGGTAAAAAACGTTTGATGCGTTACACTCATACGACTTCCTTCACTCTCTATGGCTTATTAGTATACAAATTATTCTTACAGAAGTTTATTTTCCTATCTACTTTATTTGATCGAGATATTCCTTTCCGTAAATTGCTAAATTATCGATTTCGTTATATATACAAAGGGAATAGCAATACTAAAATATTTTAGAACTGGACTCTATATGCTGGTCTTAAAATTCCATACCCCCTCCATGACATCGCAAGAAACAACTGAAAATCGACAGGTCTTTAAAGAAACGTCTAAGTATTGAAAATTCGCACGATTAATAACAGTTATTTCGGAGATGCCACAAAAAGTTATTTGAAATAAATTGAGATAATAATGTTTGAAATAATAATTTGAAATAAGAGATCTTCATTTTTGGTGGAGTACCTTTTCATCAACTGTTAACATTTGGGAATTAAACAGGAGTACACAAAATTCCTTCCGAATGAAGAGGACTTCACAGGCTATTCCCAGAAAATTCAGGATATACATTTTATTTGTCATGTAAACATCTTTAATATATGATATTTTAATAAAAATCGTTAGTGCAATTTTTAGAAAATAAAAAATGTCGAAAAATGTTCTAAGTAAGTATAGTTGGGGTGGGGGAACATTTTTGTAAATACAAAGTTTGCAATTTATCTGACTTTTCGTTTTTGTGTTATGCAGTTCACACAAAAACACACATACACACTCACACATGAAAACTCTCTAAAAATGTTTTTCTGGGTTCAAGGTGCCTCAAAACATACATTTCCGGTGATATCTCGGTATTGAATTTTTGGATGGAATGCCGTACTTTCTCTACTAACTATGTACGAAGTAGAGAAAGTAAAAAAGCTATAATACATAAATACATAAATAAAAGTGATATAAAATGCGATAGAAAAACTATCTTCCAAGTATGATTGACAACTGCAGTACTATCCTATAATTTATTGCATTTTGTTAGTAAAATTGTGTTATTATAAATTCGTTCTTATTTTAAACACTAAATTTTGTCACTCATTTCAGCCATTCTTCTCTAGCAGTTTTCAGTATAAAATTTACTGCCTGTTGCATAATTTATATATTGAATCTCAGAGTTAGCGCCAGATACAGCCGCTAATGAAATTAAAATTAAATTAAATTGACTTCTATTTATGGACACTCATTAACTGCTGTTCCTCTTAGCGTTCCATTCTATATTGGGCGTGAAAGGCTGGTAATTTTGCTCAGAGGCCTCTTTATCAGGCTTGAGGTTCTTTTACGTGCCGTAAATCTACGACACGGGACCACCGGCTTTACTTCCCTTCCGAAGGAAGCCGTGCTAAGGATTTTTACGCCGAAAAAATCCATCGCCCTCCACTGGGTTTGAATCAATGAACTCAGGAATTAGAGCCGCTAATGAGTCGTCTCAACTTAAATCTATGTGAAAGTTACTACAATATTCTAGGAGCCCAAACAAGCCGTTCTTAGCAGTTTTGTTTCCTCGAGGCGGACTTTAGTCCTGGCATGTGGAGCAAAAGTAGAGCCTGCAGTCGAGGGTGACTCCGTGGTAACCAAAGGGATTATCCTCGGCCGCAGCCTCAGCCTTCGCCAGGAGAATCGCCGAGCTCTTCCCCGGGCTGATGGCCATCCTCCGCTTCTCTCTCCACCTGCCAATTGCTCGGAGCTGTCGATGTAGTGGAGGGCATTCTTGTTGTGCCAATATGAGGACATCGTCCGCATGCTGGCACGTAACAGTCCTGGGTTCCGTAGGGATGTCCGACACGTATGCCGCGAAGAGAACGTAAAAGGTACCGGGACGGAGCACCGCAAGTAGGCCGATTCTACTGTAACCCCTGGGTGAGAGGGATGAAAGGAGAGAACCGATGCTGATGGACGGAGTTCCTAACGTTTCCGGATCGAAAGCAACCGCTCGGGTCCACCCACAAGTCCCTAAACTCCGGGGTTGCCCCTACGAGAGCACTCCGAAGAGAGACCTAACCGAGCAGTCCCGCAGCGACACCAAGCAAGAAATCTCTATAGAGCGTAAACTGCAACTCGCCGAATACCGTCGTCTATGACCCTGAAACAGATAACAAGGAAGATGATGGGTACAGGAAATGAGGGTCAAGAAGTTTTGACCGACCCGGGGAAACCACGATCAACATGGGCGGTCTTAAGGAAACGAACCCGGGACCTCTCGAATGCGAACCGCATACGTTACCGTGGCGCATCTCTCTAGGTTTATCTATAGATATCACCGCAAATATGGTTTTAAGGTCCACTGAATAAAAAATAAATTAATAATTTTTTTAATGTGCTTCCGTGTGTGTGTGCCTCTGAACGGCATAACTTAAAAACGAAAACTCAGATAAATGCCAAACTTTGTATTTATGTTCAGTATTTTCGGAGGATGCGACACTAAGTTTTTCAAGAAAATCTCTCTTCCCAAATATTAGCATTTACATGGAAGAAAATTTTTTATTCTTTATTTTGGTTGAAATACGTATGCTTCAAATTATTTTGAGTGATATATAAAATGTATATCCTGAATTTTATAGAAAGCCTGTGAGGTGCTCTTCACTGGACCATTTGCGTTGAGACTGTACAATATCTCCAAAACAGAAAGAAATGTCTTGAATAAAAGTTGGTTGATATTATGGGGAAAAGTAAATTCCATTTTTCGTGTTTTATTTGGAGGACATTATGATGGTCATTTTAGGGTCAATTTAATTTTTTTAAATGGGAACCTACATTTTATGTTGTTTCCCCTTTAGAAAATGGTCTATAAAAGGCTGTTTAGTTTTGATAAGCAATAAGGAAGCAAAATGAAAAATATTTATTTCCAATTACGAAACGTAACTTGACTGCCAAATGACCATCCATGGACGGTAGTAGGTTATTTAGGAGAGATCGAGCACAGTTTTTTGGGCATATATGGGAAAGGATAGGGAAAACGAGGCTGGATGGGGCGGTTCAAGGAGGAAAATGGGTTTATATGGGAGAGATAGGGAATACGACGAGCGATACTATGCTAGACAGGGTTGAAGGAGGGAAATACGTTTATATGGAAGGAATAGTGGAGAGGTGTTAGGCTAGACAGAGGTCGAGGAGTAGAGTAGGGCTTATATGAAAGGTATAGGAAAACGAGGAGGGGCGTTAGGTTAGACAGAGTTGAAGGGTACAGCATGTCTTTTATATGAGAGAGGTAGGGAGCAGGAGCAGGGTTGTTAGGCTAGACAGAGTTCGAGAAGTAGAGTATGGTTTATATGAAAGGTATAGGAAAACGAGGAGGGGTGTTAGGCTAGACAGAGTTGAAGGGTAGAGCATGTCTTGTATATGAGAGAGGTAGGGGACAGGAGCAGGGGTGTTAGGCTAGGCAGAGGTCAAGAAGTAGAGTATGGTTTATATGAAAGGTATAGGAAAACGAGGAGGGGTGTTAGGCTAGACAGAGTTGAAGGGTAGAGCATGTCTTGTATATGAGAGAGGTAGGGGACAGGAGCAGGGGTGTTAGGCTAGGCAGAGGTCAAGAAGTAGAGTATGGTTTATATGAATGGTATAGGAAAACGAGGTGGACTGTTAGGCTAGACAGAGTTGAAGGGTAGAGTATGTCCTTTATATGAGAGAGGTTGGGAACAGGAGGAGGGGTGTTAGGTTAGGAGAATTGAGTATGTGTTTATAAGGAGAGACGAGAAAACGGAGAGAGATCCTATCCTAGGATAGACAAGTGTTAAAGTTAGGTTAGATAGGAAACCAAGGAGTGATACTCAGCTAGAGGGGGCAGGAGGAATGAGCTTTATGAGAGGTAGGGGATACGGGGAGTGGTGTTAGGCTAGACAGAGGTTGAGAGTAGAGTATGCGTTTATATGTATGAGAAGTATAGGAACAGGAAGAGGGGTCTTAGGCTAGACAGAGGTTGAGGAGTAGAGTATAGTTTATATGAGAGGTATAGGAAAACGAGGAGAGGTGTTACGCTAGACAGAGGTCGAAAATAGAGTATGGTTTATATGAGAGGTATAGGAAAACGAGGAAAGGAGTTAGACTAGACAGAGGTCGAGGAGAAGAGTATGGTTTATATGAGAGTCATAGGAAAACGAGAGAGGTGTTAGGCTAGACAGAGCTAGAGGAGTAGAGTATGCGTTTATATGTATGAGGGATATAGGAACAGGAGGAGAGATATTAGGCTAAGGAGGTTGAGTAGACGTTTATAAGGAGAGATGAGTAAACGAAGAGATCCAATGCTAGGATAGGCAGGTGCTAAAGGTAGAATGTGTTTTATATATGCTAGATAGGAACCCAAGGAGAGATAGGCAGGGGCAGGAGGGGAATGCGCTTATGAGAGGTAGGGGAAACGAGGAGAGTCGGTAGGCTAGACAGATAGTGAAGCAGTAGGAATATGGACTTATATACAGGAGATATAGGGAATAGGAGATGCTAGACCTTGAAAGCGACTTTAGGCGAGAACTTCATGGAAATATGTTTCATGTCAATGTTAGAGCGCTAATTCTAGGCATGCTCATCACGTAACCTATTCAGGGAAAAGGTGACTCGCTCAGGGGAAAAAGGTGACAAGCAAAGGCAAAAAGGTGACCAGCAAAGGGAAAAAGGTGACCAGCAAAGGGAAAAAGGTGGCCAGGAAAGGGAAAAAGGTGACCAGCAAAGGGAAAAAGGCGACCAGCAAAGCGAAAAAGGTGACCAGCAAAGGGAAAAAGGTGACCAGCAAAGGGAAAAAGGTGACCAGCAAAGGGAAAAAGGTGACCAGCAAAAGGAAAAAGGTGACCAGCAAAGGGAAAAAGGTGACCAGCAAAGGGAAAAAAGGTGACCAGCAATGGGAAAAACGTGACCAGCAAAGGGAAAAAGGTGACCAGCAAAGGGAAAAAGGTGACCAGCAAAGGGAAAAAGGTGACCAGCAAAAGGGAAAAAGGTGACCAGCAAAGGGAAAAAGGTGACCAGCAAAGGGAAAAGTGTGACCAGCAAAGGGAAAAAGGTGACCAGCAAAGGGAAAAAGGTGACCAGCAATGGGAAAAAGGTGACCAGGAAAGGGAAAAAGGTGACCAGGAAAGGGAAAAAGGTGACCAGTAAAGGGTAAAAGGTGAGCAGTAAAGGGAAAAAAGATGTCTAGTAAAGGGAAAAAGGTGACCAGCGACGGGAAAAAGGTGAACTGCAACGGGAAAAGCTAACCCACTCACACTAACAGGTAAGTAATTCAACTAGTATTGCAAGAGGCTGACTGCATCATAGCAGTGTATGATTTCGCAGGTAATTCAGCTAGTATCGTAGGTATTTAGGCTAATTCACTAGTATCACAGGAGGATAGATTCCCGAGGCTAACTACATCATGGCTCTGCATGATTTCACAGGTAATTCAGCTAGTATCGTAGGTATTTAGGCTAATTCAGCTAGTATCACAAGAGGATAGATTCTAGGGTTGGGTATAGCTTAGTGTCGTATTTCACAGGTAATTCAGAGAGTATCGTAGGTATTTAGGTTAATTCAAGTATCACAGGCGTTTAGAGTAATTCAGCTAGCATTACAGGAGGGTAGGTTCCAGGGGTTGGTTATAACATAGCTTCGTATTTCACAGATAGTTCAGGTAATATCGTAAGTATTTGAGGTAATCGACATAGCTTCACAGATATTATTGATAATTTTGATCAGCGATTTGTATCACAGCTATTTAGGGTAAATGCAGGTGATTCAGATTGTATCAATGGTATTTGAGTCATTTTAACAGGTAATTCATCTAGTATCATTGATATTTAGGGCAAACCAGATAGTATCACATGTGCTCATGCTAATTTAGAGCAGAAATTCGTATCAGAGCTAGTTAAGGTAATTTCACATGATTCGGGTAGTATCACAGGTATTTAAGTCATTTTAACAGGTAATTCAACTAGTATCACAGTTACTCATGGTAATATAGAGAGTAATTAGATTATAAACATTTCTCATCCAACGTAACAACAATTTATATACTTTTTCTAAATCTTACAAACTTATTATATGTTAAACACTTATTGTACGATGCGGAGAGGGATAAACTGCATATTGGTTCACAAATTGAAAAGCTTTGCGTCAACATACCTTTATTTTTTAGTTCATTGTAGATGTCTCTCCCCTTTTATCTAGGCTTGAGACTAGCACTAGGATTGCTCCTAATGGCAGGGTTACCACCTTCCCTTCCATCTTCTTCTTTCTTCATCAGGCGTCTGCTAGTTACATATACAGCACACGGATAAACTTAATTTTTTAAGATTGTAGACTCACGAGAAAATCTTCATCTTCAACTTACATTCTCTTAAGCACTGTTTGTAATGGCGTAATGTCCATACGCATAGGTAGTTATTCCATCCTCAGCAATAATTCTTTTATCATCAAAGGGATTCAATGCAATTTTATTCACTTGCACTGTGCTAACAGCATGCTTTCACGATAGGATTAGATTCATAGGTGTTCTGATGATTTCACAGGTTTTAAGACAGTCTGTATAGCTGTCAAACGAAATGTACTGCTTAATAGCGCTACGTTTTATACCTTTAATCTTTTTTATCATTGAGCCTTGAATATCTAAGGCATACATATTAGGACGTAGTCCAACAAAGCGTAGGATGATTTTGCTATTAGCCTCATCTTTAAATTTTCCCAATACCTTCTTGTTCTGAGTAGAGTGGCACATATGATTGGCAGGGTAATCAGCTGTATCGAGATGCTCAAGAAAACGTAGCTTGTCCTGGTACACATCTTCAGTTGTAACACGATGAATGAACGAATCAGTGTCCATATACATAAGCTTCAGGTTTTCAGCTCCATAATAAGGCAACAACACGTCGTAATGATAGTTATACATTAATGTCTTGGAGATGTCCAACACACTCATACCAATGTATATAGGCTTGTTGAATACAATCTGACGAGAGGCCATATGTACAGCAGCTAGATTAGCAGCATATATCGTCCTGTCGATAAACGTAGGCTTAGCGATCAGCTTCTCTAGAGTTTTTTCATTGGTCACCAGTCGTATGTCCATACGGTTACGCAGGTTCTCCATAGTTTTTCCAAACATGGCGTTGTTAAAGAGCTTGTAGAGATCCTTCTCGAAGTCATTTGCAGCTTGTTGTCGTAGCCTGTTGTTAAATTCCACATAAGGTTTCAACCACCGAGACTGTCGGAATTGTAGCACACGATGAATTTTTGTTAATCGTAGTCCATGATCAAGAGCTTGCTTCAAAGCCATGTAATGCACTACATACTTCTGTCGAGGTCCAAGATGGGGTATGAGTTTCTTTGTAGCTGATTCCAATGGCTTCATACACTCAGGCAGGAAAGGTAGATCGTTGTGTAGATCGTGAAGTTCTGCAGGATACTCGATATCGACTTCTAATATGTAACCATGAGAATCATCTTCTTGTAGTGTTTCTAAGTTGATTTCTTCAGGCGAAACCCACTGAAATCCACCATAAGGAAGGGCGTGACACATTGCCCACCCATATTGGTTATTAGCATCCTCGTATGTGATAAATTGGGTTGGCCTCGACGGATCAAACTTCTCCATATAAGTGTTATTAGCCTCTGCATACCGATGGGAAACTTGGCATAACCCTCTTCTTATACCTGATTCCACCATGAGTAGTTGATCATAATCTTGTAACAGCTCTAACTTAATTCCAGTATACAGTAACATAGCGTCCCATGTAAGTCCTGGAGAAGTAAAATAATGGGCAGGATCAACTTTGTGTGTTTTAAGGGTTTGCTCTCTGAACGTCTCAAAGACATCAGCTAGGAGTAGTACATCTGAGGTTAAGTAGAGATCGCTGTACTCTCCCAGGTTTCTAACATTAAACAGCTCCCATACATTTCTAGCATGATCGTAGTCAGTATCAGTAATTTCTTCTGCATTTAATCTATTGTAGAAGGAGTCCTTAGGAGGCAAGCAGGTATCGTTCAGGGCATCCCATGACGTAACAAAATCATATGGAAATACACCCTTACGGGTCATCAACTTCAATTTGTCTTCTCCGAAGTACTTTTGTGTTTCAGGATACGAGGTTAGATTTTTTACCAACTTATCCAAGCTTGTACTGAGGAATCGGCAGCTGTCCACAAATCGAAGCTTTATATCTCCTACATACTTGGTGAATGAGATATAGCTTTCTTCAGAGTTAGGAATTACCTCCACGCGTTCACTTGTACAACCCAGCTCCTTAACAATGAAATGAGAGTCATATCCGCTAAGGTTATGCATGAAGACTGGTATATATTTAGGTGTTTTACAGGCTAAATTACATTCATTATGAAGACTTCCACGATATTCACCGCTGATGTGATCATGGTCGCGTACTTTGTAGTTCTCTTCTGTAAAGCCTTTTCCACACAAGTAGCATGTCGTAGAAGACTCAAAATCCTTTTGCTGTTGATCCGTAAGTTTCAGAGGCTTAGCAGATTTGTATATGTCATCAATCATTTTTGCAAGAGATGTCAGGTACAGCATAAACTTCTGAGCAGCATCAGCACCACGATACACATAGGGTTGCTTAGGAAGACCAGTTTCATAGCGTCTTGATGGTTTAACGTAAACACAGAAGCTCATTGGTGTGTGCTCTTGATAAGGGGTTGTATAGGAAGTTTCAGGATTGGGTATACACGTGTGGCATGGAGTGAGAATACTCTCAAAATCAGCATAGATGACATAAGGTACTTTCAGCATCCTCTCAACATTTTTAAACTGTACAATTGATTTATCCTTGGTAGGCATAACTACCCTTGCAACACCATGTTGATTACAGGTGGCTGCATGTTCTTGTAGTTTTTCCAGGCCGTTTCGTCCATATCGATCATCAAAATGTGTAAAGCATCGCCTACAAGTATAAACCCGTCCATTATGGTTAGTTTTCTGACGTCGAACGAGTTTCTCAAAATTCTTTATATACACGTAATGATGTTTTCCACCGCTGTCATTCAATAGTAGCAGGTCGCAGTGCTCAGGCAGTTCAATATCAGCAACCTTTATTGGATACACTTCATGCTTCTCATCTAGCCCGAAAACGTTAATAGACATATTGTTAAGCTTCTCAAATTTAGGTATTTGAGAAAGCGGAGTAGGATAGGAAACACAGCTGAAGTCGTACTTGTCTTGAAGTTGTTTGTATTTGTTCACACGCTGTGCATTCTTCTCAACATATTTGGCTAGTACAGAGTACATGAAACATTTCTCGTCGGTAAAGTTCTGAATATTTATACACGCTTCTTTAGCTCCGACAGATGACGGTAGTGGTATGTAGCTACTTCCTCGCAACGGATTGTACTTGTTGATACGAAGTCGAAGTCCTTCCACTGCAAGCAAAGCCCAGTTGCTACCCTTAAGCTGAGACTCCTCCATTTCAGTCACCAATTTCTTGAATTTCACTTCCATCGCTGATTCCAGATCGGTTTCCAGGAAAACAGCTTGATTCCGTGTTTTAAATGTTTTGTCACAGGTTTCACCAATACTGTTAACAAATCGACACTCAGGCAGCAGATTAATTTTAACACTCTTATGAATGCTAAGCTCTTTATGCACAGCCTGGATTATCCGTTGTTTTGCCTCTTGCAGATACATATTCAGGTCCTTAGGTGACTCGCATTGTATAAAATACGATTTCAATCGTCCTTCGAATGAAGTTTCGTATTCTTTTATATCACAGTTCTCCATTGTTGACAGCAACTGATGTTTAGTTGGCTCCAATCTTCTTTTCTTCTGAGGGCTGCTTATTTCACATATATCTTCGTGTCGCTGCCCCTTATAACCATCTTTGAAGGTTACATTACAATGTTTACATTTGAAGAGCTTCTTACAAGTCATCTCGTGTCTTCTCTTGTGATAACCTCGGAGGAACTTCTTCCCACATTTTCCGCATGCATATCCAGTAGCGCTTGGAATAATATCCTTATACGCAGAGTTATTCATCTTTATTCTTGATGTAATAACGTATTAATCACTGATCAATGAAATGTAGACCTCTTCACCTTGACACCACTTAGAAAGCTGATTATTCTTGGAGAGAACACAATGTTAACACCTCAACACTAATTAGCGCAATGAACTCCAATGCCCTAGATCACCGTATTTATAGAGGGAGCACGAGCCTTTTAGATCAATCATAAACTCGCTCCATAGCTGCCTGTATATGTTTGCTCCACGCGTATTAACCTCACGCCCAGAGTCAGGATGTTTATGACGTCACACCCAGAGACAGGATGTCTGGCAGTATCAAACACGTTTAAACTCGTCTCGTAACTACCTGTATGTGCTGTCACACCAACAAGAGAAGTATTCCCACACGCTCATTCAGTCAAATGTTCCATTCAAAGCCTACCATCACCCATTACACCAAAGCTAGTACAATCTCTATTATCAAAACACTTAAAAGTAAAGGCTTAAAAGGTAACGTAGAAGATTTTCCCCCTTATTTACTTAAATGTGTGTATATATTACATTATTTCATGTTTTCATTCCCTTTTCAATTCTTCCTTTCCATCTTCTTTCAGAAAGACCATTACATTTCACTACAATCACGAGAAAAGCAATTTTTCCAGAGTTTCACAGATTCTAAGCTTCTAGAATCGAACCCGCTAATAGTTTTAATAAATGTATTTTTAGTAATTTAGCTCCCTCGCATCAGCACCTAACATTTAATCTTTACTCGAACCTGATATGATTCATAGGCTTGAAGATATATGAAATCACCCCTTCAGGATTCGATCTGAGTACTTTAAAGTACTTTTTGTCATGATAACGATATTTAGGAACTAGGTACTCTGTTTACGGTTTACTTGACGTGTCTATATAAATTAGATTACGAGTTATTAAATTTGAAAGTAAATTTCATTAAATCGGTATTCGAACCCAGAACACCAGGAACAAAATAATTTATAATATTAGCTTGACATGTTAAACAAAGCTGTTTGCAGTTACGCTATCAATCTAAGTGATATATTCTAGTGTACAGAGGAAAATTAAGGAAATCATTAAAAGATGGGGGAATCGAACCAAGCACAACTGATTGACAATTATATACAGCATTAATTACCCAGTACAGAACCTATCAAACATGCTTTAGCCCACTCCTCTACCTCATTTAGTTCCAGAGATAATGAAGATTTAAAATTAAGAATCGAACTCAGGACACCAGATCCCCAAATATAGATCCGCAAGAAACTAACTATTGATGTAAATGTAATAAAGTTTATCTGACGTCTTTATCTTAAGTAGTTTAGGAGTTATTAAATTTATAATTAAATTACATTTTATCGGTATTCGAACCCAGAACACCAGAAACAAAATTATTTATAAAATTAGTTTGCTATGTTAAAAAGAGTTGTATACAGTTACAGCATCAATCTAAGTGATATATTCTAGTGTACAGAGAAAAATTAAGGAAATCATTTAAAAATCGAGATTCGAACTAGGGACAACTGATTAAAAATTATATACAGTATTAATTACACATTATAACAGCTATCAAACATGCTTTGGTTCATCCCTCTACCTCTCTTAGTTTCCGAGATAATGGAGATTTAAAATTAAGGATCGAACCCGGGACACCAGGTATCCAAATGTACATTCAGAAGAAACTACCTAATGAAATAAATGCAATAAAATTTATTTGGCGTCTTTATCTTAATTAGTCTCTGAGTTATTAGAAGTTGAATTTGTAATTACTCGTGGGATTCGAACCCAGGCATCCCGGACAACTCGGATTAATATCTCAAGGACGCGGCGCATTCCAAAGAATTGATTAGTTTTTATTCCATTGTTCTATCTCTTTTCATTCAGGAGATATAAGCGATTAAACAGTAGGGGGGAAATGAGAGGTGGGCTAATTAGTGGGGGTGGGGGTAATTAGCATATTAATTGTATTCCATGCATCAATTAACTGTGCCAGCTCTCTTATTTCCCCCCTACTGTTTAATCGCTTATATCTCCTGAATGAAAAGAGATAAAACAATGGAATAAAAACTAATCAATTCTTTGGAATGCGCCGCGTCCTTGAGATATTAATCCGAGTTGTCCGGGATGCCTGGGTTCGAATCCCACGAGTAATTACAAATTCAACTTCTAATAACTCAGAGACTAATTAAGATAAAGACGCCAAATAAATTTTATTGCATTTATTTCATTAGGTAGTTTCTTCTGAATGTACACTTGGATACCTGTTGTCCCGGGTTCGATCCTTAATTTTAAATCTCCATTATCTCGGAAACTAAGAGAGGTAGAGGGATGAACCAAAGCATGTTTGATAGCTGTTATAATGTGTAATTAATACTGTATATAATTTTCAATCAGTTGTCCCTAGTTCGAATCTCGATTTTTAAATGATTTCCTTAATTTTTCTCTGTACACTAGAATATATCACTTAGATTGATGCTGTAACTGTATACAACTCTTTTTAACATAGCAAACTAATTTTATAAATAATTTTGTTTCTGGTGTTCTGGGTTCGAATACCGATAAAATGTAATTTAATTATAAATTTAATAACTCCTAAACTACTTAAGATAAAGACGTCAAATAAACTTTATTACATTTATATCAATAGGTAGTTTCTTGCGGATCTATATTTGGGGATCTGGTGTCCTGAGTTCGATTCTTAATTTTAAATCTTCATTATCTCTGGAACTAAATGAGGTAGAGGAGTGGGCTAAAGCATGTTTGATAGGTTCTGTACTGGGTAATTAATGCTGTATATAATTGTCAATCAGTTGTGCTTGGTTCGATTCCCCCATCTTTTAATGAGTTCCTTAATTTTCCTCTGTACACTAGAATATATCACTTAGATTGATAGCGTAACTGCACACAGCTTTGTTTAACATGTCAAGCTAATATTATAAATTATTTTGTTCCTGGTGTTCTGGGTTCGAATACCGATTTAATGAAATTTACTTTCAAATTTAATAACTCGTAATCTAATTTATACAGACACGTCAAGTAAACCGTAAACAGAGTACCTAGTTCCTAAATATCGTTATCATGACAAAAAGTACTTTAAAGTACTCAGATCGAATCCTGAAGGGGTGATTTCATATATCTTCAAGCCTATGAATCATATCAGGTTCGAGTAAAGATTAAATGGTAGGTGCTGATGCGAGGGAGCTAAATTACTAAAAATACATTTATTAAAACTATTAGCGGGTTCGATTCTAGAAGCTTAGAATCTGTGAAACTCTGGAAAAATTGCTTTTCTCGTGATTGTAGTGAAATGTAATGGTCTTTCTGAAAGAAGATGGAAAGGAAGAGTTGAAAAGGGAATGAAAACATGAAATAATGTAATATATACACACATTTAAGTAAATAAGGGGGAAAATCTTCTACGTTACCTTTTAAGCCTTTACTTTTAAGTGTTTTGATAATAGAGATTGTACTAGCTTTGGTGTAATGGGTGATGGTAGGCTTTGAATGGAACATTTGACTGAATGAGCGTGTGGGAATACTTCTCTTGTTGGTGTGACAGCACATACAGGTAGTTACGAGACGAGTTTAAACGTGTTTGATACTGCCAGACATCCTGTCTCTGGGTGTGACGTCATAAACATCCTGACTCTGGGCGTGAGGTTAATACGCGTGGAGCAAACATATACAGGCAGCTATGGAGCGAGTTTATGATTGATCTAAAAGGCTCGTGCTCCCTCTATAAATACGGTGATCTAGGGCATTGGAGTTCATTGCGCTAATTAGTGTTGAGGTGTTAACATTGTGTTCTCTCCAAGAATAATCAGCTTTCTAAGTGGTGTCAAGGTGAAGAGGTCTACATTTCATTGATCAGTGATTAATACGTTATTACATCAAGAATAAAGATGAATAACTCTGCGTATAAGGATATTATTCCAAGCGCTACTGGATATGCATGCGGAAAATGTGGGAAGAAGTTCCTTCGAGGTTATCACAAGAGAAGACACGAGATGACTTGTAAGAAGCTCTTCAAATGTAAACATTGTAATGTAACCTTCAAAGATGGTTATAAGGGGCAGCGACACGAAGATATATGTGAAATAAGCAGCCCTCAGAAGAAAAGAAGATTGGAGCCAACTAAACATCAGTTGCTGTCAACAATGGAGAACTGTGATATAAAAGAATACGAAACTTCATTCGAAGGACGATTGAAATCGTATTTTATACAATGCGAGTCACCTAAGGACCTGAATATGTATCTGCAAGAGGCAAAACAACGGATAATCCAGGCTGTGCATAAAGAGCTTAGCATTCATAAGAGTGTTAAAATTAATCTGCTGGCTGAGTGTCGATTTGTTAACAGTATTGGTGAAACCTGTGACAAAACATTTAAAACACGGAATCAAGCTGTTTTCCTGGAAACCGATCTGGAATCAGCGATGGAAGTGAAATTCAAGAAATTGGT
Organism: Deroplatys truncata; assembly: GCA_030765065.1. Lineage (NCBI taxonomy): Eukaryota > Metazoa > Arthropoda > Insecta > Mantodea > Mantidae > Deroplatys > Deroplatys truncata. Next base: position 136,177 of record JAUKNL010000046.1, read on the forward strand.
GACTGAAATGGAGGAGTCTCAGCTTAAGGGTAGCAACTGGGCTTTGCTTGCAGTGGAAGGACTTCGACTTCGTATCAACAAGTACAATCCGTTGCGAGGAAGTAGCTACATACCACTACCGTCATCTGTCGGAGCTAAAGAAGCGTGTATAAATATTCAGAACTTTACCGACGAGAAATGTTTCATGTACTCTGTACTAGCCAAATATGTTGAGAAGAATGCACAGCGTGTGAACAAATACAAACAACTTCAAGACAAGTACGACTTCAGCTGTGTTTCCTATCCTACTCCGCTTTCTCAAATACCTAAATTTGAGAAGCTTAACAATATGTCTATTAACGTTTTCGGGCTAGATGAGAAGCATGAAGTGTATCCAATAAAGGTTGCTGATATTGAACTGCCTGAGCACTGCGACCTGCTACTATTGAATGACAGCGGTGGAAAACATCATTACGTGTATATAAAGAATTTTGAGAAACTCGTTCGACGTCAGAAAACTAACCATAATGGACGGGTTTATACTTGTAGGCGATGCTTTACACATTTTGATGATCGATATGGACGAAACGGCCTGGAAAAACTACAAGAACATGCAGCCACCTGTAATCAACATGGTGTTGCAAGGGTAGTTATGCCTACCAAGGATAAATCAATTGTACAGTTTAAAAATGTTGAGAGGATGCTGAAAGTACCTTATGTCATCTATGCTGATTTTGAGAGTATTCTCACTCCATGCCACACGTGTATACCCAATCCTGAAACTTCCTATACAACCCCTTATCAAGAGCACACACCAATGAGCTTCTGTGTTTACGTTAAACCATCAAGACGCTATGAAACTGGTCTTCCTAAGCAACCCTATGTGTATCGTGGTGCTGATGCTGCTCAGAAGTTTATGCTGTACCTGACATCTCTTGCAAAAATGATTGATGACATATACAAATCTGCTAAGCCTCTGAAACTTACGGATCAACAGCAAAAGGATTTTGAGTCTTCTACGACATGCTACTTGTGTGGAAAAGGCTTTACAGAAGAGAACTACAAAGTACGCGACCATGATCACATCAGCGGTGAATATCGTGGAAGTCTTCATAATGAATGTAATTTAGCCTGTAAAACACCTAAATATATACCAGTCTTCATGCATAACCTTAGCGGATATGACTCTCATTTCATTGTTAAGGAGCTGGGTTGTACAAGTGAACGCGTGGAGGTAATTCCTAACTCTGAAGAAAGCTATATCTCATTCACCAAGTATGTAGGAGATATAAAGCTTCGATTTGTGGACAGCTTCCGATTCCTCAGTACAAGCTTGGATAAGTTGGTAAAAAATCTAACCTCGTATCCTGAAACACAAAAGTACTTCGGAGAAGACAAATTGAAGTTGATGACCCGTAAGGGTGTATTTCCATATGATTTTGTTACGTCATGGGATGCCCTGAACGATACCTGCTTGCCTCCTAAGGACTCCTTCTACAATAGATTAAATGCAGAAGAAATTACTGATACTGACTACGATCATGCTAGAAATGTATGGGAGCTGTTTAATGTTAGAAACCTGGGAGAGTACAGCGATCTCTACTTAACCTCAGATGTACTACTCCTAGCTGATGTCTTTGAGACGTTCAGAGAGCAAACCCTTAAAACACACAAAGTTGATCCTGCCCATTATTTTACTTCTCCAGGACTTACATGGGACGCTATGTTACTGTATACTGGAATTAAGTTAGAGCTGTTACAAGATTATGATCAACTACTCATGGTGGAATCAGGTATAAGAAGAGGGTTATGCCAAGTTTCCCATCGGTATGCAGAGGCTAATAACACTTATATGGAGAAGTTTGATCCGTCGAGGCCAACCCAATTTATCACATACGAGGATGCTAATAACCAATATGGGTGGGCAATGTGTCACGCCCTTCCTTATGGTGGATTTCAGTGGGTTTCGCCTGAAGAAATCAACTTAGAAACACTACAAGAAGATGATTCTCATGGTTACATATTAGAAGTCGATATCGAGTATCCTGCAGAACTTCACGATCTACACAACGATCTACCTTTCCTGCCTGAGTGTATGAAGCCATTGGAATCAGCTACAAAGAAACTCATACCCCATCTTGGACCTCGACAGAAGTCTGTAGTGCATTACATGGCTTTGAAGCAAGCTCTTGATCATGGACTACGATTAACAAAAATTCATCGTGTGCTACAATTCCGACAGTCTCGGTGGTTGAAACCTTATGTGGAATTTAACAACAGGCTACGACAACAAGCTGCAAATGACTTCGAGAAGGATCTCTACAAGCTCTTTAACAACGCCATGTTTGGAAAAACTATGGAGAACCTGCGTAACCGTATGGACATACGACTGGTGACCAATGAAAAAACTCTAGAGAAGCTGATCGCTAAGCCTACGTTTATCGACAGGACGATATATGCTGCTAATCTAGCTGCTGTACATATGGCCTCTCGTCAGATTGTATTCAACAAGCCTATATACATTGGTATGAGTGTGTTGGACATCTCCAAGACATTAATGTATAACTATCATTACGACGTGTTGTTGCCTTATTATGGAGCTGAAAACCTGTAGCTTATGTATATGGACACTGATTCGTTCATTCATCGTGTTACAACTGAAGATGTGTACCAGGACAAGCTACGTTTTCTTGAGCATCTCGATACAGCTGATTACCCTGCCAATCATATGTGCCACTCTACTCAGAACAAGAAGGTATTGGGAAAATTTAAAGATGAGGCTAATAGCAAAATCATCCTACGCTTTGTTGGACTACGTCCTAAGATGTATGCCTTAGATATTCAAGGCTCAATGATAAAAAAGATTAAAGGTATAAAACGTAGCGCTATTAAGCAGTACATTTCGTTTGACAGCTATACAGACTGTCTTAAAACCTGTGAAATCATCAGAACACCTATGAATCTAATCCTATCGCGAAAGCATGCTGTTAGCACAGTGCAAGTGAATAAAATTGCATTGAATCCCTTTGATGATTAAAGAATTATTGCTGAGGATGGAATAACTACCTATGCGTATGGACATTACGCCATTACAAACAGTGCTTAAGAGAATGTAAGTTGAAGATGAAGATTTTCTCGTGAGTCTACAATCTTAAAAAATTAAGTTTATCCGTGTGCTGTATATGTAACTAGCAGACGCCTGATGAAGAAAGAAGAAGGTGGAGGGAAGGTGGTAACCCTGCCATTAGGAGCAATCCTAGTGCTAGTCTCAAGCCTAGATAAAAGGGGAGAGACATCTACAATGAACTAAAAAATAAAGGTATGTTGACGCAAAGCTTTTCAATTTGTGAACCAATATGCAGTTTATCCCTCTCCGCATCGTACAATAAGTGTTTAACATATAATAAGTTTGTAAGATTTAGAAAAAGTATATAAATTGTTGTTACGTTGGATGAGAAATGTTTATAATCTAATTACTCTCTATATTACCATGAGTAACTGTGATACTAGTTGAATTACCTGTTAAAATGACTTAAATACCTGTGATACTACCCGAATCATGTGAAATTACCTTAACTAGCTCTGATACGAATTTCTGCTCTAAATTAGCATGAGCACATGTGATACTATCTGGTTTGCCCTAAATATCAATGATACTAGATGAATTACCTGTTAAAATGACTCAAATACCATTGATACAATCTGAATCACCTGCATTTACCCTAAATAGCTGTGATACAAATCGCTGATCAAAATTATCAATAATATCTGTGAAGCTATGTCGATTACCTCAAATACTTACGATATTACCTGAACTATCTGTGAAATACGAAGCTATGTTATAACCAACCCCTGGAACCTACCCTCCTGTAATGCTAGCTGAATTACTCTAAACGCCTGTGATACTTGAATTAACCTAAATACCTACGATACTCTCTGAATTACCTGTGAAATACGACACTAAGCTATACCCAACCCTAGAATCTATCCTCTTGTGATACTAGCTGAATTAGCCTAAATACCTACGATACTAGCTGAATTACCTGTGAAATCATGCAGAGCCATGATGTAGTTAGCCTCGGGAATCTATCCTCCTGTGATACTAGTGAATTAGCCTAAATACCTACGATACTAGCTGAATTACCTGCGAAATCATACACTGCTATGATGCAGTCAGCCTCTTGCAATACTAGTTGAATTACTTACCTGTTAGTGTGAGTGGGTTAGCTTTTCCCGTTGCAGTTCACCTTTTTCCCGTCGCTGGTCACCTTTTTCCCTTTACTAGACATCTTTTTTCCCTTTACTGCTCACCTTTTACCCTTTACTGGTCACCTTTTTCCCTTTCCTGGTCACCTTTTTCCCTTTCCTGGTCACCTTTTTCCCATTGCTGGTCACCTTTTTCCCTTTGCTGGTCACCTTTTTCCCTTTGCTGGTCACACTTTTCCCTTTGCTGGTCACCTTTTTCCCTTTGCTGGTCACCTTTTTCCCTTTTGCTGGTCACCTTTTTCCCTTTGCTGGTCACCTTTTTCCCTTTGCTGGTCACCTTTTTCCCTTTGCTGGTCACGTTTTTCCCATTGCTGGTCACCTTTTTTCCCTTTGCTGGTCACCTTTTTCCCTTTGCTGGTCACCTTTTTCCCTTTGCTGGTCACCTTTTTCCCTTTGCTGGTCACCTTTTTCCCTTTGCTGGTCACCTTTTTCCCTTTGCTGGTCACCTTTTTCGCTTTGCTGGTCGCCTTTTTCCCTTTGCTGGTCACCTTTTTCCCTTTCCTGGCCACCTTTTTCCCTTTGCTGGTCACCTTTTTCCCTTTGCTGGTCACCTTTTTGCCTTTGCTTGTCACCTTTTTCCCCTGAGCGAGTCACCTTTTCCCTGAATAGGTTACGTGATGAGCATGCCTAGAATTAGCGCTCTAACATTGACATGAAACATATTTCCATGAAGTTCTCGCCTAAAGTCGCTTTCAAGGTCTAGCATCTCCTATTCCCTATATCTCCTGTATATAAGTCCATATTCCTACTGCTTCACTATCTGTCTAGCCTACCGACTCTCCTCGTTTCCCCTACCTCTCATAAGCGCATTCCCCTCCTGCCCCTGCCTATCTCTCCTTGGGTTCCTATCTAGCATATATAAAACACATTCTACCTTTAGCACCTGCCTATCCTAGCATTGGATCTCTTCGTTTACTCATCTCTCCTTATAAACGTCTACTCAACCTCCTTAGCCTAATATCTCTCCTCCTGTTCCTATATCCCTCATACATATAAACGCATACTCTACTCCTCTAGCTCTGTCTAGCCTAACACCTCTCTCGTTTTCCTATGACTCTCATATAAACCATACTCTTCTCCTCGACCTCTGTCCCCTCAGGGGCTCACCTTATGTGAGTACGGGTTTTTGGCGCACCCGGGGGTTCCCGAGCCACTCATCGCCACCTTCATCCCCTAACCCCCATCCGGTCGAGGTGGGTTCTTCAAGTGACCGGTGGACCCAAGGTAGGCTCTCGTGCGTTCTTTGCATTCCATCCATACTGCACCTCACCATCGTTTCTTTCTTCCCTTATCACTTTCCGGCCATTTCGCACCACGACATTCGCATATCTCTCTTTTTCTTCCCCGCCGGCCTACCTTGCGTGCGAAACGCCCACACAGTTTTAGTTTCTTTTATCTTTTTATTTAAATCCTCCGTGGACACAGCCTGACGGATACCCGCGCACCGTGTGCGCAGCTGGGTGAGTGGGTAATGGCGTCATCCCCACCACCCGGGGTCGTCATGTAGGGTTGTTGTTCGTATCCGCTGTTCAACTGCAGTCCCGCGGGGGGGCCATTGCATGAGCTGCTGGCTTCCGACGGCGATTGGGTCCCTCTGTCTATGTTCTGGGAGGTGTGACCCTGGGGTGAGCTAGGTATAGATAGGCCACTCACCCAAGCCGGGGTAACGCCCGGGAAGTCAGAGCCCGAGGTCGGAGACGGTTGCAATGGTGGAGGATTTTTTTCGCTATGGAGCACCCTTTCTCCATTATAAACAACAAGCGCCGAAAGACTTTAGTAACAGAAGTAGCACCGCCAACAGCTGGTTGTTACTTAGTGATTACCCGTACAGAGGAGGGACAATCCTTCGAGAAGGTGAACCCTTTTATCATCCAGAAGGGCATTGACTCAATTGCTGGTCCGGTTCTTTCCTGCACTCGGCTTCGTAATGGTTCGTTATTAGTTCAAAGCAAATCCGAGGCACAAAGTAAGTCCTTGTTGAGCGCCACGCTTCTCCACGGTTATCCTATCCGTGTTGAGAAGCACCGCACCTTGAATTCTTGTCGAGGCGTTGTCACCACGCATAGCCTCGATGGTATCTCTGACGAAGACCTGGTGGAATATCTTGCAGACCAGAGGGTGACAGCGGTTCATCGAGTGCAGGCCAAACGCGACGGCGTGTTGGTACCCACTCGTACCCTGTTTATTACATTTGATGGCGTCGATCTGCCCACGAGCATTTCCGCAGGGTACGAACGGATTTCTGTGAGGCCTTATATTCCTAGACCTCTGCGTTGTTTTAAATGCCAACGTTTTGGGCATACGCAAGTCTCCTGTAAGAGTGCCGTTAACATCTGTGCAACCTGTAGCCAGCCCTCACACGAAGGTACCTGTTCAACAGCCCCCGTCTGCGTTAATTGTAAAGGGTCTCATTCTGCTTCGTTTGCCGACTGTCCGCGGTACTTGGACGAGAAGGCGATCCAGGAGATCCGGGTAAAGGAAAAACTCTCCTTCGCTGAAGCCCGGAGGCGTTACCATGCGCGCCAACCTTCACTCCTGCGATCTGGCACATTTAGTTCTGTTGTTGCCTCGCCAGTACCACGAGTAGATGCCGAAACTCAGACTTGGACCTTGACTGGATTAACCGCCACTACCATCCGGCCGTCTATTAAGGCTACAGTTACCAAGCCGTATAAACCTGGTCCCAAGTCAATGAAGTCGCAAGCCGTTGAAAAGAAGCCCAAGCAGAAACTTCGTAGGGAAGATTTTTTGAAAGACCCTCCGCGTGCGCGCGGTAACAAAAGTTCACCTTCTCCTCCTCGGAGGTCGCTGTCCCAGGAAGGTCCTGGGACAAGCCGCGCTCAGCGGCACCCTTCACCCATCGCCACCCAGAACCGATTCACGGCGCTTGAATCGGTTTCTGGCACTGAGCGCGTGGGCCCTCCCTCCGAGGAAGCTATGGAGTCTGACCAACTCCATACAAAAAGCCCGAGCCCAAAGGTTAAACAAAAGGTAATTTTAAGCCGCCCTTCTAAATAGAAAGTTTATCCCCTTATTCTTAATGGCTATCCTGACCTGGAATGTACGTGGTGTACGATCGCATAGGGCGGAACTGCAACTTTTATTGCGTTCCCATTCGCCTATGTTCGTATGTTTGCAGGAGACTAAGCTTCGCCCTCACGATCCTTTTGATCTCCGAGGATATACTCCGGTTCGCTACGACCTTGAACCGGAGGAGGGTACTCCTGCTCATGGAGGTGTCATGTTCTTAGTGCGTAACGACGTTCATTTTACACCTGTCACACTTACCTCCGACTTGCAAGCTGTTGCCATTAGACTGCAGTTACCCGGTTTTTTCTTTTCTGTTTGTTCTGTGTATACACCTCCATCGTCTCCCCTCGCTCCCGCGGACATTCGATCTCTCCTGTCCGCTCTCCCAACACCATTTCTTCTGTTGGGAGATTTTAATGCCCATCACCCACTATGGGGTTCGCCAAGGGCTTGTGCGAGGGGAACTCTTCTTTCCGACATTTTTTCTCAGTTCAATCTTTCCATCCTCAATACAGGTGCACCTACTTTTATTTCTGATTCTTCTGGTACATTCTCTCACCTGGACCTTGCGATTTGCTCAATCCAGCTTGCACATCGTCTTCAGTGGAACGTCGTCGCTGACACCTACTCCAGCGACCATTTCCCCTGCATCGTTTCTCTTCTGTCGCACCACGTACAGCATTCCAGAGTACCTACTTGGACATTCGCAAAAGCCGACTGGAGCTTGTATTCCAGCCTCGTGCATTTTGACGACCAGCCCTTCTCCGACATTAATCAACTAGTGCAGCACCTTACGTCTATTATTTTCTCAGCCGCCGAACGTGCAATACCCCGTTCATCCTCCCAACCTCGGCGGCCACCTGTTCCGTGGTGGAACGAGGATTGTCGGGACGCCGTTCGCGCCCGTAGGACTGCACTTAGGGTGTTTCGGCGCCACCCTACACTTGATAATTTGGTGACTTTTAAACAATCGCGCGCCAGGGCTCGTCGCATTATTCAGGATAGCAAGAAGGCATCTTGGGCTCGTTTTGTCGAGTCTTTTAATCGTTTTACGCCTTCATCCGTTGTTTGGGATAAACTTCGTCGCTTCTCAGGTAAAGTGTCACATTGTACTGTTTCTGGCCTTCAGGTTTCTAATGCCACCATAGTGGATCCGGCTGCCATCGCTAACACTCTGGGTACTGCCTTTGAGGCCGTATCCAGTTCGGACCATTATTCCGCCGGCTTTCGCTCTATCAAAGACCGGCTGGATTTCGACACCTTTCATTTTCGGTCTGCTAATAATGAGTGTTATAATGAACTTTTCACACTGAGGGAGCTGGAGCGCGCTCTTAATTGCTCTAGGCACTCCGCTCCTGGCCCGGACGGCATTCATGTCCTGATGTTAAAGAACCTTTCAGCCGACAGTAAACTATTTCTCTTACAGGTCTATAACCGTATTTGGCAAGACGGCATTTTTCCTTCCGTTTGGCGCGAAGCCACCATTGTCCCTATTCTTAAGCCTGGGAAGGATCGCCAACTACCTTCCAGCTACCGCCCTATCTCCCTCACCAGTTGCATTTGCAAGGTGATGGAGCGCATGATCAACGGGCGGTTGACATGGTGGCTTGAGTCTCAGAAACTTTTAGCGAACGCTCAGTGCGGATTTCGTCGCTATCGCTCTACCGTCGACCATCTGGTGTCCCTGTCGACGCATGTTATGAATGGATTTCTGAGAAAGTGTCAAACCGTGGCTGTGTTTTTTGACCTGGAGAAAGCTTATGACACTTGTTGGAGGGGCGGCATTTTACGTACACTTCACGATTGGAATTTACGCGGTCGTCTTCCCATATTTCTTCGGGAGTTTATGACGGACCGCGTCTTTCGTGTACGTGTGGGCTCGGTTTTATCTCGTCGTTTTATTCAAGAGAACGGAGTACCGCAGGGCTCTGTACTCAGTGTCACACTTTTTGCGATTGCTATCAACCCCATTGTTGATTGTATTCCACCTGGCATTTCATCGTCCCTTTTTGTTGACGATTTCGCTATTTATTGCAGTTCACGGCGGACCTGTCTACTCGAACGCCGTCTCCAGAGCTGTATCGACCGTCTCTACGCCTGGAGTAACGCCAGCGGCTTTAATTTCTCCGCCGAGAAATCCGTCTGCATCAACTTCTGGCGCCGGAAGTATTTCCCTTCGCCCTCTCTCCATCTTGGGCCAGGGATACTTCCGTTTGCAGACGAGGCGAAATTTTTGGGGTTGATTTTTGACAGGAAGTTGTGTTGGACCTCGCACGTTTCCTTTTTAAAAGCCAAGTGTGACCGTTCTCTTAATCTTTTACGTGTTTTAAGTGGCACATCCTGGGGAGCTGATCGGACCGTCCTTCTTCGCCTTTATCGCTCTTTGGTCCGATCCAAACTTGATTACGGGTGTATAGTTTATTCGTCGGCACGTCCATCTGTGTTACGTCGTTTGAATCCCATTCATCATCGTGGTATTAGAGTCGCTACAGGGGCCTTTCCAACTAGCCCCGTGCCCAGTCTTTACGCTGAGGCTGCAGAGCCTCCGCTGTCTTTCAGGCGTGAGCTGCTCTTATGTAGCTATGCTTGTCGGCTCTCAAGCTTGCCTAACCACCCGTCCTTCGATGTCTTTTACGAGGATTCGCTAGATCGTCAATATTTCGTTAGCTCCTCTGCATTGCTCCCCCCAGGGGTTCGATTTCGACTGCTACTTCGGCATTTGGACGTTACGCCAGCGCCGGCCCTTACCCGAGGGGAAACGCGTTTTCCTCCATGGTCGCGCGCTGAGGCCCACATCCACCTTGGGCTAACGTCGATGCCGAAAAATGCGACCCCTGCTTCTGTTCTTAGATCCGCCTTTTTAGAACTACAGGCGCAGTTCGGGGACTGTCATTTTATATATACTGATGGGTCTAAGACTGATGTTGGAGTAGGATGTGCCTTTGTTTTTGGTGTACAGAGTTTTACTTTTCGTTTACCTCAACAATGTTCAATTTTTACGGCCGAACTTTTTAGCATTTATCAATCTGTTTTATTCATTCAGCGGCACGACTTACGGCACTGTTTTATTTGTACGGACTCTCTGAGTGCCCTTCAGGCTATTCATGCGCTGTACCATTACCACCCACTCGTACAGCGCATACATGACCTGCTCCACTCGCTCGGTGTCTCTGGCATCAGCGTCTCCTTCATGTGGATTCCAGGTCATGTGGGCATCTCAGGTAACGAGTCTGCCGACGCCGCTGCGAAATCGGCGATTTTATTACCCAGATTTTTTACCTCTGTAGTTCCCTCGTCAGATTCGTGTGCTATTTTACGTCGCCGCATCCTCTCGCGCTGGCGCGATGAGTGGACGGCCCTCCGGGGGAACAAGTTGCGGGAGGTTAAGCCTCTCCCGTTAATCTGGGGTACCTCTTCTCGTTCTTCACGTCGGGAGGAGGTACTTTTAGCCCGTTTACGAATTGGACATTGTGTTTTTAGTCATAGGTATTTGCTCAGTGGTGACCCCGCACCACTCTGTGGGCAGTGTGACGTGCCCTTAACGGTGCGTCACATTTTAACAGAGTGTCAGGTTTTAGCTGCATTGCGTGCTCGTGTAGGTCTGCCTGTTGGCTTAGCCAACGTTTTGGCAGACGACACGCATGCTGTGGAATGTGTTTTACGTTTTATTCATGACAGTGATTTTAATCTGCGCATTTAATGCGTTGAGCGTCTTTTAACTTATTACTTTTATTCTGTCAGTTTTTATGGGGACTCTATTCCCCAGTGGACATATGGCGCTCATGTCCCTCGCATTCCATAGTTCTTGACACGTTTTAATCGTTTATTGCCTATGCTTTTAGTGTGTTGGTTTTTTCAGATATTTGTATTGTTATTGTTGTTGTTATTGATTTTATTGTTGTTTTTGTTATTCTTGTTGTTACTGTTATCATTATAGTTATTGTTCTCTTATTGTTCTTTTTAGCCTTTTGGACATCGCGGGTTTACGTCCCGTTTTTTAATTATGCGGTTCTTTTACTTGTTTTTATCTTTTGACTTTATATTTTATACATTGTAAGGGCGCTGATGACCTCAGCAGTTTAGCGCCCTTAAGCCGCATATCATCATCATCATCATCGACCTCTGTCTAGTCTAACTCCTTTCCTCGTTTTCCTATACCTCTCATATAAACCATACTCTATTTTCGACCTCTGTCTAGCGTAACACCTCTCCTCGTTTTCCTATACCTCTCATATAAACTATACTCTACTCCTCAACCTCTGTCTAGCCTAAGACCCCTCTTCCTGTTCCTATACTTCTCATACATATAAACGCATACTCTACTCTCAACCTCTGTCTAGCCTAACACCACTCCCCGTATCCCCTACCTCTCATAAAGCTCATTCCTCCTGCCCCCTCTAGCTGAGTATCACTCCTTGGTTTCCTATCTAACCTAACTTTAACACTTGTCTATCCTAGCATAGGATCTCTCTCCGTTTTCTCGTCTCTCCTTATAAACACATACTCAATTCTCCTAACCTAACACCCCTCCTCCTGTTCCCAACCTCTCTCATATAAAGGACATACTCTACCCTTCAACTCTGTCTAGCCTAACAGTCCACCTCGTTTTCCTATACCATTCATATAAACCATACTCTACTTCTTGACCTCTGCCTAGCCTAACACCCCTGCTCCTGTCCCCTACCTCTCTCATATACAAGACATGCTCTACCCTTCAACTCTGTCTAGCCTAACACCCCTCCTCGTTTTCCTATACCTTTCATATAAACCATACTCTACTTCTTGACCTCTGCCTAGCCTAACACCCCTGCTCCTGTCCCCTACCTCTCTCATATACAAGACATGCTCTACCCTTCAACTCTGTCTAGCCTAACACCCCTCCTCGTTTTCCTATACCTTTCATATAAACCATACTCTACTTCTCGAACTCTGTCTAGCCTAACACCCCTGCTCCTGCTCCCTACCTCTCTCATATAAAAGACATGCTGTACCCTTCAACTCTGTCTAACCTAACGCCCCTCCTCGTTTTCCTATACCTTTCATATAAACCCTACTCTACTCCTCGACCTCTGTCTAGCCTAACACCTCTCCACTATTCCTTCCATATAAACGTATTTCCCTCCTTCAACCCTGTCTAGCATAGTATCGCTCGTCGTATTCCTTATCTCTCCCATATAAACCCATTTTCCTCCTTGAACCGCCCCATCCAGCCTCGTTTTCCCTATCCTTTCCCATATATGCCCAAAAAGCTGTGCTCGATCTCTCCTAAATAACCTACTGACGGTCCAACCATTCATTGCGCTCTTCGTATACAGCCATTCAGAATTTTCGTTGTTATTTACGTTGACGTAAGAAAAACTGCTAACTGATTTATACAAATGTTGTTTAGTTTTCTATGAGGAGTGAGGAAACAACATAAAAAAGTCGGTCCCATTTAAAAAAACAAATTCACCATAAAATGGCCATCACAGCGTCCTCGAAATAAAACACGACATTGCATTTACTTTTTCCGAAAATTTCAGGATACTTTTATTACAGACATTTCTTTCTACAACGATTAGTTTAGGAGATATTGTACACTCTCAACTTAAAATGTTCCACTCTCTATAATTGGAAACCATACACTGAGATAGACAATATCTTACTACACAAAAAATGTAGATCTTGTTGAAAGACATGATCTATTTCAAACAATGCTTCTTGTGGCGTTAAGCATTTCCGAGATATTCTTTACTATTGCCTTAAATTTCCAAATACTTGCACCTTTTAAATGGTAAATCGCTATTAGTCTTTTCTCGAGGTCATGCAAAGAGCATGGAATTTCACAGTCATTTCATAGCGACGCGCTTTTTGCTTTCTCTGTCAGGTAGAGGAGGTTAGTGTATTCAATTGAAAATTCGATATGAGATTTCACCGGAAATACATGTTTTGAGGCACCCTGATTAAAAAAAGGCATTTTTAGAAAACGGTCCGTTTGTGTGTGTCTATCTGTGCGACTCAGAACAGCATACGGAAAAACGAAAAGTCGGATAAGTACTAAACTTGAAATTTCAATTCAGTATCTTGGAAGGATGCGACACGGAGATTTTAAACAATATCCCCCATCCCCAACTAACCTTTACTTGGAACATTTGATTTCCTAAAAGGTGGCTCTGATGATTTGATTAAAATACCATATATTAAATATATTTACGTGACAAATAAAATGTATATCTTGAATTTTCTGGGAAGTGCTCTTCATTCTAGTATAACTGGTAAACATGTACATCTCTTTAAAACGCATAATAAGTTTTCCTGTGGAATATCCGTTATTAATGTCTCGAATTGTTCACTTCTTGGTCATTTTCTTAGTGTTTTCAACATTCAGTTCTCTCTCGCAACTGCATGGAATATCCGTTATTAATGTCTCGAATTGTTCACTTCTTGGTCATTTTCTTAGTGTTTTCAACATTCAGTTCTCTCTCGCAACTGCATGGAATATCCGTTATTAATGTCTCGAATTGTTCACTTCTTGGTCATTTTCTTAGTGTTTTCAACATTCAGTTCTCTCTCGCAACTGCATGGAATATCCGTTATTAATGTCTCGAATTGTTCACTTCTTGGTCATTTTCTTAGTGTTTTCAACATTCAGTTCTCTCTCGCAACTGCATGGAATATCCGTTATTAATGTCTCGAATTGTTCACTTCTTGGTCATTTTCTTAGTGTTTTCAACATTCAGTTCTCTCTCGCAACTGCATGGAATATCCGTTATTAATGTCTCGAATTGTTCACTTCTTGGTCATTTTCTTAGTGTTTTCAACATTCAGTTCTCTCTCGCAACTGCATGGAATATCCGTTATTAATGTCTCGAATTGTTCACTTCTTGGTCATTTTCTTAGTGTTTTCAACATTCAGTTCTCTCTCGCAACTGCATGGAATATCCGTTATTAATGTCTCGAATTGTTCACTTCTTGGTCATTTTCTTAGTGTTTTCAACATTCAGTTCTCTCTCGCAACTGCATGGAATATCCGTTATTAATGTCTCGAATTGTTCACTTCTTGGTCATTTTCTTAGTGTTTTCAACATTCAGTTCTCTCTCGCAACTGCATGGAATATCCGTTATTAATGTCTCGAATTGTTCACTGCTTGGTCATTTTCTTAGTGTTTTCAACATTCAGTTCTCTCTCGCAACTGCATGGAATATCCGTTATTAATGTCTCGAATTGTTCACTTCTTGGTCATTTTCTTAGTGTTTTCAACATTCAGTTCTTTCTCGCAACTGCATGGAATATCCGTTATTAATGTCTCGAATTGTTCACTTCTTGGTCATTTTCTTAGTGTTTTCAACATTCACTTCTTTCTCGCAACTGCATGGAATATCCGTTATTAATGTCTCGAATTGTTCACTTCTTGGTCATTTTCTTAGTGTTTTCAACAATCACTTCTTTCTCGCAACTGCATGGAATATCCGTTATTAATGTCTCGAATTGTTCACTTCTTGGTCATTTTCTTAGTGTTTTCAACATTCACTTCTTTCTCGCAACTGCATATAGCGTCCAGATTTTAAACTTTTGACTATCACTATTCTCTTTGTATTTATAGCGAAATGTATAGTGTAGCTATTTCTGCAAATGTTTATTTGGATTAAAAGATTAAAAAATAAGCCGGTAGAAAAATCATGTGAATATGCCACATCAGATTTTTAAACATCTGACCATCGCTTTTTGCTAGTGAACCCGAAGGAATGTTATGCAATGTACCTCCTTATTAGGGCTAAACCACTTGATGGTAGGAGAAGGTAATTGCAGGTTGGCGGTTGGGAATGAGGTAGTAGGGGTGAAAGGAGGTAGCAGGTTTCCTCCACAAAATCTGCAGATCAGGGTGTAACGACCCTAGTGGAAAATATTTTGAAAGTTTGCGTTGGGTTTAATTTAGTATGTACCAAGCAACTCGTAATAGGACTATATAGGAGCTCATCTTTTTTTCTCTAGGTTACCGGGGGTACCCACAAGCGGTGTTCTCTGGGGTTATAGTCCCCTAGAGACCGAACGAGGGCACTCCGGTGGGAAGGTAAAGAGTCGTAGAGTTTCAAAACCCGGGGCCAAAGTTCATCCTCCAGGTATGGAAGAGATGAGGCTTTATGGAGTAGTCACGGGGAAAGCGCGGTATACAGAATAGATGGTCCGGAGGCCCCTATTTTGTAGCCGTTGCAGTCGGAGCAGACTGGAGTCTGTGGCCATGCCCAGGATCTCGTAAGCGTACAGTAGGGCGGGAAATAGGGATTTCCGAAGATGGTCCGGAGGCCCTTATTTTGTAGCCGTTGCAATTGGAGCAGACTGGAATCTGTAATGATAGCCAGATCTCGCAGGCGTAGAGTAGGAATTGGAATAGGTGCCTCCGGTGATGGCCCGGAGGCCCCCTATTTTGTACCCGTTGCTGTCGAAGCAGACTGGAGTCTGTGGCCATGCCCCAGATCTCGAATGCGTGCAGTAGAAATGGGATTATTAGCGCTCTAAAAGACGTAAGAGGAATTCTGTAGCCCTGATGTGACCCTCAAACGTTAGACCAGTCTAGTTGAACACCTAAGTAAGAGAGGGAGTTCGTCCGCTCCATCCTACGTAGCAGGTAAGTGTATGAAGGGAGGTTGGCGGGGAAGCAGCGCTTGGAGGAAAGAATGGCGTGGCTTTTCTCCTATTTTTATAGACAATCGTCAACGCCTGTACCATTCTTAGATGAGGTGAATGTGTCGCTGTTTGGTCTTGAAAGCTGTACGTGAGTTTCTGTTGGTGCAGTATAACAGCACCTCGCCAGATATTTACGTGCTGCTCTGCTGGTAGGTCGGCCATATATACGCTAAATAGCGTGGGGGATAATACAGAGCCTTCAGGGGCTCCACCTTGTGTTGGCCTGTTCTGCGCGACGAAACAACAAAACATCTGTGAGGTATGACTGTAGAAGGTGTAGTGGTAGTTCCAACTGAATGAGTTTGTACAGGAGACTCTCGTGTCAGTTCGTGGAGGAAGCCTTCTCGACGTCCAGAGATACCGCAGAAGTGAAGGCCCGATCTGAATACTTACTATGATTACTCTATTTATTTTACACCGTTTAACTGCATGGTTATATCGCGACGGATCTCTAAGATCGATGTGTGGCGGACAGTGAGCCTTCTAGGTGTCATCTCTGTAACCACCCGCTTAGTCACCTGTCCACAGCGACCTAGTACATAGCTCCCGTCGAGGCGTGCAGATGACATTAGGGTGCCGTCCAGTCTACCTGCTTTCATTGTCTGTCGATAGATGGCACAGCATTCCTATTACTGGCTATTTTTCATTTTTACTATTGTTTTAGAACTAAGGTGAAACTTTGGGTTGTGTTGTTAAATATCCATTTACCTTAGCGGCTGAAGGAAACCACGAAAAAACGTCAGTCAGATCGGTCCACTCATGGGACTTGAAATCGGGACCTCACGAATGCGGGCCACACACCTGAACCATCCCGTACGATTCCTGGATAGTGTAACCTTATATTGCTGGGTCGCGATTGTCTATTACAAACAATGTAACAAACACTGTAGTAGCCGTGTTACAAGTGGTGTCCATTACGAGGTTGTATTTCATGACGAGCGATTGTCAATAAAGACGAGAGTTCCATGCACTATAAAAACGACACTCAAGAAGCTCAATTCCATTTAAACATCAGCTCTAAGAATCTCGTTAGGAACATACCGAAACAGTCCTATTTCTAGTTTACAAATGGAAGCTCAAGATCCGTCATTAGAAATAGCACAATGTTTAAATACGCCATAAAGCCCGCTGCAAGACCCAACTCCAAAGCCCATCCATACACCTTCTTTGGGAAGACCAAAATGAGTATGCCAAAGAATACAAATCAGCCATTACTTTTTCATCTTCCACTTCAAAAAATCATACATGAACTTAATACTAAAATACCTGAGCAGAGATTTTCATGATTTTACACCCTGGAGGTTAACTATTCCTAGAATTAATATAGACATGAAAACTCACCAGAAATCACATACAGATTCTTTCACATATAAACAACTTTACCAGGATATTCGTAATACATATTTATACATACAGATGGCTCCAAAACTGATCGGGGTAATGATTACACTATAATTACTCCAGATGCTTACTTAGGTGATGTTTATTGCCCCCATTAATGTTATAGAAGAATATCTTTTTCAGAATACATTATTGAAATTTGTCCCGTCTGCACCCTAATGTTCTGCATATACACCGATTTACATTGGTGTGAAGATTTCTATAAGTTATTGTGAAAGTTTTTTTTCAAGAGTTGTCACATGTTAAAATACAGTATTAATGGAGGGAAGTTCTTTTGTAACGAATGAATGAATGAATGAAGAAATGCTGCAAACCATTTTATCTCAAGTTAACTTTATAACAACCTGCTTAATTTAGTGAGTGATAAGTAGAAAAATTTCCGATTTAAAGTAGTGTGCATAACCATACATAGTAGAAAGATTGATTTCCTAACCAAAATGTGTCAGTAAAGGTGGTTCCACCGTCAAATACAGAAGAAAATGAAGAGAGAAAATAAAGCAAACACTGTTAAACATGAAGAAAAACGAAAAAATCGGATAAGGAAGCAGCTATACAGGCAGAGAAAGAAGTTGGAAGAAACAAAAGAACAAAACATTTTAAGAAGACTGAAAGAGCATGAAAAGAAACATGCATACAAAAAGCTCAAAGAGAAAAGCTGCTGTCAAGACTGAAATTTTTCCTCAAGCAATAGGGAAGTCGTTCAAGTTGATGCATGCTCTTCCTAAATCACCAACAAAGGTTGCTTGTGTCCTATTACGTTTAGTGCTGAATAAAATAAACCCGGAAAAGAGGAAAAATTTGTAAGTATAACATCAAGAGCTGCACAACAAAATGAAAAGAAAATGAGGATTGACACATTAGGTCCAGATATCACTACGTAAGTTGAAGAGTTTTATGAAAGAGCAGTAGATATATCCAGGAAAGAAGGAAACCAAATCAGTAAAAACTCCAAAAGGCAGACAGCTGCGACAGAAGAAATTACTGATTATGAATATATGAAGCATAGATATTCTAAGAGGGCATTGGTCTGAAAATAGGTCTGTCAACATTTTATAAATTAAGACCATCTCATGTGTTGCCTATCAGCAACAATAATCATCAAACTTGCATGTGTATTTATCATGAAAATACAGAAATGTTGCTCATACCTTTGGTCAGGATACACCTAGAGCTCTCTAAGACAGCTGATGATTTATTTAAAGCAAGGGTCCTGCATGAGAGCCAAAACAAAGAACAAGCATTCTATCTGGGAGACTTATGAGTCAGGATATACTACAATAAGTCTATTAAGAGAATATGCTGTGTCTCTGAAAGAGGAGTTGGAGAAATTTGCACGTCATGTCTACAATGCACGACAACAAGAAGAGTTTAGGTTTTTGAAATCTATGCTACAGTTCACGTGGATTCTGCAGAGAATTATGGCACCAGACACCAAAATTAAGTAACGAGTGCACATTGGGCTTCTAAGAGTGTTAGTATTTAGACTGTTGTAGCATATTATGCTGCCTTCAAATAAGTCCTTTGCCATAGATGATTTGTCACACACAAAAAAACAATGTTAAAGTTTTCAATTATGTACTCATCAATGAATTGAAGCAGGTAATTCCACAATTGAAATCCATTCATTTTTGGTCAGATGGTGCAGGTTCAACTTTCAAGAGCTGATACAACTTTTCAAATCTTCTTTTTCATGAAAAGGACACCGGAATTTCTACAGAATGGTCTTTGTTTTTAAACTGCCCATGGGGAAGGGTCAGTGGGTGGTGAAGTGAAGAGTAATGTTTGGAAATGAGTGTTGCAGGGAAAAGAAACACTTACAGATGCATATTCATTTTATTGTGTTGCTAAATTAATCGATGTTCTGTATGTATCAAAAGAACAAGTTGGAAATTTCTCTGTGGTATTCAAACAGC
Organism: Deroplatys truncata; assembly: GCA_030765065.1. Classification (NCBI taxonomy): domain Eukaryota; kingdom Metazoa; phylum Arthropoda; class Insecta; order Mantodea; family Mantidae; genus Deroplatys; species Deroplatys truncata. The sequence goes on from JAUKNL010000046.1 coordinate 155,431, forward strand.
GTTATGAATCAAGTAAGGCTATACCAAAGGCTTGTTTATTACACTACCTAAAAGCCTATCTCCAATACTTTTGAATACTCTAATTTCTCAATTTTCAAAACCACAGAAAAGTCAAAATTTTCTCACATATCTGAATATCCAGGCAACACACGGAAATTAGGTGCACAGGCTAATACTATAGACATTCAAGCTACCAAAAGTGGTGTAAAACTTCACATTTGGGTTGCAGTGTTATCTGATGCATTTTGGTGGCCTGGTGAAATACCTGAAGTTCCAAAGAATGGAGATGATTTGACCGTAAAATATATATTTAAAACAGTGAGTGTTAGAAAATTCAAGATAATTCAATAACATATACCTATGTTCTCCCTTTTCAGCATCTGTCTAGCGTAATACCTCTCCACGCATTCATTACCTCTCTCATTTATAAAGTGCATTCCATTCCTTTAGCCCTAGCACAACGTATTCACTGTCCACGTTTTCCCTATCTCTTCCATATAAACGCATTTTCAACCTTGAACGTTTTCCCTATCTTGTCCCATATAAACGCCTTTTCCTGCTTCAATGTTCTCCCAACCTAGCATCTCGGCACGTTTTTCCTATCTTTTCCCATATAAACGCAAAAAATGCGTATTTATATTATCCTACTTATACAAGGTTTTTCTTTTTCTTTTTTTTTGTCCAGTAAACTATTTCCTATATATTTATCGTTATTTGTTTGAATTTTCCAATACGTAAATCACTTTTTCTTACGTGGGAATTCGTTATTTGTTTTAACCTTCTCTATCATGTACACAGTAAGAGAAAGTATTGCATTCCACCCAAAAATTTGATATCGATGTATAATCAGAGATACATGTTTTCAGGCCCACTAAATCCAAATAGAAAAAGGTCCGCGCGCGCACGTACGTAAAAGTCGGATAAACCTCACAGTTGGTTTTCAGGATTAGCATCTTCCAAAGAAGTGACACGAAGATTTTAACCCTTTCGGATGACGTCCATGTTAAAACCCAGGAGAAAGGATCAAGGCCTTCCTTTAAAGGTTTCTTCTTGAATGGTATACCTCAAAACTGGATAAACGCACAACGGCACAGCAAATCATATTAGTTTCCTTGCGAATAGCTTATGTAGCTGGCATGTTTCAAAACACAGAAGTATGTTATCGCGTTGTAATATAAACGAAAACATGAAACCTTAAGCGGAGACTCATCGCTGAGGCAGCTATATCGTTCCTACGCACAAGCAAGTAGCTGACTCAAAAATTGGGTGTGTTCGACGCGCAAATGGCTTTTGCAACAGAGAAACAAAGCAGTGAAATTTCACTTCTTTTTTTAAATAGTGCCACACTTTGTTGATACCGTAGATGTATATTACCATTAATGACCTTTAAACCAGTTTTTGTTTCATTTAAATAACTTAATAAATACGGAAGATAGGATTGTGTATTTATGAAGTATTTTTACACCATTTAACAATTTAAATGTCATTCGCGGTTTATTGTGTATCCATTCCCGGCCCGTGCAGGGTTTAAATGGCCATCTGAAGCGGTTAAATAAAATTCCCTCACCGCAACTACCCTTTACATGGACCATTTTTCGAAAGTGTCGATTTTATTAGAAAATGGCTCAAACAACTTTGATTAAAATAACATATATTAAAGACGTTTACATGAGAAATAAACTGTGTATCTGGGAATAGCCTGTGAATATATTGAGGGGAATAACCTGTTAAACACTCTTCATTCAGAAGGTATTTTGTAAAATCTTGAATAATTGGTAAACGTTAAACAATGTACGAAAATGTACCCTGCAAAAAAACTGTAGATCTGTTTAAAACACACAATTTATTTAAAATAAGTTCGATATCGTTATAAAATGTTCCAATTTCTCAAAACGTATGCTTTTAGTGTCATCGAGTTCAGTTGTTAATGGCGATTGAATGGAAACTACGGAATTTAAGACCGTCATATAGCGTCCAGTTCCACAGCATCGGGCTATCACCCTTTCTTTGTGCAGTATATAACATTCTTATTCGTACACTTCAATTTTCTAAGAAATTACTTTAATATTTGATAGAAGGCAGAGTCAAATTAATATTTTTTGCATACATGTTGAACAGTATAACACGTGCTGTTTCAGGAATTAACTAAATATTAACTTATGGACTTACAACTAAATGAAATAAAATTGTAAAAGAAACATGACCACATTTGTACAACTTTTCTATTCGTACATTAGAAGTAATAGTTTAATAACAAGCACACCACTGATAACCTAAGAAAACCCTTTGGCTTTAATAACTGCCGCATACCTTCTCTTCATAGAAGTAACCAAGTTTTTGCATTCTTCTGGGCTTATTTCATTCCATTCTTCTTCCACAACACGTTTAGGTTCTTCTTTACACTTTACTCTCTTTTACGGACTCGTTTCATCGGAATTGTCCATAGATTTTCGATTGGATTAAAGTCTGAACTCTGAGGAGGTGTTTTTAGTAGTTTGAGTACATTTCATGTTCAGTCTTGCCTTGTGTTACTATCATTACCTGATGAACCTATAACCAGGTGCCATGCCCATTTTCTCGGCACTCTGCTTTACATTGTTCTTTAAAATGTCAAAATATACATGTTTGTCTATAGTCCATCGATAAATTGTATTTTACCAACACCATTGGATGACACGTAGGCCCAGATCATATGTAACAGTAGTTAAGTCCCCTCTTTAAGCAAATGGATTAACGATAATCCTGCCGCTAGGTGGCGTTAGTGTCGCGTTAATCCGTCTTAATCCGCCTTAGGCGGATTAGTGGGATTAGCGGGAAGTTCGAAAAGTTGCCACTAGCGGTGAGGATTAGCGATAACCCTTTTGCTTAAAGAGGGGATATGAGGAAAAGAAGTGTGGGTGGATGGATGATAATCCCGCCACTAGGTGGCGTTGGATTAAGGTGGATTAGTGGGATTAGCGGGAAGTTCGAAAAGTTGCCACTAGCGGTGAGGATTGGAGATAATCCTTTTGCTTAAAGAGGGGATATGAGGTAAAGAAGTGTGGGTGGATGGATTGGTACGTGACTGAAAAGGTTATGGATAAAAGATGATGATTGGAAATGGAGAGGTGGATATTGGATTGATTGGACAAAGAGATATGAAAATGAGCAGGAAATAAAATGTGACGGATTAAGAGGAACGGGGGTCAGCGAGGTGTTGTTCGTGCGGTGTCTGGTAGCTGAAAGAGGGAAAAAAAATGGCGGTTGAGGTATAAAAACTGAATATAACAGGAAGTGACGTGGCGCGTAGTGATTGGTGAAATAAGGCAAAATGTAATTGGTAGAGGAAGGGGGAATAGATGGTGCGGATTGGAGGAAATAAGCTGTGTTGTGATTGGTTGTAAGAATGACGGGTATTTGAGGGGTTAAAGCAGATGGTTGGTAAATTGGAAAACGCGTGTACTGTAGCTGCGGAGGAATTTGGTAATTATCAAACAACTTATGACGAAGACGGAGAAGAGGGAGGTGAGGTAGGTGGAGAAGGGGTACGTGAGGAAGAGGTAGACAAAAGGAGAGTTGGAATTGGAGATGAAAATGATGACTTAGCTGAAATGTTGTAAATTCATTATATGTTACATTTTCTTACTATAATTGTATTATTGGTTTTTTATTTATATTTTGCTAATTTTTTATGACTGCTATGAAAATTTGGGAAGCGGGAAAGGAATTATAGCTAGGTAAAGGAAAATACATAGTGGAATATGGTACAAAAAATTAGTGAATAAAAAATGAACACTGTATTTAGCAAAAAAGGAAACAAAATACAGTGCAAAATAATGTTTTTAAAAAATTTGCGAACAGATATATAGATATATTGGTTGTTAAAAGCAGAATATAATGAACATTGTAGATAAACCCATTAATAAGAATATAGTGGAAAACATTATACAGAAGATGTATTTTTAAATTGAATAAAATGGTGTAGGCAAAACATTACTACTAAAAATGAAAAAACTGTGGCAACACAGATACGTTGTACATATATGAGCACATGATATAAAACTGTATACAGCAATTTTTTTACGGGAGGTAACCTCCGCATCGAGCACAGGGACCATGATGACTGAGACAAATGTTTGTAAGGAATGTCAATATTATTAACAAAGCAAGCATGGCGTGCTGGACACTGTAAGCATGTTGGTGTGTACACATTACGATTTTGGTGCACATGATACCATACGGTGTAAACGGTGTAAACTTTTAATATAGTTTTTAGCACTCTGTCATCGTATCGTTTGGCAATGCACGATGTGCAGTACCCAGATGATTGGTTACAACAGTACATTGTGTGTTATAAATGTATCTATGACAAGTAATGTCTTACGACATGAGACCTACACTTGCAAACAAACGTGTGTAAGTGAGCATATGGTATACTAAGACGATGTAATAAGCATATGCGGTAAGCCTGGCAAAACAAGCACAGCGGTTGGTAGACCGTATTGGGAACACCTACGAAGTCTAGCAGTTCTGAATCTGCACCAATGTGAATTAAATGATTTAAAAGTTCGTCGTTGGTAACAAAAGGCAACCGATGTATAATGTATTCTTTAGGTTCTCTTTGTTTGCTAATTTGGCGAAACGGACAACAAGCCATTAAAAGAATTAATGTAAAATAGAATAAGAAAAAAAAAAGAAATCACTTTTTTAAACAATTACACTTGTATTTTTTTAAAAAAGAACACTACACACACTACCATACACACTTACGACAGCAGGCGTCTCGTCTTCAAATGCGCGTAGTGGTGCTATTTCCTTTCGCTTTAGCGCAAGGCGGCTTTTTGCAGCTGCTGTAATGGGTTGCACCAGGGGGATGGCCAGTTGACTTACCCGGTCGTCTTCGTCGTGGTGCAGAGGTTCGAATCCCAGAAAAGGGGCATTATAGCCGTCGTCGCCTTTGCTTTCAGCGTGAATGCGCCAACCAGTGCTGTGCTGCGAAATCGGAGTGGACGTGGCGTTAAACTCGGGTAGAAGGCTGCGTTTGGTGCTGTTGCTGTGGAATTTAGAGGAAAGCAAGGGCACAAGGCTGCGGAATGATGGAGATGGTGGAGGGGGATTCTGTGGGGTTATAGGAGTGAATAGGTATTGTGCTGGAAGGGGCGATGGAGAGAGAGGTTGGCCGTCAATGTCCCTTATGGAAATGGGGGTGAATGATTGGATGTTGTTAAAGGAGGGAGAAGAAACAAAACTGGAGAACGGAGGCAGGGAAGAGCAGGAGGAAGAAGCTGGGGAATCGGATGGAGTTGTATGAGATTGGATGTCACTGGCTGACGAGTCTGATGAAACGTCGATGGTGGTGTACGACGGCGACGACGTCTGAGACGCTGCTGGCGGTGATAAACCTGGAGGCGCCGCTGGAGATGCTGCTGGAGACGCCGCAAGAGACGGGTGCTGTGCACCGTTGAGATCAGACTTTTGGGCCACGCAGTCTGATGTTTCGCTGTCTGAAACCTCAACGATGCTACACGACAACTGCTGACGGTGGCGACGGCTTCAAAGCCGGAGACGGAGTCCACGTAGCTGGAGACCGGTGGTCTGTGATGGACAGTTCTGAAATTCTGGCGAAGTCGTCAGATTGCACGTTCACGAACAGCGAAGATGGAGGCCGGTGGAAGCCGTTAGGCTGTTGGAATGTGTTTTCATACACCAGTGCAGAAGAAACAATATGCTCTGGATGGCTATAGATTGCAGTAGCAGTGCTGGCGGTGTTGGGTTGTTGGTGTTGAAAAACGTTTTCATAGACCGGTACAGAATAATAAATATCCTCTGGATGGCTGTAGATGTTACTAGTAGTGTTGGTGTGGATGTACCGCTCAGTAATGAGTTGCCTGCACGGGCGTCCAGAAGATGGTGAAAAAAAACTCTTCGCTTGTGACGGTGACGGTACACAAGTGTTGTGCTGCATGATGCTGCGTGAAGCTGAACCACAAGACTGGAAGTAGTGGCTGGGATCCGAAGTGGCTAGTTTTAAAGGGTCGGTAATCAGCAGAGGTGATTTAAGTCACAACATGGCTGCCGAGATAAAAATGTTTGAAGAGAACGATAAGTTTAAATATGGGCGTGTGAAGGGAAGTTCAATTAGCCCGAAAATCTTTAAATGTGGTTGTGCGGTCGATGATAGGAAACTTTAAATGTTATCGGAACCGGATGGTGCTGTGGCGCTTTGGTGAGACCGGAAGTGTGCCGGAAAAGTGTCTGATTGCAACTCCGGAAGTTGTGGCGCGATAACAGGCTTAGAAGTTTGACAAGGACTTTAACTTATCTCGCAAGCGGAAGTTCCGGTTACGATAAGCAGCGTATAAGAGCAGGCTGCGATAAGCGGCTTGCCGAAGTGAGAATTTAAAAGCAGTGTATTCAAGAAATTATAAGTTTTAAGTCTATAATATTTATACGACTTCATGCGTAACACTTGTGCGTGCCATAACGGTATTGCGAGTAGTGGAGTGAAAAATCTGATGTATTACACTCACATGACTCTCTACGCTTGTACAAACTATTTTTACAAACGCTTATTCCCATCTACTTCATGTTAATCGAGATAAACATTTGCAGACTCTATCTTATTGCTAATTTTCTTGTAGATGTAAGGAGAAAATATATTTACAAGGGCAATATAGAAAAACAGTAGCCTATAAGCATATACATATCTCTTAATAGCTGCTTGCTAGGTGCAGAACCATTCCCTTGCCACAGATTATAACTTTTTGCATATCCAAGACAAAAAAATGAACAACGAATTCCCGTTTTAGAAAATAAGTATAGAAAAATTTAAGGGAATGACAAGCAATATGTCGAAAATGGTTACTCAACAAAAAAATGTATATGACACAAATTGTGTATTATAACGCGATCTACATTCTTTGGGTAGTAAAATTTTGTCTATCTCTTATGGTTTACCAGTTATGTAAAAGTTGTTCACAATGGAGAACACTTTTGGAGACATTCCCAGAAAATTCAAGATATACATCTTATTTGTCATGATAATATCTTAATCAATGATATTTTAATCAAAACCGTTAAAAGCCATATTTGAGAAAATTAAAATTTTCGAAAAATGTTTCATGTAAAGGGTACTCTGGGGTGGGGGGATTTTCTTGAAAAACCTTCTTGTCGCATCTCTTGAGGATACTGAACCTAAATACCAAGTTTGGTGTTTATCCGACTGTTCGTTTCTGAGTTCTGCTGTTCACAGACACACGCAGACACACAGACAGACACACACACGGACATGTTTCCAAAAATGCTTTTTTTGGATTCAGGGTGTCTCAAAACATGTATTTCCGGTAAAATCTCGGTATCGAATTTTTGGGTGGAATACAATACTTCCCCTACTTACTGTAGGTAGTAGAGAAAGTAAAAAATCTCATGTGTTACACTCACATGACTTTCTCTACTCTTGTACAAACTATTTTTACAAACGCTTATTCTCCATCTACTTCATGTTAATCGAGATAAACATTTGCAAACTCTATCTTATTGCTAATTTTCTTGTAGATGTAAGGGGAACATATATTTACAAGGGCAATATAGAAATAAAGTAGCGTTTAAGCACATACATATCTCTTAATAGCTGGTTGCTAGGTGTAGCACCATTCCCTTTGCCGCAGATTAATACTCTTTGCATATCCAAGACAAAAAATGAACATCGAATTCCCATTTTAGAAAATAAGTATTTAAAAATTTAACGGAATAACAAGCGATATCTCGAAAATGGTTCACTCAATAAAAAAATGTATATGACATAAACTGTGTATTTTAAACGCGACCTACATTTTTTGTGTGGTAAAATTTTGTCTATCTCTTATGGTTTACCAGTTATGCAATAGTTGTTCACAATGGAGAATACTTTTGGAGACATTCCCAGAAAATTCAAGATATACATTTTATTTGTCATGAAAATATCTTAAACATATGCTATTTTAATGAAAATCGTTAGATCCATTTTTGAGAAAATTAAAATTTTCGAAAAACATTACATGTAAAGGGTACTCTGGAGTGGGGGGGGGGTTTCTTGAAAACCTTCGTGTCGCATCTCTGGAAGATACTGAACCTAAATACCAAGTTTGGTGTTTATCCGACTGATCGTTTCTGAGTTATGTTGTTCACAGACAGACATATGCACACAGACACACAGACAGACAGACAGACACACACACAGACAGACAGACACACAGACACACACACGGACATGCTTCCAAAAATGCTTCTTTTTGGATTCAGGGTGTCTCAAAACCTGTACTTCCGGTGAATTCTCGGTATCGAATTTTTGGGTGGAATACAATGCTTCCCCTACTTACTGTACGTAGTAGAGAAAGTAAAAAATCTCATGTGTTACACTCACATGACTTTCTCTACTCTTGTACAAACTATTTTTACAAACGCTTATTCTCCATCTACCTCATGTTAATCGAGATAAACATTTGCAAACTCTATCTTATTGCTAATTTTCTTGTAGATGTAAGGGGAATATATATTTACAAGGGCAATATAGAAATACAGTAGCCTTTAAGCACATACATATCTCTTAATAGCTGGTTGCTAGCTGTAGCACCATTCCCTTTGCCACAGATTAATACTCTTTGCATATCCAAGACAAAAAACTGAATTACGAATTCCCATTTGAGAAAATAAGTATTGAAAATTTTAAGGGATAAACAAGCGATATCTCAAAAATGGTTCACTCAAAAAAAAAATGTATATGACATAAATTGTGTATTTTTAACGCGATCTACATTTGTTGTGTAGTAAAATTTTGTCTATCTCTTATGGTTTACCAGTTATGCAAAAGTCGTTCACAATGAAGAACGCTTTCGAAGACATTCCCAGAAAATTCAAGATATACATTTTATTTGTCATGAAAATATCTTAAACATATGATATTTTAATCAAAATCGTTAGATCCATTTTTGAGAAAATTAAAATTTTCGAAAAATGTTCCATGTGAAGGGTACTCTGGAGTGGAGGGATTTTCTTGAAAACCTTCGTGTCGCATCTCTGGTAGATATTGAACCTAAATACCAAGTTTGGTGTTTATCCGACTGTTCGTTTCTGTTATGCTGTTCACAGACACACAGACAGACACACAGACACACCGACGGACATGTTTCCAAAAATGCTTTTTTTTTAGATTCAGGTGGTCTCAAAACATGTATTTCCAGTGAAATCTCGGTATCGAATTTTTGGGTGGAATACAATACTATAGAGGAGGGCTATGTGAATCGGGTTTTTTTTTTCTTTCACGGCTGCTGGTATCACGGCTGCAAGCGATGTTTCCACAATCGCCACGCATTCCTGTATAACACGGGAAAAGAAACCATGGCCGGTAGGTACGAGAGCACTGTCAAAATTTCGTCTAAGTTCCGAAACGCCGGATATCACGTGATCGAGATGTGGGTGTGCAAATTCGAAGCGATGAAGAAGTCCGACCCCAGGAAATCGCGTGTATTCATCTCGAATTTCAACTCCGCAGCTCCAGTACACGCGTTTTTCTATTTACCAACCATCTGTATTAACCCCTCAAATACCCGTCATTCTTACAACCAATCACAACACAGCTTATTTCCTCCAATCCGCACCATCTATTCCCGTTTCCTGCACCAATTGCATCTTGCCTTATATTCACCAATCACTACGCGCCACGTCACTTCCTGTTGTACTCACTTTTTATAGCTCAACCGCCATCTTGTTTCCCTCTTTCAGCTACCAGACACCGAGGGAACAACACCTCGCTCGCTAGTGGCAACTTTTCGAACTTCCCAAGCAAAGTAAGTATCCGTACAGCTGCGCGGTCGTGTACGCGGCCACGACGGCGTTGCCCGTGGGGTTCACCCTAGGATTCTGGTCGACGTACTTCCACACGACGACCATTACTTCGTCCGTGGCCGGAAGGTAGCATTGCACCTCCACGGTGGGGTCGTTTAGCAGTTGGAAGAGCCTGTCGTAACGATCGACGAGCTCACACGTGGGCAGATTGTCTCTTTGTCCCATCTCTCCTCAGAAGGAGTTGAGCATCAGCTTGGCGAGCTCGCGCTTACCGGGGTTGGGGCCTATGGCATTGGGGTCGAGAGCGACGCCTTCGCGTTCATGAAACTTCTGCACGTACTCCTCCATCTTCTCCGTCGAGTTGCAGTCCGACGGCCAGCCGGAGGCTTCGGTCTTAATCTTCAGGAATTGGTCCACATAGTCCTTGAAGAGCCCCTTTGCGCCCGACGCCGGGTCGTGCCGCACCGTGTCGTACTCCCAAATTTCGTACACGCTGAGCAGTCGGTAACCCTCCTCCAGGGCCACCTTCACCTCGTCCAGGACCCACGTTCCCGTCAGACACCTCTCGTCCTCCGGGTGACGGCATGGCTCTGTGCTTTCCGCCTCCGCACATGCGCGGCACAGAAGGAACACCAGCTTACCGTTGGTGAGAGCCGGCAGCACGGGATGATACAGGGCGTTTGGAGGCAACACGGTACACTTGATCAAGCCACCCTGTATATCCTTCAGGTCGGGAAACCGATCGAAGTGGATCTTCGGGTGCCCCACGCGGTACGGCTTCGTCTTGTTCACGAAGGGGTACAGGGAGCAGACGTCCAGGTAGAACAGCTTCGTCTCGTCCGCGCCTCGGCGTAAGTCTTCGTGCAGTTGGTGCGCCCTCCGAAGAAGGCGTCCCTGGGATTGAGCGTTTCGGGGTGGGGGAAGGTCTTCACGAAAGCAGCCATTTTGGGGTCGGACTTCTTCATCGCTTCGAATTTGCACACCCACATCTCGATCACGTGATATCCGGCGTTTCGGAACTTAGACGAAATTTTGACAGTGCTCTCGTACCTAACGGCCATGGTTTCTTTTCCCGTGTTATACAGGAATGCGTGGCGATTGTGGAAACATCGCTTGCAGCCGTGATACCAGCAGCCGTGAAAGAAAAAAAAACCCGATTCACATAGCCGTCCTCTATAGTATTGTATTCCACCCAAAAATTCGATACCGAGATTTCACTGGAAATACATGTTTTGAGACCACCTGAATCTAAAAAAAAAAAGCATTTTTGGAAACATGTCCGTCGGTGTGTCTGTGTGTCTGTCTGTGTGTCTGTGAACAGCATAACAGAAACGAACAGTCGGATAAACACCAAACTTGGTATTTAGGTTCAATATCTACCGGAGATGCGACACGAAGGTTTTCAAGAAAATCCCTCCACTCCAGAGTACCCTTTACATGGAACATTTTTCGAAAATTTTAATTTTCTCAAAAATGGATCTAACGATTTTGATTAAAATATCATATGTTTAAGATATTTTCATGACAAATAAAATGTATATCTTGAATTTTCTGGGAATGTCTTCGAAAGCGTTCTTCATTGTGAACGACTTTTGCATAACTGGTAAACCATAAGAGATAGACAAAATTTTACTACACAACAAATGTAGATCGCGTTAAAAATACACAATTTATGTCATATACATTTTTTTTTTGGTGAACCATTTTCGAGATATCGCTTGTTATTCCCTTAAAATTTTCAATACTTATTTTCTCAAATGGGAATTCGTAATTCAGTTTTTTGTCTTGGATATGCAAAGAGTATTAATCTGTGGCAAAGGGAATGGTGCTACACCTAGCAACCAGCTATTAAGAGATATGTATGTGCTTAAAGGCTACTGTATTTCTATATTGCCCTTGTAAATATATATTCCCCTTACATCTACAAGAAAATTAGCAATAAGATAGAGTTTGCAAATGTTTATCTCGATTAACATGAGGTAGATGGAGAATAAGCGTTTGTAAAAATAGTTTGTACAAGAGTAGAGAAAGTCATGTGAGTGTAACACATGAGATTTTTTACTTTCTCTACTACGTACAGTAAGTAGGGGAAGCATTGTATTCCACCCAAAAATTCGATACCGAGAATTCACCGGAAGTACAGGTTTTGAGACACCCTGAATCCAAAAAGAAGCATTTTTGGAAACATGTCCGTGTGTGTGTCTGTGTGTCTGTCTGTCTGTGTGTGTCTGTCTGTCTGTCTGTGTGTCTGTGTGCATATGTCTGTCTGTGAACAACATAACTCAGAAACGATCAGTCGGATAAACACCAAACTTGGTATTTAGGTTCAGTATCTTCCAGAGATTCGACACGAAGGTTTTCAAGAAACCCCCCCCCACTCCAGAGTACCCTTTACATGTAATGTTTTTCGAAAATTTTAATTTTCTCAAAATTGGATCTAACGATTTTCATTAAAATAGCATATGTTTAAGATATTTTCATGACAAATAAGATGTATATCTTGAATTTTCTGGAAATGTCTCCAAAAGTATTCTCCATTGTGAACAACTATTGCATAACTGGTAAACCATAAGAGATAGACAAAATTTTACCATACAAAAAATGTAGGTCGCGTTTAAAATACACAGTTTATGTCATATACATTTTTTTATTGAGTGAACCATTTTCGAGATATCGCTTGTTATTCCGTTAAATTTTTAAATACTTATTTTCTAAAATGGGAATTCGATGTTCATTTTTTGTCTTGGATATGCAAAGAGTATTAATCTGCGGCAAAGGGAATGGTGCTACACCTAGCAACCAGCTATTAAGAGATATGTATGTGCTTAAAGGCTACTTTATTTCTATATTGCCCTTGTAAATATATGTTCCCCTTACATCTATAAGAAAATTAGCAATAAGATAGAGTTTGCAAATGTTTATCTCGATTAACATGAAGTAGATGGAGAATAAGCGTTTGTAAAAATAGTTTGTACAAGAGCAGAGAAAGTCATGTGAGTGTAACACATGAGATTTTTTACTTTCTCTACTACGTACAGTAAGTAGGGGAAGTATTGTATTCCACCCAAAAATTCGATACCGAGATTTTACCGGAAATACATGTTTTGAGACACCCTGAATCCAAAAAAAGCATTTTTGGAAACATGTCCGTGTGTGTGTCTGTCTGTGTGTCTGCGTGTGTCTGTGAACAGCAGAACTCAGAAACGAACAGTCGGATAAACACCAAACTTGGTATTTAGGTTCAGTATCCTCCAGAGATGCGACAAGAAGGTTTTTCAAGAAAATCCCCCCACCCCAGAGTACCCTTTACATGAAACATTTTTCGAAAATTTTAATTTTCTCAAATATGGCTTTTAACGGTTTTGATTAAAATATCATTGATTAAGATATTATCATGACAAATAAGATGTATATCTTGAATTTTCTGGGAATGTCTCCAAAAGTGTTCTCCATTGTGAACAACTTTTACATAACTGGTAAACCATAAGAGATAGACAAAATTTTACTACCCAAAGAATGTAGATCGCGTTATAATACACAATTTGTGTCATATACATTTTTTTGTTGAGTAACCATTTTCGAGATATTGCTTGTCATTCCCTTAAATTTTTCTATACTTATTTTCTAAAATGGGAATTCGTTGTTCATTTTTTTGTCTTGGATATGCAAAAAGTTATAATCTGTAGCAAGGGAATGGTTCTGCACCTAGCAACCAGCTATTAAGAGATATGTATATGCTTATAGGCTACGGTTTTTCTATATTGCCCTTGTAAATATATTTTCTCCTTACATCTACAAGAAAATTAGCAATAAGATAGAGTCTGCAAATGTTTATCTCGATTAACATGAAGTAGATGGGAATAAGCGTTTGTAAAAATAGTTTGTACAAGCGTAGAGAGTCATGTGAGTGTAACACATCAGATTTTTCACTCCACTACTCGCAATACCGTTATGGCACGCACAAGTGTTACGCATGAAGTCGTATAAATATTATAGACTTAAAACTTATAATTTCTTGAATACACTGCTTTTAAATTCTCACTTCGGCAAGCCGCTTATCGCAGCCTGCTCTTATACGCTGCTTATCGTAACCGGAACTTCCGCTTGCGAGATAAGTTAAAGTCCTTGTCAAACTTCTAAGCCTGTTATCGCGCCACAACTTCCGGAGTTGCAATCAGACACTTTTCCGGCACACTTCCGGTCTCACCAAAGCGCCACAGCACCATCCGGTTCCGATAACATTTAAAGTTTCCTATCATCGACCGCACAACCACATTTAAAGATTTTCGGGCTAATTGAACTTCCCTTCACACGCCCATATTTAAACTTATCGTTCTCTTCAAACATTTTTATCTCGGCAGCCATGTTGTGACTTAAATCACCTCTGCTGATTACCGACCCTTTAAAACTAGCCACTTCGGATCCCAGCCACTACTTCCAGTCTTGTGGTTCAGCTTCACGCAGCATCATGCAGCACAACACTTGTGTACCGTCACCGTCACAAGCGAAGATTTTTTTTTCACCATCTTCTGGACGCCCGTGCAGGCAACTCATTACTGAGCGGTACATCCACACCAACACTACTAGTAACATCTACAGCCATCCAGAGGATATTTATTATTCTGTACCGGTCTATGAAAACGTTTTTCAACACCAACAACCCAACACCGCCAGCACTGCTACTGCAATCTATAGCCATCCAGAGCATATTGTTTCTTCTGCACTGGTGTATGAAAACACATTCCAACAGCCTAACGGCTTCCACCGGCCTCCATCTTCGCTGTTCGTGAACGTGCAATCTGACGACTTCGCCAGAATTTCAGAACTGTCCATCACAGACCACCGGTCTCCAGCTACGTGGACTCCGTCTCCGGCTTTGAAGCCGTCGCCACCGTCAGCAGTTGTCGTGTAGCATCGTTGAGGTTTCAGACAGCGAAACATCAGACTGCGTGGCCCAAAAGTCTGATCTCAACGCTGCACAGCACCCGTCTCTTGCGGCGTCTCCAGCAGCATCTCCAGCGGCGCCTCCAGGTTTATCACCGCCAGCAGCGTCTCAGACGTCGTTGCCGTCGTACACCACCATCGACGTTTCATCAGACTCGTCAGCCAGTGACATCCAATCTCATACAACTCCATCCGATTCCCCAGCTTCTTCCTCCTGCTCTTCCCTGCCTCCGTTCTCCAGTTTTGTTTCTTCTCCCTCCTTTAACAACATCCAATCATTCACCCCCATTTCCATAAGGGACATTGACGGCCAACCTCTCTCTCCATCGCCCCTTCCAGCACAATACCTATTCACTCCTATAACCCCACAGAATCCCCCTCCACCATCTCCATCATTCCGCAGCCTTGTGCCCTTGCTTTCCTCTAAATTCCCCAGCAACAGCACCAAACGCAGCCTTCTACCCGAGTTTAACGCCACGTCCACTCCGATTTCGCAGCACAGCACTGGTTGGCGCATTCACGCTGAAAGCAAAGGCGACGACGGCTATAATGCCCCTTTTCTGGGATTCGAACCTCTGCACCACGACGAAGACGACCGGGTAAGTCAACTGGCCATCCCCCTGGTGCAACCCATTACAGCAGCTGCAAAAAGCCGCCTTGCGCTAAAGCGAAAGGAAATAGCACCACTACGCGCATTTGAAGAAGAGACGCCTGCTGTCGTAAGTGTGTATGGTAGTGTGTGTAGTGTTCTTTTTTAAAAAAAATACAAGTGTAATTGTTTAAAAAAGTGATTTCTTTTTTTTTCTTATTCTATTTTACATTAATTCTTTTAATGGCTTGTTGTCCGTTTCGCCAAATTAGCAAACAAAGAGAACCTAAAGAATACATTATACATCGGTTGCCTTTTGTTACCAACGACGAACTTTTAAATCATTTAATTCACATTGGTGCAGATTCAGAACTGCTAGACTTCGTAGGTGTTCCCAATACGGTCTACCAACCGCTGTGCTTGTTTTGCCAGGCTTACCGCATATGCTTATTACATCGTCTTAGTATACCATATGCTCACTTACATACGTTTGTTTGCAAGTGTAGGTCTCATGTCGTAAGACATTACTTGTCATAGATACATTTATAACACACAATGTACTGTTGCAACCAATCATCTGGGTACTGCACATCGTGCATTGCCAAACGATACGATGACAGAGTGCTAAAAACTATATTAAAAGTTTACACCGTTTACACCGTATGGTATCATGTGCACCAAAATCGTAATGTGTACACACCAACATGCTTACAGTGTCCAGCACGCCATGCTTGCTTTGTTAATAATATTGACATTCCTTACAAACATTTGTCTCAGTCATCATGGTCCCTGTGCTCGATGCGGAGGTTACCTCCCGTAAAAAAATTGCTGTATACAGTTTTATATCATGTGCTCATATATGTACAACGTATCTGTGTTGCCACAGTTTTTTCATTTTTAGTAGTAGTGTTTTGCCTACACCATTTTATTCAATTTAAAAATACATCTTCTGTATAATGTTTTCCACTATATTCTTATTAATGGGTTTATCTACAATGTTCATTATATTCTGCTTTTAACAACCAATATATCTATATATCTGTTCGCAAATTTTTTAAAAACATTATTTTGCACTGTATTTTGTTTCCTTTTTTGCTAAATACAGTGTTCATTTTTTATTCACTAATTTTTTGTACCATATTCCACTATGTATTTTCCTTTACCTAGCTATAATTCCTTTCCCGCTTCCCAAATTTTCATAGCAGTCATAAAAAATTAGCAAAATATAAATAAAAAACCAATAATACAATTATAGTAAGAAAATGTAACATATAATGAATTTACAACATTTCAGCTAAGTCATCATTTTCATCTCCAATTCCAACTCTCCTTTTGTCTACCTCTTCCTCACGTACCCCTTCTCCACCTACCTCACCTCCCTCTTCTCCGTCTTCGTCATAAGTTGTTTGATAATTACCAAATTCCTCCGCAGCTACAGTACACGCGTTTTCCAATTTACCAACCATCTGCTTTAACCCCTCAAATACCCGTCATTCTTACAACCAATCACAACACAGCTTATTTCCTCCAATCCGCACCATCTATTCCCCCTTCCTCTACCAATTACATTTTGCCTTATTTCACCAATCACTACGCACCACGTCACTTCCTGTTATATTCAGTTTTTATACCTCAACCGCCATTTTTTTTCCCTCTTTCAGCTACCAGACACCGCACGAACAACACCTCGCTGACCCCCGTTCCTCTTAATCCGTCACATTTTATTTCCTGCTCATTTTCATATCTCTTTGTCCAATCAATCCAATATCCACCTCTCCATTTCCAATCATCATCTTTTATCCATAACCTTTTCAGTCACGTACCAATCCATCCACCCACACTTCTTTACCTCATATCCCCTCTTTAAGCAAAAGGATTATCTCCAATCCTCACCGCTAGTGGCAACTTTTCGAACTTCCCGCTAATCCCACTAATCCGCCTACGGCGGATTAAGACGGATTAACGCGACACTAACGCCACCTAGCGGCAGGATTATCGTTAATCCATTTGCTTAAAGAGGGGACTTAACTACTTGTAACCATCATCATACTTAACCGTGGGAAGGATGCTTCTGGGATCATTTCTGAATTTGCATTTCTCCAGACTCTGTTTATCCCATCTGACCCGATGAGGTTTATCTTAGTCTCGTCTGACCATATCACGCTGTCCCAAAAGTTCTGATCCTTATGAATGTGATCTTTAGCAAATGCAACTCGTTTCTCTCTGTTTTCTGCACTTACATAAGGCTTCTTGCTTGGTGTCCATACTTCCATAAGACACGACGAACTGTTTGGTCAGACATCTTCTTTCCAGACACATTTTCTACTAATGGTCGCAATTGAGGAACACTGTTATGGATTCTCTCGGATTCGGCTTACAGTGTAACGTTCGCTTCGAGCATTCAGCCTACTTTCTTTAGGTTTTCTTGGTAAATTATTTGTAGAACCTTGCTCCCTAAATTTTTTTACTTCATACTGAATGGTAGAATGCGGTTTATTTGCTGTTTCTCCTATTTTTCTGAGAGAATGCCCTATAAGCGCCAAGTTTATAATTACTTGCTTCAGATAAGAAATAAGCTACTTTTGCTTCCCCATTTCGATCACTACTAACAGAACGTATACAACTGCGATGGCAGTGGCCTAAAGTGACCTTTGAAACACGTGCATGTTGAAGCTGTTTACAACTGTACAAATAGGAAAGTTGTGTAGAATTGGGGTCTACTTCTGTTTCATTGCTGTTTCATTTAGTGGTGTTGGTTTTGAAATGCATTTTTTCATTGGAATTTGTTTGAATTAGATTCCTCAAGTACGTATAAATGACTCACAGTAAAACACAAATTCTTAAGCAAGTAGAGAACGAATTTTTATTGAAAACCTGATGTGTACGAGTAAGAAGTTTATATAATATATCTATAACGAAATGTATAATGTAGCTATTTCTGAAAAGGTCTATTTAGATTAAAATGTAGTAGACAGAAAAATAAGTTTGAGTAAGAATAGTTTGTATACTCACTAATAAAGATATAGGGTAGAGAATGTCATGTGTATGTACCACATAAGAATTTTTTGATTTATCGCACATGCAAACAGAATGGAATGCTCCACATAGCAACCGGCTCTTAAAAGATTTGACTATCGCTTAAAGCCTACCATATTCCCCTTGTACAGACGCCTCCAAATGTTTTCCGTTCCACCGGAAGTGGGGTAATCGGAATGTCTTATCGAGAGTTTATGCCAGGTGTCTTAGTTCATACCGGCTCTACAAGGAAGGTTAAGGGATGTAACAGGATATACAAAATTTCATTCCAAAACATTTCCCACAGATTTGGCGTAAGTATGTAATAACTGTGAAAAGAAAACAGGAATAACTTGACAACAGAGCAACATAAGAAGTATACAAACTAATTTTTAGGAATTAGAGGTATCATATTATTGTATAACAAGCAAGTGCTAAAACAAAATGGTTTGGTTTTCAATGTCTACTGCTTTATCTATCCATTACTAATTAACATATGTTCCTTATTTTCATAATGTCCTTATAAGTATGATTTTTCCGTGCATCCTGACAACAATTTAGGTCAGAAAATATTTAAAGTTACATCTAAGTTACACTTTTCCCTATATGGTTATATGCAGGATGCCGTAACTACAACCAGCCGCTTATTTATTCCACAACTCATATTTTTACTGTCGCTACTATTTACCTATAATCAGTAGGGAAAGTATTGTATTACACCCAAAAATTAACAAAAAACGAGATTCAACGGAAATACACCTTTTGAGACTCACTGAATCCAAAGAAAGGATTTTTGCTTTTCCTACCACGCACTTACAATAAGCAGAGGAAGTATTGTATTCCACCCAAAAATTCAGTAACAATATTCTCCGGAAACACACGTTTTGAGCCCCACTGAATTTAGTTTCCTTACTACGCGCTTACAGTAAGTAGAGGAATTATTGTATTCTACCCAAAAAATTAATAACGGGATTTACCGGAAATGCACGCTTTGGGACTCCCTGAATCCAAAGAAAGTATTTTCACTTGTTCTAATACGTAGTTACACGAGGTACAGAAAGTATTGTATTCCACCCAAAAATTCAACGATACTCAACGGAAATACTCGTTTTGAGATTCCCTGAAACCAAACAAAGCGTTTTTACTTTCACTACTTCGTAGTTACAGGAGGTAGATCTAGTATTGTATTCCACCCAAAAATTGAATAGCGCGATTCAACGGAAATACACGTTTTGAAACCCCTGAATCCAAAGTAAGCATTTTTACTTTCTCTACTACGAAGCTAGAGTAAGTAGAGAAAGTACTGTGTTCCATCTGAAAATTTAATGTCATAATCTCACCAGAAATCACGTTTGTGACCCCTGAAACCAATGAACTTATTTATAGAAAATGGCCTATGTGTGTGTGTGTGTGTGTGTGTGTGTGTGTGTGTGTGTATCCACGAATAGCATAACTCAAAAGCAAAAGGTTGGTTAAAAACCGAACTTGGTGTTTAAGTTCAACTTCTTCCAAGAATGCGACACTGAGATTTTAAAGAAAATCCACCACTCCAAACTGCCTTTTACATTGGACACTTTTTGAAATTTTTTATTGTTTCAAAAATGACTACGGATTTTGATTAAAATAATTATGTATAAGTTATTTTCATGATAAATAGAATATATGTATTTTATTTTCAGGTATAGTCTCTAAATTAGTCTTTAATATCAATGACTTTTGATAATTAGTAAGTCGTAAGAGAGAGAGAGAGAGACAAAATCTTACCGCACAACAATTTAGATCTTGTTAAAGCAAAAATTTATATCAAATAACATTTTCATTTTATGTCAAATAACTTTTATATTTTACCTATTCTGAAAGTTTCTTTGCTATTAGTTTTGGATTTTAAACTACTTTATACTTCTCTCAACTGCAAATAGCTATTGTTTTTCTTTTCTTCCTTCTTTCTTTCTCTCTCTGTTTCTCGTGTTCATACAAAGAGAAGAGAATTACAAAGCTATCACGTTATGTGGCTTACATTCGGGAGGTCGAGGGTTAGTTTCCTGTGGCCGACATTCCTGATCCATAGGCTTTTAGGGGGGTTTTCCCGGGTCGCCAGGCAAGTACTAAGGAGGATTCTCACATCCCCAAATTTCCTGAACCTCCATTTCATCTCCATTCTAATTTTCATTCATCTTTCATCCGTTGGTCTCTTTCAGGGTTGGAACTGCCGGCGTTGGTGTTTCGGTGCAGTGTGGCAGGGGAAAAGGATGCTTTTTGTGACTTTCTCCGTCCCTCGGCGCTCGGCTGCCTGTCGGGTGTATCCTAACTTCCTTGAGGGGCGTTGGACACCCTCTAAGCTAGGCGGATCCTAGTCTGCCTGTCCGTCTGACGGGGAGTCTCTATCTGAAAACTTAGTGCTCTGCCGTTACTGTGCCGTTTTTCCTGGTTCCGGACGCCCGGTGTCTTGTCTCGCCTCATCCTGCCTCCAGGAGACGCTCCCTTGTGGGGCTTAGGCAAAATATCCACTACGTGGATCAGTGCCGAGTCCCGTCCGTAGCCAACCAATCCAAAGCTATCACGTAGCGATCAGATTTAGGGATTTGCCCATCGCTTTAGCTTAATATGTTCTAGTTATACCTACAACGAATTGTTTAAATAAGTGATGAAGGTTTATGGGTATTAACATGACATAGGTTCAAAATAAGCTTTGTAGGAAGAGTGAGTAGAGAAAGTCATGCGAATGCAACACATCATATTGTAGGGAAAAACCTCTATATGCCTGCGTCTCTGTGAACAACATTAATCCAAAGGGAAAAGTCGGTTAAATACCAAACTTGATATTTAAGGTCAGCATCTTTCAAAGATGTGACAAGGATTTTCAAGAAAATATCCCTTTACATGGAAAAATTTTCAAAATTTATTTTCTTAAAATTGACTCTAATGTTTCTGACTAAAATACTCCGTTTAAAATATTTTCATTACAAACGAAATATATATTTTAAACTGACTGAGAAGAGCCTCTTAAGCCTTCATTCTGAATATGTTTTGTATAATTCGTAAACTCTAAAAGATTGGACAAAGTTTTGCTACACAAGAAATGCAGACCCCGTTAAAGCACGCAGTTGCTTATACATATATTTCATGACATTAACTAATTCCCAGGTATTTTCTGTTATTGGTTTGGTTTATTTGTTTTTGTCGTGGTCATACAAACAGCATGGAATTTCAAAGCATAACGTAGTAACATGCTTTATGAAAATGGGACTATCGCTTTATCTGCATATACTACAAAGAAACTGTAAATGTGAACTTTTTCTTTTGGTATTTAATTAAAGTCCTTTAACCGGCTAGGCTATTACGGATGGTGAATGAACAAAGTGGTTAAAATGATGCTCAAATCGGCCCGAGGTCCCTAGAAATTAGAATCTAACATTCAGCTTCTCAGGATAACAGGAAACACCGGAAAATACTTTACCCAGGTCGGGACCTCTTGAATGAGGCAAACCCCCACACAACACAGATGAGCTAAATGTGATTTGTAAGTTTATCTGGACTATAAGAAGTAGACAGAAAAATGAGATTTAGAAAAAAGAATTTGTAGAATGGTGAGAAGGGAAAGTTATGTGAATGCACCACGTTAGTCTGTTCAATTTAAAATAATCATTTAATCCATATTTAAATATAATTCTTCCTTTTCATAATTCTCGTGGTAATGCAAAGAGCGTGGAGTTTCAAAGAAACCACATAAAAATCTCACTATCGTTTGAGCTACTGCATTCTTCTTATTCTTACAACGAAGTTTGTAATGGCAGTCCATTTCAATTAACAAGAAGACTCTTTCACTCAAGCCGTGTTTAGGACAGGGTTGGAAAGATAGAATCAGATTGAAAAATTCAACGTCATTGCCGAGATTTGAACTACGGATCTTCCAGTTTATATCCAGGTGTCGCCGCGGTAACGCGTGCGACTCGCATTCGGGAGATCCCTGGTTCGCTTCCGGCTACAGCCCAGTCTGACCCACGGGTGTTTTATCGAGAGTTTTCCCGGATCGTCAGGCGAATGCTGATATGATTTCTCTCAGCCCCCGAATATCGTATCATTCCTCATTTCATTCATCCTTAACTCCGTTAGGTCTGTTTCAGGTTGGAAGTCTCGGCGATGGTATTCCTGTGCAGCGTGGCACAGAAAAAGGATTCCCTCTGTGGAACCTTATCCGTCTCTCGGTCATCGGCTGGTTGCCAGAGTATAATGACCGCTTCTTGGGGACGTTGGACCCTTTGTTTGGGGTGGGGTACCCAGTTTGCCTGCCCAAATGTCAGGGCGTCTCAATCTGGAAGTGTTAGGAACTTGGTCATTGCTGTGCCGTCACTTCTGGATCCAGCCGCTCGGTGTATCTCACCTCGTCCCTCCCTCCCGGGAGCGCATCCTCGAGGGGCACAAGCACAATATCCTCATTCACTTGATCGGGGTCGAGTCCCCTCATTTACACATTTCATTCCAATTCATTCTACACCAGAGAAGAGAAGCATTTTAGGAATTCAGAACGTGAATCGTAATACAAAGTCTTTTTTTGGGGTGGGGCATCTTCAGGTTTGTAACTTAAAAGCAATTTAGTTTTCAGAATAGAGTGCTTTCAAATGAACCAATTGGAATAAGAGCACATCAACCTATCTGCGTTAACACTTCGGGTCACCATTTTGAAAATTTAGCTTATATGTTATCCCAAACGAATGAAACAGTTATATAGAAACTGCATATGTTGTGCTAAGGTTGTTTCCTCGTGTCTATTAACATTTTGCATACAATACCTACATAGGTGTTTTTACTCTACGTCCACTATACGACTGGCACGGTTTTCCTTCTTTTCTCTTGTGAGTCTGCATATAAGGGGAATTATGTTTCAAATAAAACAATCTTTATTCGTTTATCAGTAACGCAAATATATCTCATTTTGAAGAAAATTTAATGTTGTACTTAATTGTTCCCAAACCGCTTCAAAAGTTTGACATTAATATTACTTTTGTGGCCATATTTTTAAATCATTACTTGAATATTATCAGAACTAAATGTACCAACTGTATGAAACTACACACTTAGCGCTAAACGTTGTGATCAATATCTATGACAACTTAAAAGCAAAACACTTATATTCAAGGTAATAAATACCCTCAGAGTACGCGTAGAACGTTCTCCAAACATACAAAGGTCATTCAGAGTTAACAGGACTTCACAGTCATTGTCTGTTAGCCTCTAGTGCGAGAGGTCGCGGGATCAAACCCGGCGGAGGGTGATGAATTCTTTTCTGGCGTAGAAATCCTTCACATGGCTTCCTTCGGAAGGAAAGTAAAGCCTGTGTCCCCGTGTCGTAGATTTACGATACGTGAAAGGACCTCAAGCCTGATAAAGAGACCTCTGCGGGGTCTTTCACGCCCAATATAGAATGGAACGCTAAGGAACACAGCAATTAAAGAGCATCCATGAATAAATCTCAGTTTAATTTAAGCCAATCTGAGAAAACTTCATTTTTATGAGACTATGTAAAACAAATGGTGGTTTAATCAAAATCATTAGGGCAACTTTTGAGAAAATGTAATTTAATGAGTAATTTTGCATTTAAAGGGTAGTTTGGTTGGGGATATTCTTTAAAACCTTTACATAGTATCCTTGGAAAATGCTCAACGGCAAAAGGCTGGTGTCGAATTTTTGGCTGGAGAACAATACTTTTTCTACTTGCTATAGGTACCGAGCGAAATGGCGCCGCGGTAACATAAGCAGCTCACACACGGCACGTCCCGTGTTCGATCCCCGGCATTCACCCACTCATGGGGTTTCTTGGTTTTCCCGGGTCGGCGTCTTGTATCAGATTCTGCTGTCCTCATTTCCTGTACCCATCATCTTCCTTGTCATCTGTTTCAGAGTTGTAGGACCACGGCTCATTGTGGCTGTGCGCTGTGACATCCTTCCAGAGTGCTTTCGGGCAAACGCTTCTTCGAGGATCCCCCGGAGACTCGGGACCTATGTGTGGATCCAGGAGGACTTTAATACGTTCAGTCTGAAAGCTTTAGGGACCCCGTCATACGGATCAGGTCGCCCTTCGGGTCGGCCCCCCCTCCCAGGAGTCAGGGTACTCATGGTAGACGCAAAAAGGGGCGGTTTTCCGAATTGTCGTGCTCTGCCCCGTTTTTTGGGGGGAGGCCCCTCATTGTGTCAGTACCTTTACTTTTACCTTTAACTTACTATAGGTAAGTAACAGAGAAAGTAAAAAAGAAATCTGATGTGATACGTTCACATGACTTTCTCACATTTGTTAGTGAGTATACAAATTATTCTTACTAAAGCTTTTCTATGTACTACATTTTAATCCGAATAAACTTTCGCAGAAGTAACTACATTACACATTTCATTAGAGACACAAAGAGAACAGCGATAGTCAAATGTTTAAGACCTGGACGCTATATAATGGCCTTAAAACTCCATAGGGTGACGTGTATAAGTAATGCAAGACATATTTTGCTTTTGAAGACAAATGTTATGCAAGTTTCCGGCATTTTCTTTCCCTTAATTCTCTTGTTTTCCAGTCTGTCCTGGTAAATCAGTTATATGAACTAAAACATCTAGATTTCAATGCCACACTCTAGAGGCACAATACACAACACCTAAAGTTATAATTTTTAGCACCATTAAAATAATAAAGGGTCTCTTTATAATGTACCGTAATAAATATAGATAACCATAACAATAAAACAAGCACAAACAACTAATAAAACCAAACACAACTGAAACAATGTATATTTCACAGCATCAACAAAACCACGTATATTTATTCTGTTTGAAGCAAACACAAAATACGCGATAAACCATATTCGTTTTTTCTAAAATCCTTACTGAGTAGGTTAGCCAACACAGGAAATGCAAAACAAAACTTCCCTATCACTAAAGAGCGCTTAATTCAAACGTAGAATAATATACGAACATAGCAATTTCGGAATCATACGATACTGTGGGCGTGGCACAATTTAACCATGTGCATGGGCACTTAAAAGAGCACGTGGTTCTGGATTTAAATGCCCCAAAATGCATAATGTGATACATTTTCATAAAGTTTAAGTTCAATAATAGTTTTTCTTGCAAAAAGATAATTTTGCAATTTTTTAGGACTTTCGGTCAAATTTCACAGATCGTTTATTTTCGGATGAGGAATAAGAAACAAAATGAAAAATGTTGTTTCCCAGTTGTGAAACGTAACCTAAACATCAAATGACCATCCAGGGACGGTCCAAACATTCGTACACAGCCATTCAGAATTTCCGTTGTTATTTCCGTTGGTGTATGAACAATTGCACGGTGTTTTACACAAATGTTTTTTAGGTTTTTAAGAAGTGAGAAACAACATAAAAAGGTGGGTTCCCCTTTTATAAATATAAATCGACCCTAAAACCACCATCACAACGTCCTAAAAGAAACACGACTAATGGCATTTACTTCCCCCATAATATCAAGCAACTTTTATTCAAGACATTTGTTTGTACAAGGCTTAGTTTTTGAGAAATTGTAAAGTCTGAGTTTGAATGGTCCGCCTTGATATCTTTGTATATATAGGTTGAGCTCGCATTCGGGAGGTGCGAAGTTCTATTCCCATTGGGCCTCCACTTTCACCATGGGTTTTTTCGTGGTTTTCCCGGGTCAGTAGGCGAATGTTGCGGTGGTTCCTCCTCTAACACGAGTTTTCTGTTCATTTCCCATCATCTGTTTCAGTGTTGTAGGACCAGGCAACGTTGTGGCGTTGGCAGCAGCGGCACGTTTGCTCCAAAACCAAAATCCTGGTTCTCCCTTTAATGTAAATAACGCATACGATTCATACATTTCGTTCTGACATGATCTAGTGGAATGGAGCGTCGTATTGTTTGCTGGTGCCAAGTAGTGCACTCCCGGTTGCAACCCACATTAGATAACGGTCAAGCATAGGGAGCACAGAGGGGTACGGGGCATAAGCGGCATGTTGTGGGTTAACCTAGCAGTCAGAGAGCATGATCAACAGGAACAATATTTTTTGTTTCGTCTCATACACAGAGCCATCTATTGAATTCACAGTAAATGTTTACCTCGCTTCCCGTCCTCTATCAAATGAAATACATCTCTGATCATTACGTTGCCTGTACGCCACGTGGTTTGTGCCGTGTTGTGTGCATCGGGGTTTAATTTATGCATCAAAGTGGTTTATTTAGCTAAATACAGGTAAACGCTGCTATGAGGAGAAACAATGAATTGCGTTCAGTCTCTTTTAACCCAACCGCTTTCAACGCTGAACTCGGATGAAATTTTGCTGCTGTTGTTCATATCTTGCAGCAAGACCTCGACTTCATGCCTAGCCCACTCATTAGTAAAACAGCATCGTTTAGAAGCCGTCATTTATTTGCAGAATTTGATTGAAATGCCTTATATACCAGCTGACATTCTTCCAAATAAGGTTTTAGAAAAGGAAGGTAAATTTGGTTTACGTCATCTCTGTAGAGAAGCTGAGCGGTATAGCACTTCTCATTAAGTGCTGCTATTACTAAGTGCGTTTTTAGTTCAAAACACTGAGACAGAGCACGAGAAACAGCCTATAAAATAGACCTTCAACGTGTAGTGCACTTCTGAACTATTTTAAATGGATTAGCTCCTTCATTTATTGCACTGTATAACTTTCTGTAAGCAATTTGATGAGACCAAGACTTGGAAAACTAAGAATAGGTTTCCGACAAAATGAACTCCAAATTTCGAGGCAAAGATACAGCTGCCGCAGAAGATACCGCCAGCTGCACGGAATGACAAACTCAAGGAATTAACACAGGATGAACTTCTCTTTTCAAATTCTGATACACACCATTATTTATGCCTACCAAAACTGCTGCGTTGTCAGTGCCCAAACCTCGCATTAAAAGTATGTTCAAGACATTGTCATTAAGCTAAGCTTTCAAACCATTGGTGATTGCCACTCCATTGCCTTCTTTTAACTCTTCCATTCCCAAAACTGTAGAAACAATGCGAATTCGACCTTCAGAAAAGTATACCACACAGGCAACAAACAATTTGCCGACACTAATGTCTGTAGATTCGTCTAAAAGTACACTGAAATATCCGTCTCCTATGTCTTTTTCAGTGTGAATAAAGAATATTTTTAATCACACTACTACCCTTACTTCTATGCAAACGCACCTGAGAGCCATGGTCAGCACCTTTTTGAGAGACTGCAGAGGTAATCCACAGATCTTATTGCGCAATGGTTAGCCACAAATAAATTTAATGCCACTTCAGCAATCGAAACTTCACTGGTATGCCTGACTAGGTGTGAATCTAATTTTAACTGTCCCTGTGAAGAAAATAGCGCTTCAGCTTTTACATACTTTTTGCTTTTTGAATGATTCAATAAATCCGACAGACGCGAGATTAAATTCCACTGGCAAAATCGACCATGCGCACTAGCAGGTTCGTCGGGAATCTCAACAAGTCAGTCTTTCTATTGTTTGTTGCTAGGCCACTCTTTTCTAAACTTTTGGGTGTATTTTTGTTCTTTGTTTAGATATTTTGATACAACTAATAACCACTGATCATACCACGGTCAACTGCACCATAAACAGTTTAATACGATGCACTGTACCCACGCGACAGCTAAACTTCGGTCAAACGTAACTTATAAAGAACTAGAACACATTGTTCTGTTGATGGAGGAGAAACAGTATATCGAAATCTGATTATTAAGCATCACCCATGTGCAATAAACTGGTAATGATATGGAAGCAGGTGCGATGTTGAGTTCTATGCTCATGAAGCAGGTGAAGATGCTGATTGCATTCTCATGACTTACCCGTAAGAGGTAATCACAGAATGAAACCAAAGTAGCGCTGATTCATTTGTTATATTCTGGCCTTACGGACTCTCGTGGTTTGAGGAAGTGGAGAGAGGAAAGTACAGCTAATGGTATCGTATAAAGTACAAAGGTTGTGTACAAGCAATAACACCGTTAAGCAATAACATCTACTCCGATACACGTTATTTTTCAATAACGTCAGCAGTTTGGCCGACTCATGCGCTAATCACATGTACATGTTTATCTCATTGCTATTAACACATTCCTCGCAGGACATAAAGGTAATAGAAGATGCCATTTTTCAAATGGTATTATGCTATGTGCACCTATCATTACTTAAACTGAAATGGGTGTGTGGGAAGATGCGAGATCAACTTGGTGTTTCATCTAGGACTCTTCCAACTAAATCTGGTTTCTAATTATGTAATTAAAACATTGAATTAAAAAGAAAAATATTATTGTAAACAACAGTCCGTAAATCTGTTAAAAAAATCCGTTGACCGATAAATGCAACATTTCACCCGTTGATGTGTGCAGAAAAAGCTGATGTGTTGCACTCACATGACTTTCTGTACAAACAATTTTTACGAAGTTTACTTCCATATGCTTCATGTTAGTAGTCATAACCTAGCGACTCCAGCACACAGAGAGATGCCGAAAAACTGATAAGGTTCTTTGATCTATGCCGACAAGCACCGCCCCCTCCTTTGAGTTCTCACATGCCGCCCCGGTCGCGTGCCGCTAGCCCCGCCCCCTTCCCTTTGTGTGCTGATCTAATGCCGACTGGTTCTGTGCCGGCAGGTTCTCCCCCCTCCCCCTGTGGTCTGGTCACGTGCCGGTTACCCGCCCCCCTCCCTCCCCCATACGCTGGGTGGTACGCTCCCTCCCCTTTGTGTTCTGGTTGGTTCCCTGTGGATAGGTGGGAGAGTGTGTATTGTTCCTATACGGTGACTACATTCCCGCCCCCTCATTGTGTCTTGTCTAAATCTCTGCCGTGTGATTGGCTTGGGGTAGGGGATGTGCCGCTCGGGTGATGGGGTATGTGTGGGGGTTCTCGGTGCGTGACGTTGGCTTGGAAATCCACCCTGGCGATGTGGGAATGCGATTCTCGATGCCTGCCGCACATCGGCAAATCGTTTGAGTACATAATTGTGTCAATCAATTAGATAATGTTCAAAACATTATTGAAAAAAAATAAGAATGCCCATCATATTACTATTAATGCAATTAAACGCTGTTCTTCGAGCAATTAAGTATTTTTGATTGAATCGCACGCACCTGCTCCTAAACCGGCATTTATACATCTACTAATGTCAATAAATTACACGTCTAATGAAACGCGGCTAGTCGGTCGATGAAAACAATTAAGTATTTTTGATTGATTAATGTAATTGACTCGCGCGCAACTGTTCGTTATCGTATATGTGTGGTAGCATGTGTATAATTATTACGAGTAATAACATTTATTTAATTCTACTTTTGAGGGAAAATATATTTTGGATTTATAAGAATATTACAACACTTAGATGAAAGGTCAGAGTTGACGTAACAGTCGTTATCGCGTGATAATTGCGCTGGAACCCCGAGTGCAACCTTCCACCGCGAGACGTTTCACTCGAATGGCTGGCTCTCGATACTTTCAGTAACAAGTCGACTAGCGCACCCCCTCCACTCGCGCTTCAGTTCGCAACCTACACGAGCGCGCCAGGCGGTAATATGAGTGAAACTGGTTTTGAACCAGCGAGTGTTTCCTCACGACGCCCCTGGTGGTCATATCCGAAAGTTGTGAATTCACCATATTTAAACTCAATGTGTGCGCAAGACGGCCATCTTAACTCTATATAATTCTGCGAAATATGATTCCGGAAAAAAAATAAAGTCGAATTAACATTTTAGCTAAATAATACTCGTTTAACATGCGAGGTGCGTTCATGTTGGCTCCGGAGGAATTGATTATGAAATAAATAAATACGGTGAATATTACATACGTTATTAAAAAATAAATAAGGCTCTCGCTGATCGATGAATACAATTAAATATTTTTATTAATTAATGTAATTGACTTGCGCGCCTAGAGATATCTCACCCAATTATTCATCTACCATGAATATCTCACTTCTAATGAAACGACGCAGTCTATCGATTAAAAACAATTAAGTTTTTTTATTAATTAATTGTATATGATTTGACTCGCGCACCTATTTGTTCTCGTATATGCGCGATTATTACGCGTATATAACTATTACGGCTAATAACGTTTGTTTAATTCTTCTTTTGAATGGAGGGTTTATAAAAAATATTACATTGCTTAGATGAATTAAAAAGCAACTTAAAACGAAATTGCAAATAGCTAGTATGAGACGTTAACACGAGAACCCTTTACGAAAAACAAGACGCAATGCGACAGCTGTGCATCGTCCATCTTAAGAAGCGGTTAAACCAGGACGCTTGGGTTTTCCCCCAGTACCTGCTCTTAATGGCTAGGGGTATCCATCACATCGGAGTACGCTCCAACTGACGTTAAAAATATAAGTCCGCTATGTCTCTTCTCGCTCGAGAGAAGTAATAATTACAATTCAAAACAGGCGTACCTGTAAGTAACACGCACGAAGACTTCAAATATAAATTTTATATTCGTTTTAAATGTTCTTTCTAAAGACATAGCGAACTTTGAGGAATTCAACGAATTATTCACTTACGTACCCTACTTGAAAGAAATATGGTGTACACCCCTGAAGAATGCATATGGTCTTCTCGGGAGAAATGCCTATGTAGACACATTAGCAGACAACGGCAGTCGCTTCCGCGCCATTAAATATCTTCAGAAGAAGGTAAAAACAAGGTCCTGTATAGAGCCCTTAGTGAACAATGACAGACGTTCCCAGTTCATTAAACATCCTAAGTGCTCTGAAAAACCACAGGCCCTCGGGGGTAAATAACTATTAGCGATACAAAAGAAGTTCTTAATGGCTTCCCCGGTGCACAAATTCCATCACAAACCGTGGAAAACCAAGTCTAGGCATGTTTTAAGCTTACCACAAAAAATGTTTTCCCGGTAATTAATATAATTCTACATGAAGAATATTAATGATTAAGTTTTCAATTAAACGTATACTGTATAGATTCTGTACTTAAACATTCGATTGTATCTTTGTCATTATTTAAATACTCGCATACAAGAATTGCATGCATGATATCAAAAATTAAACTGATTTTTTTTTCGGTATGTTAAACAAAGAAATATGATTTGGCGAGAGTAATATGAAGAATAAAAAGTATTCAGAACGGTGAATATTACATACGTTATTAAAAAATAAATAAGGCTCTCGCTGATCGATGAAAAACAATTAAATATTTTTTATTAATTAATTGTATATGAATTGACTTGCGCATCTGGTTGGTGACGTATGTGCATGATTATTACGCGTGTATAACTATTACGACTAATAGCATTTGTTTAATTCTAAATAATGAAATATGGTGCCTAGCCTAAAGAATCCTCGTTACTCTTAATTTATTCCATTTTTAAAAAGATTGGCTTATTCTCTTAGTAAACATAGGACGAGTACGATTTTAAATACCCCGTCCATTCGAGAGGTATTTTTCGAATATTCCAACATGTTAATATAAACTTAATACACGCACACACAAAAATTCATTTCAAGTAATATTTGTGCGACATTAAGTATTTGCGAATGCGTTTTTACTTTCTATACTACGTATAGTAAGTAGAGGAAGTGTTGTATTCCACCCAAAAAAATCGATACCGAGATTTCACCGGAAATACATGTTTTGAGACCCTCTGAATCCGAAAAAAGCATGGTTGTCCGCGAGTGTGCCTGTGAAGCATAACTCAGAAACGAAGAGGCGGATAAAACACCAAACTTGGTATTTAGGTTCAGTATCTTCCAGAGATGCGACACGAAGGTTTTAAAGAAAATGCCTCACACCAGACTACCCTTTACATGGAACATTTTTTTTCGAAAATTTTAATTTTCTCAAAAAAAAATGACTAACGATATTGAATAAAATATTAAATGTTTAAGATATTGTAATGAGAAATGAAATGTATATCTCGAATTTTCTGGGCCGCCGGCTGCAGGATCGCTCATCAAATACCCTAATGATTCAGGCACCTAAACACCCGAATGGTAAGCATTCTTCAGAGTTTTTAAATAAGTAATGTAACAATTCATATTAACTTCTTGTTCATATTCTTTATTATTATTATTATTACTATTATTATTATTATTATTATTATTATTATTATTTCCAGGAAGTGGACTTTATTTCGGAGGCTGCAGCGGCACCACCTGGCTTCCAAGCCTTCATGGGGCCAAATCATCATGGAGGTGGCTCTGTCCCCGTACATGCAGCAACACTCGTAAGGTAAGAATTTACAGACTGCTGTTTGAGCATTTGTAACTAAAAATTACATAATAGTAGACATACAATGCCGATTCTGGCACACAAAGACCTACCTACGACAGCATAGAGTTCCGGATTGTATAAGGAGAAAAGGATATATTTAAGGGGAGTTTCTCACCCATATGCAGTCACATAACTCTTTCGATCTCCCAGAATGCTATGTATTTTTAACGCAGGTGTTTAAAACATGTATTTTTTTCACGTATAGAGTGTAGATTCTTTAGAACTCTGTACTTAAACATGCTATACTATTATTATTATTTATTTTTTCCAGGAAATGGACTTTATTTCGGAGGCGGCATCGCTCAACAGGCGACCGCTGCACAGGTACCTCCAGGCTTCGCAAGCGTTGTACCAGCAGGCTTTGCGACCGCTGCACCGCCACCACCAGGCTTCCAGAACTTCCTGGTACCAAATCAGTAGGGATGGGACCCTGCCCCATACATGCAGCAAGCACCGAACGGTAAGAATTTTTCAATATTTTACGAAGTACTTTTACACATTCTATATTATTATTAATAATAATATTATTATTATTTTTTCAGGAAATGGAGTTTATTTTGGGATCGGGCATCCATCGACCTCTTCACCGGTACCACATGGCTTCCAAGCCTTCATGGGGCCAAATCAGCATGGTCGGGTCCTTGCCCATACATGCAGCAACCACCGACCGGTAAGAATATTTTTCAACATTTTATGAAGTTCTTTTTACACATTGTATATTATTATTAATATTGTTATTATTTTCAGGAAGTGGACTTTATTTCGGAGGCAGGTTTTTCTGGGAATGTCTCCAAAGTATTCTTCATTCTGAACGACTTTTGCAAAACTGATAAACCATAAGAGATAGACAAAATTTTACTACACAAAAAATGGAGATCGCGATAAAATATATAATTTATATCATATACATTCTTGTTGTTGAGTAAATCGTTTTCGAGATATTGCTTGTTATTCCCTTTAAAATTTTCCAATACTTATACGTTTTCTCAAATTCATTATTCTTGTTTTTATGTCCTGGACATGCAAAGAGAATGGAATGCGCTACATAGCATCCAGCGTTAAAATATTTGACAATCGCTTAAAACCTACCATATTCCTCTTGCATCGATATGAAAATTACCAATAACATTGACATCTCGATATCTCGATTAACATGAAGCATATAGGGAATAATTGCTTGTAAAAATAGTTTGTACAAGAGAAGAGAAAGTCATGTGAGTGTATCACATTAGAATTTTGATATTGGTTTAAATTTTCAAATATTTTTAACTTTTCTCAAGCAGTAACTCGCTATTCGTTTTTCCCGTGGTAATGCATAGAGAATAGAATTCTAAAGTCATCACATGGCATCAGGCTTTTTTTAAACATGTGTGACGTGTCTATTCACAATCGAAAGGTTGCTGGTTCGAGGAAAATTATATCTACAGAAACAATACATTATTTTCACTCTGTGATTAATTTGGCAATGTAACAATAATTAACAATGAATTTTAGCGGTACATGTAAAAAATAAAATATATTTTTTTATTTCCTAGCGTCATACGCAGAAGCATTCCCCTTAAGGAACGCTGGCGTGAGCGATGGTTTCCCCCATAACAGGTTTAGACTTGCTTACGAAATGTCCCTGTGCGAGGCTAGCATTTCCCTCTCCTTCTTCTCGAATTTTTGGAGTAGCCAATCAAAATTGCTGTATTATATACCGTCACACCTCTCACCCCTTCAGATTTTATCAGGTGAAACGATATAAAAGCAGTAGCTTCTCCGGCGATTTCACTGTATTGTGACAACACAGCGAGCTAAGATCTCTGCAAACTTTTCTCATTCAAAGTGAAATTTCAACGAACATCATGTCTGATAACTTGTAACAAATCACTTCATTTACTTTAAAAGTTAAATTCTTACTCTGTACATTTAACTTATATTCGCGTTCTTGTTTTTAATGCATGGCATTTATATGCGAATAGCTGAGCATTCTAAAAGTTAATAGCTAGACAAGTGAATTTTCTGAAATGTGAACAGTTTAGTTAAGTATTCATTTTAGGCAAGCTTATTCTACATTTAATAGCTAACTGCGCGAATTCTCAAAATGGGAACAATTTAGTTAAGTATTCACCTTGTTGAGTAATTATTATTCCAGATATTTAAATACAGGATTTCACAGAGTGAATTATATTATTTTGGAGAAAATACAATTATTTGAATACCTTATTAACGTTTTTGCTTTAGAATATTACAAAAAGTCTGTTGCGCGAATCATTCGCTCTAACAAAGTAAATATCTACATTATATTAAAACATTTAAATCGAAAAATACAGTAGTTAATGAACTTCATTAGTGAATCAGAACCTCAATTATATTTACACATATTATCATTTTCAGAAAAAAAGTTAATAATTTTGTAACTTTCAAATAAATGAAATTTTGTTATGCAACACATTCTCTAATAAAGAATATGTTTTTTTTCTCTTCCTAATGCAGAAAGTTTGACATCTCAACTTAACACATTGGCTGAGGGTAGCATTTACCCAGCCGTTCAAAGACTACAAGATCTTCAGCCAGAGGAGCCTTATAATATAAAATCCTTAAGAAATATTGATACTCGATATGGTTCTAGAGTCGTTGCACTTTTAGAGAATAAACAAGTGTTTCTTCCGACAAGATATTCAACCCTAACAAGCCAACAGTTGGAGCAAATGCCAGGGAAGTTTCAAATGGTATATCATGGAGTAGTACCAGCCGGCAAGTTTAAGACATGTAAATTGTCTTTTCTTCCTATTAAGGTTTGTAGAAATAATTCAGCTATCCTTTCAAAGCTTCATTTAGAGTTACATTCGTTGAGTTTATAAATTCGCACTTCAGTAGGATAACATTTGTCTAAAGTATACATCAATATGTAAAAAAATAACGTCCAGGATGTAGTCTGAGCGAGGATCTGCAGAAATAAGTTTAATAGTCTATTCACTGATTCTTTACCTCAAAGCAGATACCTACAGCAAGTTTCAAATAATTTCCAGCAGGATAGCAGTTGTCAAAAGCATGCATCACTGTATTAAAAAAAATATGTGTAAATAATGTCTAGATTGTACTCTGTGTGATCCGCGTGTGTAGAATATAACAATAATATATATAAATTATGTACTCATTATTACTGCTATACCCGCCTATACCATTGATTTCATAATTGTTTAAGGAGAATGCCGGATGTTTTTTCCATGCATGTTCCGCGCTGCTGCAATTCTTCATTGATTGAGGTTACTGGGAGGTGTTGAGAATGTTCCTATCACATTTCTGTTTATGATGTTTTAAGCTATCTCGTTCTTCCTCTTCATTTACATTCATCTGGGCATTCCTGTAACACACATTCACATTATTTGCAGCTTCTTGTAGGTATATACTTCGATGTGGAGAATCATTGCAAGGGGCATTAAACTTCTTTCTGCACGAAATCACACAGAGTACAATCTAGACATTATTTACACATATTTTTTTTAATACAGTGATGCATGCTTTTGACAACTGCTATCCTGCTGGAAATTATTTGAAACTTGCTGTAGGTATCTGCTTTGAGGTAAAGAATCAGTGAATAGACTATTAAACTTATTTCTGCAGATCCTCGCTCAGACTACATCCTGGACGTTATTTTTTTACATATTGATGTATACTTTAGACAAATGTTATCCTACTGAAGTGCGAATTTATAAACTCAACGAATGTAACTCTAAATGAAGCTTTGAAAGGATAGCTGAATTATTTCTACAAACCTTAATAGGAAGAAAAGACAATTTACATGTCTTAAACTTGCCGGCTGGTACTACTCCATGATATACCATTTGAAACTTCCCTGGCATTTCCTCCAACTGTTGGCTTGTTAGGGTTGAATATCTTGTCGGAAGAAACACTTGCTTATTCTCTAAAAGTGCAACGACTCTAGCACCGTATCGAGTATCAATTTTTCTTAAGGATTTTATATTATAAGGCATCTCTGGCTGAAGATCTTGTAGTCTTTGAACGGCTGGGTAAATGCTACCCTCAGCCAATGTGTTAAGTTGAGATGTCAAACTTTCTGCATTAGGAAGAGAAAAAAAACATATTCTTTATTAGAGAATGTGTTGCATAACAAAATTTCATTTATTTGAAAGTTACAAAATTATTAACTTTTTTTCTGAAAATGATAATATGTGTAAATATAATTGAGGTTCTGATTCACTAATGAAGTTCATTAACTACTGTATTTTTCGATTTAAATGTTTTAATATAATGTAGATATTTACTTTGTTAGAGCGAATGATTCGCGCAACAGACGTTTTGTAATATTCTAAAGCAAAAACGTTAATAAGGTATTGAAATAATTGTATTTTCTCCAAAAGGAATATAATTCACTCTGTGAAATCCTGTATTTAAATATCTGGAATAATAATTACTCAACAAGGTGAATACTTAACTAAATTGTTCCCATTTTGAGAATTCGCGCAGTTAGCTATTAAATGTAGAATAAGCTTGCCTAAAATGAATACTTAACTAAACTGTTCACATTTCAGAAAATTCACTTGTCTAGCTATTAACTTTTAGAATGCTCAGCTATTCGCATATAAATGCCATGCATTAAAAACAAGAACGCGAATATAAGTTAAATGTAAAGAGTAATAATTTAACTTTTAAAGTAAATGAAGTGATTTGTTACAAGTTATCAGACATGATGTTCGTTGAAATTTCACTTTGAATGAGAAAAGTTTGCAGAGATCTTAGCTCGCTGTGTTGTCACAATACAGTGAAATCGCCGGAGAAGCTACTGCTTTTATATCGTTTCACCTGATAAAATCTGAAGGGGTGAGAGGTGTGACGGTATATAATACAGCAATTTTGATTGGCTACTCCAAAAATTCGAGAAGAAGGAGAGGGAAATTCTAGCCTCGCACAGGGACATTTCGTAAGCAAGTCTAAACCTGTTATGGGGGAAACCATCGCTCACGCCAGCGTTCCTTAAGGGGAATGCTTCTGCGTATGACGCTAGGAAATAAAAAAATATATTTTATTTTTTACATGTACCGCTAAAATTCATTGTTAATTATTGTTACATTGCCAAATTAATCACAGAGTGAAAATAATGTATTGTTTCTGTAGATATAATTTTCCTCGAACCAGCAACCTTTCGATTGTGAATAGACACGTCACACATGTTTAAAAAAAGCCTGATGCCATGTGATGGCTTTAGAATTCTATTCTCTATGCATTACCACGGGAAAAACGAATAGCGAGTTACTGCTTGAGAAAAGTTAAAAGTATTTGAAAATTTAAACCAATATCAAAATTCTAATGTGATACACTCACATGACTTTCTCTACTCTTGTACAAACTATTTTTACAAGCACTTATTCCCTATATGCTTCATGTTAATCGAGATATCGAGATGTCAATGTTATTGGTAATTTTCATATCGATGCAAGAGGAATATGGTAGGTTTTAAGCGATAGTCAAATATTTTAACGCTGGACGCTATGTAGCGCATTCCATTCTCTTTGCATGTCCAGGACATAAAAACAAGAATAATGAATTTGAGAAAACGTATAAGTATTGGAAAATTTTAAAGGGAATAACAAGCAATATCTCGAAAACGATTTACTCAACAACAAGAATGTATATGATATAAATTATGTATTTTATCGCGATCTCCATTTTTTGTGTAGTAAAATTTTGTCTATCTCTTATGGTTTATCAGTTTTGCAAAAGTCGTTCAGAATGAAGAATACTTTGGAGACATTCCCAGAAAAACCCGCCTCCGAAATAAAGTCCACTTCCTGGAAAAAATAAATAATAATAATAATAATAGTATAGCATGTTTAAGTACAGAGTTCTAAAGAATCTACACTCTATACGTGAAAAAAATACATGTTTTAAACACCTGCGTTAAAAATACATAGCATTCTGGGAGATCGAAAGAGTTATGTGACTGCATATGGGTGAGAAACTCCCCTTAAATATATCCTTTTCTCCTTATACAATCCGGAACTCTATGCTGTCGTAGGTAGGTCTTTGTGTACCAGAGTCGGCATTGTATGTCTACTATTATGTAATTTTTAGTTACAAATGCTCAAACAGCAGTCTGTAAATTCTTACCTTACGAGTGTTGCTGCATGTACGGGGACAGAGCCACCTCCATGATGATTTGGCCCCATGAAGGCTTGGAAGCCAGGTGGTGCCACTGCAGCCTCCGAAATAAAGTCCAATTCCTGGAAATAATAATAATAATAATAATAATAATAATAATAATAATAATAATAATAATAAAGAATATGAACAAGAAGTTAATATGAATTGTTACATTACTTATTTAAAAACTCTGAAGAATGCTTACCATTCGGGTGTTTAGGTGCCTGAATCATTACGGTATTTGATGAGCGATCCTGCAGCCGGCGGCCCAGAAAATTCGAGATATACATTTCATTTCTCATTACAATATCTTAAACATTTAATATTTTATTCAATATCGTTAGTCATTTTTTTTGAGAAAATTAAAATTTTCAAAAAAAATGTTCCATGTAAAGGGTAGTCTGGTGTGAGGCATTTTCTTTAAAACCTTCGTGTCGCATCTCTGGAAGATACTGAACCTAAATACCAAGTTTGGTGTTTTATCCGCCTCTTCGTTTCTGAGTTATGCTTCACAGGCACACTCGCGGACAACCATGCTTTTTTCGGATTCAGAGGGTCTCAAAACATGTATTTCCGGTGAAATCTCGGTATCGATTTTTTTGGGTGGAATACAACACTTCCTCTACTTACTATACGTAGTATAGAAAGTAAAAACTCATTCGCAAATACTTAATGTCGCACAAATATTACTTGAAATGAATTTTTGTGTGTGCGTGTATTAAGTTTATATTAACATGTTGGAATATTCGAAAAATACCTCTCGAATGGACGGGGTATTTAAAATCGTACTCGTCCTATGTTTACTAAGAGAATAAGCCAATCTTTTTAAAAATGGAATAAATTAAGAGTAACGAGGATTCTTTAGGCTAGGCACCATATTTCATTATTTAGAATTAAACAAATGCTATTAGTCGTAATAGTTATACACGCGTAATAATCATGCACATACGTGACCAACCAGATGCGCAAGTCAATTCATATACAATTAATGAATAAAAAATATTTAATTGTTTTTCATCGATCAGCGAGAGCCTTATTTATTTTTTAATAACGTATGTAATATTCACCGTTCTAAATACTTTTTATTCTTCATATTACTCTCGCCAAATCATATTTCTTTGTTTAACATACCGAAAAAAAATCAGTTTAATTTTTGATATCATGCATGCAATTCTTGTATGCGAGTATTTAAATAATGACAAAGATACAATCGAATGTTTAAGTACAGAATCTATACAGTATACGTATAATTGAAAACTTAATCATTAATATTCTTCATGTAGAATTATATTAATTATCGGGAAAACATTTTTTGTGGTAAGCTTAAAACATGCCTAGACTTGGTTTTCCACGGTTTGTGATGGAATTTCTGCACCGGGGAAGCCATTAAGACCTTCTTTTGTATCGCTAATAGTTATTTACCCCCGAGGGCCTGTGGTTTATCAGAGCACTTAGGATGTTTAATGAACTGGAAACGTCTGTCATTGTTCACTAAGGGCTCTATACAGGACCTTGTTTTTACCTTCTTCTGAAGATATTTAATGGCGCGGAAGCGACTGCCGTTGTCTGCTAATGTGTCTACATAGGCATTTCTCCCGAGAAGACCATATGCATTCTTCAGGGGTGTACACCATATTTCTTTCAAGTAGGGTACGCAAGTGAATAATTCGTTGAATTTCTCAAAGTTCGCTACGTCTTTAGAAAGAACATTTAAAACGAATATAAAATTTATATTTGAAGTCTTCGTGCGTGTTACTTACAGGTACGCCTGTTTTGAATTGTAATTATTACTTCTCTCGAGCGAGAAGAGACATAGCGGACTTATATTTTTAACGTCAGTTGGAGCGTACTCCGATGTGATGGATACCCCTAGCCATTAAGAGCAGGTACTGGGGGAAAACCCAAGCGTCCTGGTTTAACCGCTTCTTAAGATGGACGATGCACAGCTGTCGCATTGCGTCTTGTTTTTCGTAAAGGGTTCTCGTGTTAACGTCTCATACTAGCTATTTGCAATTTCGTTTTAAGTTGCTTTTTAATTCATCTAAGCAATGTAATATTTTTTATAAACCCTCCATTCAAAAGAAGAATTAAACAAACGTTATTAGCCGTAATAGTTATATACGCGTAATAATCGCGCATATACGAGAACAAACAGGTGCGCGAGTCAAATCATATACAATTAATTAATAAAAAAACTTAATTGTTTTTAATCGATAGACTGCGTCGTTTCATTAGAAGTGAGATATTCATGTTAGATGAATAATTGGGTGAGATATCTCTAGGCGCGCAAGTCAATTACATTAATTAATAAAAATATTTAATGGTATTCATCGATCAGCGAGAGCCTTATTTATTTTTTAATAACGTATGTAATATTCACCGTATTTATTTATTTCATAATCAATTCCTCCGGAGCCAACATGAACGCACCTCGCATGTTAAACGAGTATTATTTAGCTAAAATGTTAATTCGACTTTATTTTTTTTCTTGAATGATATTTCGCAGAATTATATAGAGTTAAGATGGCCGTCTTGCGCACACATTGAGTTTAAATATGGTGAATTCACAACTTTCGGATATGACCACCAGGGGCGTCGTGAGGAAACACTCGCTGGTTCAAAACCAGTTTCACTCATATTACCGCCTGGCGCGCTCGTGTAGGTTGCGAACTGAAGCGCGAGTGGAGGGGGTGCGCTAGTCGACTTGCTACTGAAAGTATCGAGAGCCAGCCATTCGAGTGAAACGTCTCGCGGTGGAAGGTTGCGCTCGGGGTTCCAGCGCAATTATCACGCGATAACGACTGTTACGTCAACTCTGTCCTTTCTTCTATATGTTGTAATATTCTTATAAATCCAAAATATATTTTCCCTCAAAAGTAGAATTAAATAAATGTTATTACTCGTAATAATTATACACATGCTACCACACATATACGATAACGAACAGTTGCGCGCGAGTCAATTACATTAATCAATCAAAAATACTTAATTGTTTTCATCGACCGACTAGCCGCGTTTCATTAGACGTGTAATTTATTGACATTAGTAGATGTATAAATGCCGGTTTAGGAGCAGGTGCGTGCGATTCAATCAAAAATACTTAATTGCTCGAAGAACAGCGTTTAATTGCATTAGTAGTAATATGATGGGCATTCTTATTTTTTTTCAATAATGTTTTGAACATTATCTAACTGATTGACACAATTATGTACTCAAACGATTTGCCGATGTGCGGCAGGCATCGAGAATCGCATTCCCACATCGCCAGGGTGGATTTCCAAGCCAACGTCACAAACCGAGAACCCCCACATATACCCCATCACCCGAGCGGCACATCCCCTACCCCAAGCCAATCACACGGCAGGGATTTAGACAAGACACAATGAGGGGGCGGGAATGTAGTCACCGTATAGGAACAATACACACTCTCCCACCTATCCACAGGGAACCAACCAGAACACAAAGGGGAGGGAGCGTACCACCCAGCGTATGGGGGAGGGAGGGGGGCGGGTCACCGGCACGTGACCAGACCACAGGGGGGAGGGGGGAGAACCTGCCGGCACAGAACCAGTCGGCATTAGATCAGCACACAAAGGGAAGGGGGCGGGGCTAGCGGCACGCGACCGGGGCGGCATGTGAGAACTCAAAGGAGGGGGCGGTGCTTGTCGGCATAGATCAAAGAACCTTATCAGTTTTTCGGCATCTCTCTGTGTGCTGGAGTCGCTAGGTTATGACTACTCATGTTATTCGAGATATTAATCCGATTGCTAATTTTCTTGTAGGTGCAAGGGGAATATCATAGGCTTTAAGTGACAGTCAAGTGTTTTAAGAGCAGGTTGCTATGTAGAGCGTTACATTATGTTTGCATGTCCAGGACAGAAAACAACGAATAACGAATCCCCATTTGAGAAAAAGTATAGGTATTCGAAATTCCAAAAAAAATAACCAGGAATAACTCAGAAATGGTTCTCTCCAAAAACATTTAATATGACATAAATTGTGTGCTTTAACGAGATCTACATTTTTTGTGTCGTATAATTTTAATCAAACTCGTTAGAGCCATTTTTGAGAAAATCAAAATTTTCGAAAAAATTTCCATGTAAAGGGTAGTCTGGGATGTAAGATTGTGCTTGAAAATCTTCGTGTTGCAACCTTGGAAGATACTTAACTCAAATAACAAGTTTGGTATTAATCGACTTTTCGTTTTTGAGTATGCTGTTCACAAACTGACAGACCACACACGCACATATTTTTGAGTTGAATGCAATAGCTCCCCTACTTACTATACATAGTAAAGAGAGTAAAAAGTTTAAAGTATACGATAATATAACCAAAAACTTACCAGTATATATGGGTCCGCAAACAAGCCGTTTGCGAGATTTATTGTTGCTATGGCTATGAGCCGCCACTGACGCGAATTCCTTGAGGATGTTCCCCTTGTGCAACGTCGGAGTATGTGGTACATGCATGATGCATAACCGCCACATTTTCTGCTACTGTAAGAAGACACCTAACGTGGAGATATGCTCGAAGATGGATAGGTCGAGGAGAGCCAGTACCTCGAACTCCACCATCCCTGATCTCAAACCAAAGGATTTTTCTGTATGGGGTCACATCAATAGATAGTGCACAACACTCCCGCTGATACTGTTGAAGTACTGGAGTAGAGAATTGCACTGCTTGTCTTGAATTCCGAGATGATGCGGGAGTGGAAGAATTCGAAACCCACTGCAGAGACGAGTGCAGTATTGCCTCCAGATACAAGGAACACACTTTTAACACCTCCTTTAACAGGGAAGAGTGTACAGTATTAATAACATGTAACATACTAAAGTAGAATTGTACTCTTTGTTAAGTTAAGCTATGAGCTATGACGCCAGAAGGCTCCATGATTGGTGGGTCGTTCATCGCCTTCCCTCACGGGCTCCAACAGTGGGAAGGGTCTGCGAGTTTGAAAACGTTACGGCGTGACTCTGTGGCCTTTAGTCTCCTGTGATTTCCTCACCTCATCCCTTCCTTCTGGTTGGTATAAGGCGCAATAGATCTCTGTAGGCCATAGTAGGTATATATAGAGAGATCGAGCGCAGTTTTTTGCGTTTATATGGGAAAGGATAGGGAAAACGAGGCTAGATGCGACGATTCAAGGAGGAAAATGCGTTTATATAGGAAAGATAGGGAATACGAGGACTGACGCTAGGCTAGACAGTGGTAGGAGGGGGAGTGCGCTTTATATGAGACAGATAGGGAATACGTGGAGAGGTGCTAGGCTAGACAGAGGCTGAGTAATGTATGGTTTATATGAGCGGTATAGGAAAACGATGAGAGGTGTTAGACT
The DNA here is from genome assembly GCA_030765065.1 of Deroplatys truncata. NCBI lineage: Eukaryota > Metazoa > Arthropoda > Insecta > Mantodea > Mantidae > Deroplatys > Deroplatys truncata. The sequence continues at coordinate 199,525 of JAUKNL010000046.1, forward strand.
AGACAGGGCTCGAAACGTAGTGCATGGTTTATATGAGAGATATAGGAAAACGAGGAAAGGTGTTAGGCTAGACAGAAGTCGAGGAGTAGAGCATGGTTTATATGAGAAGTATAGGAAAACGAGGAGAGGTATTAGGTTAGGAGAATTGAGTTTGTGTTTATAAGGGGAGACGAGAAAACGGACAGAGATCCTATGCTAGGATAGAGAGATGTTAAAGTTAGGTTAGATAGGAAACCAAGGAGTGATACTCAGCTAGAGGGGGGCAGGAGGGAATGCGCTTTTGAGAGGTAGGGGATACGGGGAGTGGTGTTAGACTAGACAGGGCTTGAAACGTAGAGCATGGTTTATATGTATGAGAAGTATAGGAACAGGAAGAGGGGTGCTAGGCTAGACAGAGGTTGAGGAGTAGAGTATATTTTATATGAGAGGTATAGAAAACCAGTGGGAGGTGTTAGACTAGACAGAGATTGAAAATAGTGTATGGTTTATATGAGAGGTATAGGAAAACGAGGAGAGGAGTTAGACTAGACAGAGGTCGAGGAGCAGAGTATGGTTTATGTGAGAGTCATAGGTAAACGATAGAGGCGTTAGGCTAGACAGAGCTAGAGGAGTAGAGTATGGTTTATATGAGAGGTATAGGAACAGGAGGAGAGGTGTTAGGCTAGACAGGTAGTGTAGCAGTAGGAATATTGACTTATATACAGGAGAGATAGGGAATATGAGGTGCTAGACTTGAAAGCGAATTTAGACGTGAACTTAGTGGAAAACTGTTTCATGTCAATGTTCTAGTCATGCCCATCACGTAACCTATTCAGGGAAAAGGTGACTCGTTCAGGGGAAAAAGGTGACTGCTCAGGGAAAAAGGAGGCCCACAAAGGGAAAAAGTTGACTAGCAAAGGGAAAAACGTGACCAGCAAGGGGAAAAAGGTGACCAGCAAAGGGAAAATGTGACCAGCAAATGGAAAAAGGTGACCAGCAAAAGGAAAAAGGCGACATGCAACGGGAAAAAGGTGACCAGTAAAGGGAAAAATGTCACCAGCAAAGGGAAAAAGGCGACCACCAAAGGGAAAAAGGTGAGCCATAAAGGGAAAAAGGTGACCTGCAACGGGAAAAGCTAACCCGCTAACACTAACAGGTAAGTAATTCAGATAGTATTGCAAGAGGCTGACTGGATCATAGCAGTGTATGATTTCACAGGTAATTCAGCTAGTATCGTATGTATTTAGGCTAATTCGACTAGTAACACAGGATAGATTCCAGATGCTAACTGCATCATGGCTCTGCATGATTTCACAGATAATTCAGCTAGTATCGTAGGTATTTAGGCTACTTCAGCTAGTATCACAAGAGGATAGATTCTAGGGTTGGGTATAGCATAGTTTCATATTTCACAGGTAATTCAGAGGGTATCGTAGGTATTTAGGATAATTCAAGTAACATAGGTGTTTAGAGTAATTAAGCAAGCATTACAGGAGGGTAGGTTCCAGGGGTTGGTTATAACCAAGCTTCGTATTTCACAGATAGTTCAGGTAATATCGTAAGTATTTGAGGTAATCGACAGAGCTTCACAGATATTATTGATAATTTCGATCAGAGATTTGTATCACAGCTATTTAAGGTAAATGCAGATGATTCAGTTTGTATCAATGGTATTTGAGTCATTTTAACAGGTAATCAGCATAGTTTCACAGATGCTCGTGATAATTTCGATCAGAGATTTGTATCACAGCTATTTAAGGTAATTGCAGGTGATTCAGGTTGTATCAATGGTATTTGTGTCATTTTAACAGGTAATTCAGATAGTGTCTAGGTATTTGGGCGATTCAAGCATCATAGGTGTTTAGAGTAACTCAGCTAGTATCACAGGAGGCTAGATTCAATGATCAGGGTTTCGTATCAGAGCTATTTAATGTAATTTCGCTTGATTCGAGTAGTATCACAGGTATTTAAGTCATTTTAACGGGCAATTCAACTAGTATCACAGGTACTCATGTTAATATAGAGAGTAATTAAATTATAAAACATTTCTCATCCAACGTTACAACAATTTATATACTTTTTTCTGAATCTTACAAACTTATTATATGTTAAACAGTTATTGTACGATGCGGAGAGGGATAAACTACCTATTGGTTCACAAATTGAAAAGCTTTACGTCAACATACCTTTATTTTAGTTCGTTGTAGATGTCTCTCCCCTTTTATCTAGGCTTGAGACTAGCACTAGGATTGCTCCTAATGGCAGGGTTACCACCTTCCCTTCCATCTTCTTCTTTCTTCATCAGGCGTCAGCTATCTGCATATACAGCACACAGATAACCTTCTTTTTTAAGATTGTAGACTCACGAGAAAATCTTTATCTTTAACTTACATTCTTTTAAGCACTGTTTGTAATGGCGTAATGTCCATACGCATATGTCGTTATCCCATCCTCAGCAATAATTCTTTTATCATCAAACGGAGTCAATGCAATTTTATTCACTTGCACTGTAGCAAGAGCATGCTTTCGTGATAGGATCAGATTCATAGGTGTTCTGATGATTTCACAGGTTTTAAGACAGTCTGTATAGCTGTCAAACGAAATGTACTGCTTAATAGCGCTACGTTTTATACCTTTAATCTTTTTTATCATTGACCCTTGAATATCTATGGCATACATCTTAGGACGTAGTCCAACAAAGCGTAGGATGATTTTGCTATTAGCCTCATCTTTAAATTTTCCCAATACCTTCTTGTTCTGAGTAGAGTAACATATATGGTTGGCAGGGTAATCAGCTGTATCGAGATGCTCAAGAAAACGTAGCTTGTCCTGGTACACATCTTCAGTTGTTACACGATGAATGAACGAATCAGTGTCCATATACATAAGCTTCAGGTTTTCAGCTCCATAATAAGGCAACAAAACGTCGTAATGATAGTTATACATTAATGTCTTGGAGATGTCCAACACACTCATACCAATGTATATAGGCTTGTTGAATACAATCTGACGAGAGGCCATATGTACAGCAGCTAGATTATCAGCATATATCGTCCTGTCGATAAACGTAGGCTTGGCGATCAGCTTCTCTAGAGTTTTTTCATTGGTCACCAGTCGTATATCCATACGGTTACGCAGGTTCTCCATAGTTTTTCCAAACATAGCGTTGTTAAAGAGCTTGTAGAGATCCTTCTCGAAATCATTTGCAGCTTGTTGTCGTAGCCTGTTGTTAAATTCCACATAAGGTTTCAACCACTGAGACTGTCGGAATTGTAGCACACGATGGAGTTTTGTTAGTCGTAGTCCATGACTAAGAGCTTGCTTCAAAGCCATGTAATGCACTACATACTTCTTTCGAGGTCCAAGATGAGGTATCAGTTTCTTTGTAGATGATTCCAATGGTTTCATACACTCTGGCAGGAAAGGTAGATCGTTGTGTAGATCGTGAAGTTCAGCAGGATACTCGATGTCGACTTCTAATATGTACCCGTGAGGATCATCTTCTTGTAGTGTTTCTAAGTTGATTTCTTCAGGTGACACCCACTGAAATCCACCAAAAGGAAGAGCGTGACACATTGCCCACCCATATTCGTTATTATCGTCCTCGTATGTGATAAATTGGGTTGGTCTCGACGGATCAAACTTATCCATATGAGTGTTATTAGCCTCAGCATACCGATGGGAAACTTGGCATAAACCTCCTCTTATACCTGAATCCACCATGAGTAGTTGATCATAATCTTGGAACAGCTCCAGCTTAATTCCAGTATACAGTAACATGGCGTCCCATGTAAGACCTGGAGAGGTAAAATAATGGGCAGGATCAACTTTGTGTGTTTTAAGGGTTTGCTCTCTGAACGTCTCAAAGACATCAGCTAGGAGAAGTACATCCGAAGTTAAGTAGAGATCGCTGTACTCTCCCAGGTTTCTCACATTAAACAGCTCCCATACATTTCTAGCATGATCGTAGTCAGTATCAGTAATTTCTTCTTCATTTAATCTATTGTAGAAGTAGTCCTTAGGAGGCAAGCAGGTCTCGTTCAGAACATCCCATGACGTAACAAAATCATAGGGAAATACACCCTTACGGGTCATCAACTTCAATTTGTCTTCTCCAAAGTACTTTAGCGTTTCAGGATACGAGGTTAGATTTTTTACCAACTTATCCAAGCTTGTACTGAGGAATCGGAAGCTATCCACAAATCGAAGCTTTATATCTCCTACATACTTGGTGAATGAGATATAGCTTTCTTCAGAGTTAGGAATTACCTCCACACGTTCACTTGTACAACCCAGCTCCTTAACAATGAAATGAGAGTCATATCCGCTAAGGTTATGCATGAAGACTGGTATATATTTAGGTGTTTTACAGGCTAAATTACATTCATTATGAAGACTTCCACGATATTCACCGCTGATGTGATCATGGTCGCGTACTTTATAGTTCTCTTCTGTAAAGGGTTTTCCACACAAGTAGCATGTCGTAGAAGACTCGAAATCCTTTTGCTGTTGATTCGTAAGTTTCAGAGGCTTAGCAGATTTGTATATATTACCAATCATTTTTGCAAGAGATGTCAGGTACAGCATAAACTTCTGAGCAGCATCAGCACCACGATACACATAGGGTTGCTTAGGAAGTCCAGTTTCGAGATGTTCAACACTGGATGTAGGCTTCACGTAAACACAGAAGCTCATTGGTGTGTGCTCTTGATAAGGGGTTGTATAGGAAGTTTCAGGATTGGGTATACACGTATGGCATGGAGTGAGAATACTCTCAAAATCCGCATAGATGACATAAGGCACTTTCAGCATCCTCTCAACATTTTTAAACTGTACAATTGATTTCTCCTTGGTAGGCATAACTACCCTTGCAACACCATGTTGATTACAGACGGCTGCATGTTCTTGTAGTTTTTCCTGTCCACTTCGTCCGCTCTGGTCATCAAAATGTGTAAAGCAGCGCTTACAAGTATAAACCCGTCCATTATGGTTAGTTTTCTGGCGTCGAACGAGTTTCTCAAAATTCTTTATATACACGTAGTGATGTTTTCCACTGCTGTCATTCAATAGTAGCAGGTCGCGATGTTCAGGTAGTTCAATATCAGCAACCTTTATCGGATACACTTCGTGCTTCTCAACCAGCCCGAAAACGTTAATAGACATATTGTTAAACTTCTCAAATTTAGGTATTTGAGAAAGTGGAATAGGGTAGGAAACACAGCTGAAGTCGTACTTATCTTGAAGTTGTTTGTATTTGCTCACACGTTGCGCATCCTTCCCTATGAATTTAGCTAATATAGAGTACATGAAACATTTCTCGTCGGTAAAGTTCTGAATGTTTATACACGCTTCTTTAGCTCCGACAGATGACGGTAGTGGTATGTAGCTACTTCCTCGTAACGGGTTGTACTTGTTGATACGAAGTCGAACTCCTTCCACAGCAAGCAAAGCCCAGCTGCTACCCTTAAACTGAGACTCCTCCATTTCAGTCACCAATTTCTTGAATTTCACTTCCATCGTTGACTCCAGATCTGTTTCTAGGAAAACAGGATGATTCCTTGTTTTAAATGTTTTGTCACAGGTTTCTCCAATACTGTTAACAAATCGACACTCAGCCAGCAGATTAATTTTAACACTCTTATGAATGCTAAGCTCTTTATGCACAGCCTGGATTATACGTTGTTTTGCCTCTTGCAGATACATATTCAGGTCCTTAGGTGACTCGCATCGTATAAAATACGATTTTAATCGTCCTTCGAATGAAGTTTCGTATTCTTTCATATCACAGTCCTCCATTGTTGACAGCAACTGATGTTTAGTTGGCTCCAATCTTCTTTTCTTCTGAGGGCTGCTTATTTCACACATATTTTCGTGTCGCTGCCCCTTATAACCATCTTTGAAGGTTACATTACAATGTTTACATTTGAAGAGCTTCTTGCAGCTCATCTCGTGTCTTCTCTTGTCATAACCTCGGAGGAACTTCTTCCCACATTTTCCGCATGCATATACAGTAGCGCTTGGAATAATATCCTTATACGCTGAGTTATTCATCTTTATTCTTAATGTAATAACGTATTAATCACTGATCAATGAAATGTAGACCTCTTCACCTTGATACCACCATAGAAAGCTGATTATTCTTGGAGAGAACACGATGTTAACACCTCAAGACTAATTAGCACAATGACGTCCAATGCCCTAGATCACCATATTTATAGAGGGAGCACGAACCTTTTAGATCAATCATAAACTCGCTCCATAACCAACTGTATATGATCACTCAACGTGTATTAACCACCGCCATATAACCTCAAGTCCAGAGACAGGCTGTCTGACAGCATCAAACACGTTTAAACTCGTCTCATAACTACCTGCTTATGCTGTCACACCAGCAAGAGAAGTATTCCCACACGCTCATTCAGACATATATTTCAAATTCAAGCCTACCACCACCATCACCACCTATTTTACCAAGGTTAATTCAAGCGGTATTATCACAATACTTAAAAGTAAAAGCTTAAAAGGAAACCTAGAAGATTTTTACCCTTATTTACTTAATTATTTCATGTTTTCATTCCCTTTTCAATTCTTCCTTTCCATCTTCCCACAGAAAGACCATTACATTTCACTGCAATCACGAGAAAAGCAAACGCTCATTCAGGCATATATTTCAAATTCAAAGTCTACCACCACTACCACAACCATTACCACCTATTGTACCAAGGTTAATTCAAGCTGTATTATCACAATACTTAAAAGTAAAAGCTTAAAAGGAAACCTAGAAGATGTCCCCCTTATTTACGTAATTATTTCATGTTTTTATTCCCTTTTCAATTCTTCCTTTCCATCTTCTCACAGAAAGACCATTACATTTCACTACAATCATGAGAAAAGCAATTTTTCCAGAGTTACACAGATTCTAAGCTTCTAAATCGAACCCGGTAATACTTTTAATAAATGTATTTTAGCTCCCCAATATCAGCATCTACCATTTAATCTTTACTCAAATCTGATATGATCCATAAGGTTGAAGATATATGAAATCACCCCTTCGGGATTCGATCTGAGTACTTTAAAGTAATATTTGTCATGATAACGATATTTAAGGACTAGATACTCTGTTTACGTTTACCTTGACATGTCTATCTAAATTAAATTACGAGTTATTAAATTTTTGCAAGTAAATTTCATTGAATCGGTATACGAACCCAGAACACCAGGAACAAAATAATTTATAATATTAGTCTGACATGTTAAACAAAGCTGTATGCAGTTACATCATCGATCTAAGTGATATATTCTAGTGTACAGAGGAAAATTAAGGAAGTCATTAAAAGATGGGGAATCGAACCAAGCACAACTGATCGACAATTATATACAATATTAATCACCCAGTACAGAACCTATCAATCATGCTTTAGTGCACTCCTCTACCTCAATTAGTTCCCGAGATAATGAAAATTTAAAAATTAAGGATCGAACCCAGGACGTCAGGTATCTAATTACACATATAAAAGATACTACCTAATAACATAACCGCTATAAAGTTTATTTGGCGTCTTTATCTTAAGTCGTTTAGCAGTTATTAAATTTATAAGTAAATTCCATTGAATCAGTATTCGAACCCAGAATACCAAGAACAAAATAATTTATAATATGAGTTTGCTATGTTAAACAAAGCTGCATGCAGTTACAGCATCAAACTAAGTGATATATTCTAGTGTACAGAGGAAAATTAAGGAAGCCATTAAAAAATCGGGAATCGAACTAAACAAAACTGATCGAAAATTATATACAGCGTTAACTGTTCATCATAAGAGCTATCAATTATGCTTTAGGCCACTCCTCTACCTTGCATAGTTCCCGAGATAATAAAAATTTAAAAATTAAGGATCGAACCCAGGTCGTCAGGTATCTAGTTACACATCCACAAGAAATTACCTAATAACATGAATGCAATAAAGTTTATTTGACGTCTTTATCTTAATTAGTTTAGGAGTTATTAAATTTATAATTAAATTACATTTTATCAGTATTCGAACCCAGAACACCAGAAACAAAATTATTTACAATATTAGTTTGATATGTTAAAAAGAGCTGTATGTAGTTACAGCATCAATCTAAGTGATATATTCTAGAGTATAGAGAAAAATTAAGGAAGTGATTGAAAGATCGGGATTCGAACTAAGGGCACCTGATTGGAAATTATATACAGTATTAATTAGGCATTATAACAGCTATCAAACATGCTTCGGTCCACCCCTCTACCTCTCTTAGTTTTCGAGATAATAGGGTTTTTAAAATAAAGGATCGAACCCAGGACAGCAGGTACCTAAATATACATTTACAAGAAACTACCTAATGAAATTAATGTAATGAAGTTTATTTGGCGTCTTTATCTTAATAAGTCTCCGAGTTATTAGAAGATGAATTTGTAATCACTCGTAGGATTCGAACCCAGGCATCCCGGTCATTTTGGAGCAATACCCTAATGACGCGGCGCATTCCAAAGAATTGATTAGTTTTTATCCCATTGTTCTATCTCTTTTCATTCAGGAGATATAAGCGATTAAACAGTTGAAATCAATTGTAGAATTTAAAAATGTTGAGAGGATGCTGTAAAAATGTTGAGAGGATGCTGAAAGTACCTTATGTCATCTATGCGGATTTTGAGAGTATTCTCACTCCATGCCATACGTGTATACCCAATCCTGAAACTTCCTATACAACCCCTTATCAAGAGCACACACCAATGAGCTTCTGTGTTTACGTGAAGCCTACATCCAGTGTTGAACATCTCGAAACTGGTCTTCCTAAGCAACCCTATGTGTATCGTGGTGCTGATGCTGCTCAGAAGTTTATGCTGTACCTGACATCTCTTGCAAAAATGATTGGTAATATATACAAATCTGCTAAGCCTCTGAAACTTACGAATCAACAGCAAAAGGATTTCGAGTCTTCTACGACATGCTACTTGTGTGGAAAACCCTTTACAGAAGAGAACTATAAAGTACGCGACCATGATCACATCAGCGGTGAATATCGTGGAAGTCTTCATAATGAATGTAATTTAGCCTGTAAAACACCTAAATATATACCAGTCTTCATGCATAACCTTAGCGGATATGACTCTCATTTCATTGTTAAGGAGCTGGGTTGTACAAGTGAACGTGTGGAGGTAATTCCTAACTCTGAAGAAAGCTATATCTCATTCACCAAGTATGTAGGAGATATAAAGCTTCGATTTGTGGATAGCTTCCGATTCCTCAGTACAAGCTTGGATAAGTTGGTAAAAAATCTAACCTCGTATCCTGAAACGCTAAAGTACTTTGGAGAAGACAAATTGAAGTTGATGACCCGTAAGGGTGTATTTCCCTATGATTTTGTTACGTCATGGGATGTTCTGAACGAGACCTGCTTGCCTCCTAAGGACTACTTCTACAATAGATTAAATGAAGAAGAAATTACTGATACTGACTACGATCATGCTAGAAATGTATGGGAGCTGTTTAATGTGAGAAACCTGGGAGAGTACAGCGATCTCTACTTAACTTCGGATGTACTTCTCCTAGCTGATGTCTTTGAGACGTTCAGAGAGCAAACCCTTAAAACACACAAAGTTGATCCTGCCCATTATTTTACCTCTCCAGGTCTTACATGGGACGCCATGTTACTGTATACTGGAATTAAGCTGGAGATGTTCCAAGATTATGATCAACTACTCATGGTGGATTCAGGTATAAGAGGAGGTTTATGCCAAGTTTCCCATCGGTATGCTGAGGCTAATAACACTCATATGGATAAGTTTGATCCGTCGAGACCAACCCAATTTATCACATACGAGGACGATAATAACGAATATGGGTGGGCAATGTGTCACGCTCTTCCTTTTGGTGGATTTCAGTGGGTGTCACCTGAAGAAATCAACTTAGAAACACTACAAGAAGATGATCCTCACGGGTACATATTAGAAGTCGACATCGAGTATCCTGCTGAACTTCACGATCTACACAACGATCTACCTTTCCTGCCAGAGTGTATGAAACCATTGGAATCATCTACAAAGAAACTGATACCTCATCTTGGACCTCGAAAGAAGTATGTAGTGCATTACATGGCTTTGAAGCAAGCTCTTAGTCATGGACTACGACTAACAAAACTCCATCGTGTGCTACAATTCCGACAGTCTCAGTGGTTGAAACCTTATGTGGAATTTAACAACAGGCTACGACAACAAGCTGCAAATGATTTCGAGAAGGATCTCTACAAGCTCTTTAACAACGCTATGTTTGGAAAAACTATGGAGAACCTGCGTAACCGTATGGATATACGACTGGTGACCAATGAAAAAACTCTAGAGAAGCTGATCGCCAAGCCTACGTTTATCGACAGGACGATATATGCTGATAATCTAGCTGCTGTACATATGGCCTCTCGTCAGATTGTATTCAACAAGCCTATATACATTGGTATGAGTGTGTTGGACATCTCCAAGACATTAATGTATAACTATCATTACGACGTTTTGTTGCCTTATTATGGAGCTGAAAACCTGAAGCTTATGTATATGGACACTGATTCGTTCATTCATCGTGTAACAACTGAAGATGTGTACCAGGACAAGCTACGTTTTCTTGAGCATCTCGATACAGCTGATTACCCTGCCAACCATATATGTTACTCTACTCAGAACAAGAAGGTATTGGGAAAATTTAAAGATGAGGCTAATAGCAAAATCATCCTACGCTTTGTTGGACTACGTCCTAAGATGTATGCCATAGATATTCAAGGGTCAATGATAAAAAAGATTAAAGGTATAAAACGTAGCGCTATTAAGCAGTACATTTCGTTTGACAGCTATACAGACTGTCTTAAAACCTGTGAAATCATCAGAACACCTATGAATCTGATCCTATCACGAAAGCATGCTCTTGCTACAGTGCAAGTGAATAAAATTGCATTGACTCCGTTTGATGATAAAAGAATTATTGCTGAGGATGGGATAACGACATATGCGTATGGACATTACGCCATTACAAACAGTGCTTAAAAGAATGTAAGTTAAAGATAAAGATTTTCTCGTGAGTCTACAATCTTAAAAAAGAAGGTTATCTGTGTGCTGTATATGCAGATAGCTGACGCCTGATGAAGAAAGAAGAAGATGGAAGGGAAGGTGGTAACCCTGCCATTAGCAGCAATCCTAGTGCTAGTCTCAAGCCTAGATAAAAGGGGAGAGACATCTACAACGAACTAAAATAAAGGTATGTTGACGTAAAGCTTTTCAATTTGTGAACCAATATGCAGTTTATCCCTCTCCGCATCGTACAATAACTGTTTAACATATAATAAGTTTGTAAGATTTAGAAAAAAGTATATAAATTGTTGTAACGTTGGATGAGAAATGTTTTATAATTTAATTACTCTCTATATTACCATGAGTACCTGTGATACTAGTTGAATTGCCCGTTAAAATGACTTAAATACCTGTGATACTACTCGAATCAAGTGAAATTACATTAAATAGCTCTGATACGAAACCCTGATCATTGAATCTAGCCTCCTGTGATACTAGCTGAGTTACTCTAAACACCTATGATGCTTGAATCGCCCAAATACCTAGACACTATCTGAATTACCTGTTAAAATGACACAAATACCATTGATACAACCTGAATCACCTGCAGTTACCTTAAATAGCTGTGATACAAATCTCTGATCGAAATTATCACGAGCATCTGTGATACTATCTGAATTACCTGTTAAAATGACTCAAATACCATTGATACAAACTGAATCATCTGCATTTACCTTAAATAGCTGTGATACAAATCTCTGATCGAAATTATCAATAATATCTGTGAAGCTCTGTCGATTACCTCAAATACTTACGATATTACCTGAACTATCTGTGAAATACGAAGCTTGGTTATAACCAACCCCTGGAACCTACCCTCCTGTAATGCTTGCTTAATTACTCTAAACACCTATGTTACTTGAATTATCCTAAATACCTACGATACCCTCTGAATTACCTGTGAAATATGAAACTATGCCATACCCAACCCTAGAATCTATCCTCTTGTGATACTAGCTGAATTAGCCTAAATACCTACGATACTAGCTGAATTATCTGTGAAATCATGCAGAGCCATGATGCAGTTAGCATCTGGAATCTATCTGTGTTACTAGACGAATTAGCTTAAATGCTCACGATACTAGCTGAATTGGCTGTGAAAATGATTTAAAAACCTGTGATACTATCCGAATCATGTGAAATTACCTTAACTAGCTCTGATACGAATTCCTGCTCTAAATTAGCACGAGCACCTGTGATACTATCTGAATTACCTGTTAAAATGACTCAAATACTATTGATGCAACCTGAATCATCTGCATTTACCTTAAATAGCTGTGATACAAATCTCTGATCGAAATTATCAATAATATCTGTGAAGCTCTGTCGATTACCTCAAATACTTACGATATTACCTGAACTATCTGTGAAATACGAAGCTAGGTTATAACCAACCCCTGGAAACTACCCTCCTGTAATGCTTGCTTAATTACTCTAAACAGCTATGTTACTTGAATTATCCTAAATACCTACGATACCCTCTGAATTACCTGTGAAATATGAAACTATGCTATACCCAACCCTAGAATCTATCCTCTTGTGATACTAGCTGAAGTAGCCTAAATACCTACGATACTAGCTGAATTATCTGTGAAATCATGCAGAGCCATGATGCAGTTAGCATCTGGAATCTATCCTGTGTTACTAGTCGAATTAGCCTAATTACATACGATACTAGCTGAATTACCTGTGAAATCATACACTGCTATGATCCAGTCAGCCTCTTGCAATACTATCTGAATTACTTACCTGTTAGTGTTAGCGGGTTAGCTTTTCCCGTTGCAGGTCACCTTTTTCCCTTTATGGCTCACCTTTTTCCCTTTGGTGGTCGCCTTTTTCCCTTTGCTGGTGACATTTTTCCCTTTACTGGTCACCTTTTTCCCGTTGCATGTCGCCTTTTTCCTTTTGCTGGTCACCTTTTTCCCTTTGCTGGTCACATTTTTCCCTTTGCTAGTCACCTTTTTCCCTTTGCTGGTCACGTTTTTCCCTTTGCTAGTCAACTTTTTCCCTTTGTGGGCCTCCTTTTTCCCTGAGCAGTCACCTTTTTCCCCTGAACGAGTCACCTTTTCCCTGAATAGGTTACGTGATGGGCATGACTAGAACATTGACATGAAACAGTTTTCCACTAAGTTCACGTCTAAAGTCGCTTTCAAGTCTAGCACCTCATATTCCCTATCTCTCCTGTATATAAGTCCATATTCCTACTGCTACACTACCTGTCTAGCCTAACACCTCTCCTCCTGTTCCTATACCTCTCATATAAACCATACTCTACTCCTCTAGTTCTGTCTAGCCTAACGCCTCTCTCGTTTACCTATGACTCTCACATAAACCATACTCTGCTCCTCGACCTCTGTCTAGTCTAACTCCTCTCCTCGTTTTCCTATACCTCTCATATAAACCATACTCTATTTTCAATCTCTGTCTAGTCTAACACCTCCCATTGTTTTTCTATACCTCTCATATAAACTATACTCTACTCCTCAACCTCTGTCTAGCCTAGCACCCCTCTTCCTGTTCCTATACTTCTCATACATATAAACCATGCTCTACGTTTCAAGCCCTGTCTAGTCTAACACCACTCCCCGTATCCCCTACCTCTCAAAAGCGCATTCCCTCCTGCCCCCCTCTAGCTGAGTATCACTCCTTGGTTTCCTATCTAACCTAACTTTAACATCTGTCTATCCTAGCATAGGATCTCTCTCCGTTTTCTCGTCTCTCCTTATAAACACAAACTCAATTCTCCTAACCTAATACCTCTCCTCGTTTTCCTATACTTCTCATATAAACCATGCTCTACTCCTCGACTTCTGTCTAGCCTAACACCTTTCCTCGTTTTCCTATATCTCTCATATAAACCATGCACTACGTTTCAAGCCCTGTCTAGCCTAACACCTCTCATCGTTTTCCTATACCGCTCATATAAACCATACATTACTCAGCCTCTGTCTAGTCTAGCACCTCTCCACGTATTCCCTATCTGTCTCATATAAAGCGCACTCCCCCTCCTACCACTGTCTAGCCTAGCGTCAGTCCTCGTATTCCCTATCTTTCCCATATAAACGCATTTTCCTCCTTGAATCGTCGCATCTAGCCTCGTTTTCCCTATCCTTTCCCATATAAACGCAAAACCTGCGCTCGATCTCTCTATATATACCTACTGGCCATGTTGCGCGATCCTTCTCCGTTGAATAATGTATACCTATATGTATCCTCGATTAACAAGAACCAAGCAGAGAAATAAATGTTTGTAAGACCAGTTAGTATATATCCCCGGAAATACAGGTTTTGCGGTGCCCTAAATCCAAAAAATCGTTTTTGCAAAAATGACAATGTGTGCGACTGTGTGTCTGTCTGTGAACAACATAACTCAAAAACGAAAAGCTGAATCAACACCAAACTTAATATTTAAGTTTAGTACCATCCAAAGATGCGACAAGAAGGTTTTCAAGAAATTCCACTCAACCCGGACTACTCTATAAATGGAAAATTTTTCAAAAATTTCGATTTTTATAAAAATGGCTTTAACGATTTTGATTGAAATATCATGTTTAATGTATTTTCACGGCAAATAAAACTTATATCTTGAATTTTCTGAGAATGTCCAAGAAAGTCCTCTTCATTCTGAATGACTTTTCATAACTGGTAAAGGGTCATTCTCCGGTATCATGAAACCTTGAGATGAATTTATAAAGTTTCAAAACGTTACAGCTATACAAGCAAAGAAACAAGTTGGAAGAAGCAGAAGAACAAAACATTTTAATTAGACTGAAAGAGCGTGAAAAGAAGCAAACATACAAAAAGCTCAAAGAGAAAAGCTGCTGATTTGCCTGAAATTTCCCTCAAGCAATAGGGAAGTCAGTCAAAGTGATGCATGCTCTTACTAATAACCAACAAATTTTGCGTTCAGTGAGGAATAAAATAAACCCTGAAAATAGGAAAAATTTGTAAGTATATCAAGAGCTGCACAACAAAATGAAAAGAAAATAAGGAGTGACTCATTAGGTCCAGATGTCACTACGTCAGTTGCAGAGTTTTATTAAAGAGCAGTAGGCATGTCCAGGAAAGAAGGTAACCAAATCAGTAAAAACTCCAAAAGGCAGAGAGCTGCGACAGAAGAAATTACTGATTATGAATATATATAAAGCATAGATATTCAAGGAGGGCATTGGTCTGAAATTAGGTCTGTCAACATTTTATAAATTAAGACCAGCCCATATGCTGCCAGCTTTCTAAGACAGTTGATGACTTATTTAAGGCAAATGTTTGTAAATTTGATGATGATCACCTCCTTTGAATAGACAAATACGCCTTACTTGTAGCTGCAATAAGCACCTGTCTTCAATAGTTACTGAAGAGAGCCAAAGCAAAGTAACAGCATACTATCTGGGAGAATGAGTCAGGATATACTACAAATGTGCTATTAAGAGAACATGTTGGGTCACTGAAAGAGGAGTTGGAAACACAACTGGAGAAATTTGCACATCATGTCTACAATGCACGACAAGAAGAAGAGTTTAGGTTCTTGTAATCTATGCTGCAGTTCTCATGGATTCTGCAGAGAATTATGCCATCAGAAACCAAAATTAAGTAAGTACACATTGGGATTCTGAGAGTGTTACTATTTACATTGTTGTAGCATATTATGAAACCGATTGCTGCCTTCAGCATAAGTCCTTTGCCATAGATGATTCGTCAAACACAAACAAAGACTGTTAGTTTTCAATTATGTACTCATTAATGAATTGAAGCAGGTAATTCCACACTTGAAATCCATTCATTATTGGTCAGATGGTGCAGGTTCACAGTTCAAGAACAGATACAACTTTTCAAATCTTCTTTTTCATGAAAAGGACACCGGTAGTTCTACAGAATGGTATTTTTTTAAACTGCGCACGGAAAGGCTCAGTGGGTGGTGAAGTGAATTGTAGTGTTTGGAAATGACTGTTGCAGGGAAAAGAAACAGTTACAGATGCATATTCGTTTTATTGTGTTGCTAAATTAATCCATGATCTGTATGTATCAAAGGAATCAGTTGGAAATTGCTCTGTGTTATTCAAACAGCGTTATGAATCAAGTAAGGCTATTCCAAACACTTGTTTCTTACACTACATAAAAACCTATCTCCAATACTTTTGAAAACTCTAATTTCTCAATTTTCGAAACCACAAAAAAGTCAAGATTTTCTCACATATCTGAATACCCAGGCAACACACGGAAATTAGGTGCACAGGCTAATATTAAGACATTCAAACTACCAAAAGTGGTACAACACCTCACCGTTGGATTGCGTTGTGGTTTGGTTAAAGTAACTGAAATTCAAAAAAAAATGGTGATGATATGACCGTAAAATACGTTTTTAAAATAGTGGGTGTTAGCAAATTAGAGGTAATGCAAAAGACTCTGCCTATCTTCTCCCCCGTTCAGCATCTGTCTAGCCTAACACTTCTCCAAGCATTCCCTATCTCTCTCGCATAAAGCGCATTCCCCTCCTTCAGACTCTGTCTAGCCTATCATCTCTTCCCGATCACACTCTACTCCTCAACCCCGTCTAGTCTTGCACCTCTCTGGGTATCCCCTACCTCACTCATGTAAACTGAATTCCCTTCCTTTAGCCCTAGCACATCGTGATATCCTCGTTTTCCCTAAACGCATCTTCCTCCTTGAATCATCGCCACTATCCCCGTTTTCCCTATCTTCCCCATATAAACGCAAAGTTTGCGCTATAATATCCTGCTTATATAAGTATTTGTTCTCCCTTTTTGCCCAGTGAACTATTTCCTAAATATTCCTCGCTATTTGTTTGAATTTTCCAATACTTACAACACTTTTTCTTAAATGGGAATTCGATATTCATTTTTACCCTCTTTATCATGTACAAAGTAAGAGAAGGTATTGCATTCCACCCAAAACATCGATATGTAACCAGAGATACATGTTTTGAGGCCCACTAAATCTCAAAAAATATCACACTTGTTTTTCGCGTTTAGCATCTTCCAAAGGTGCGGTTAAGAGTTTAACCCTTTCGGGGATATGGAGGTACCTATTTTGCCACACACCAGAGAGTTTCAAATTGGGCATGACCTTGTTGCGTTGGTTGGTATCCCTTTACGAGAGCTTTCCTTCAAGCCTTAGTGATAGGGGTTGTGGATTTCTTACCCCCAGTATGAAGAGGCCTCTAAATTAGGCTACGAGCTATTGATATGCGGAAGTCCAGGTATGAGTCGGTTTAGAGCTCTCCAAATTAGCAAACAATTGTGTATGTTATATCCAAATGGAGCAAATATACTACTTTATTCCATTTAACTGTTTTTCATAAAGAGGGATATGCCTGCAATAATTGATCTACTAGATCTACAACACCCATATGCACATTGTATTCCTGGATAACTCCAGGCTTGAACATTGACATTTTGGTGTGAGGATACGTTTTTTCAGTGTCAATCAGCAAAATCCTAGAGCTGCAACTGGATAATGCCATAACTACCCTCCTGTCTCTCCAAGGAATGTAGGTCACGCACCTGATTTTCTCCTCTCCTTAGAGTCTTTATATTCACGTCCTTTGGCAAGCCAATACGATATTAACATACTGTTCCAATTGCATTTGTTTTTCTTTTGTGTATAATCATGTATAATTTCGGGGAGCTGTACCAATTATGGAAATACACAGTCCTACCCTGATCAAGTACAGGTTCCATCAGGTGCAATACTATGGAGCCAATAACACTAAATCTTTGTCTCCAGTATTATCAGTCCCCTGACCAGTGTATATGCAACTATTATAAAGATTACCGTTTTACTTTAATAAAGATCAAAACTCCGTATGCCAAATCTAGGCCTCCTTGTCTGGTGTATTGCTTCCAACCTAAGCGGCCCTTCTAGCGCATCAAGCTTTCATCGACAGTGATTTTCTCAGTAGGCACGTAATTTTCTTTAAATTTCGAAATAATATAATCGAAATCCGGCCTGATTATGTGTAGTTTATCGTTTACATTTTCTGTGCATGTGAAATGAAGGAACCGCAAAATGGAAATAAACCTGTTATTTGACATGCATTTCCCAAAAAAAGGAGTAGCTAGCATATCATCTGTGGCCCAGTACATGTGTAATGTAGGTTTACGAATTACACCCATGAGCGTAATTAGATCAAGTAGCCAGTAAATCTCATTCAGTGTTACTTGTGTCCACATCTGAATTCTACTCTTAGGCCCTAAATTGCCTTTCGAGTTCAGGTCTTCCTTCACCTTACTCGCATATACATTTGTTTCCGTAACAACGAGAGTCAGCTGTAAAATTATTTGTGAAAACGTCAATAGGTTGGCTGTCAAATGTCAGTTGATCCAGTTGTACACAAGAGGTTGTGTCTGTTTGTGTTGGAGTTATTTGACCACTCCACAATGTTGATTCTTCTCGAACACCTGAAGGAAAGGTAATTTTCTTCCTCACTGCTACCTATATCCTAAATACCCCCCTCAAAATATGAAAACTCGCCGCTTATATCCAAATAGCTATCACACAGCAAAAAGTTCTCCACATTTTCTGAAGTAATTTTAGAAGCCAGTACACTTCCTACGCGAGCTAATTGATTTGTTACATTACTAGTTGAAGCCATTGTTAGCACTGAGATATAACAATTTCAAATGTATTTTTCAACGCCAGAACAGGAAAGCTTTTCAGACTGATTGAAAATATCACTGCATTCATCTATCACTTTGTTTGTGTACTATTCTAAGACGTAAGCGAATACAAATGCTGACAGAGGGGTTTGCTTTGTATGTAGCTGGCATGTTTCAGTACACAGAGGTATGTTATCGCGTTGTAATATAAACGAAAGCATGAAACCTTGAACGGGAGAACCCATCGCTGAGGCAGCTATATCGTTCGGACTCACTAACAAGAAGCTGACTCACAAATAAGGTGCGTTCCACGCACAAATGGCTTTTGCTACAGAGAAACAAAGCTGTGCAATTTCAATGTATTATTATTATTATTATTATTATTATTATTATTATTATTATTATTTAAATAGTCTACACCTTCTTGATGTCGTAGATATATATTACCTTTAATGAGCTTTAAACCAGTTTTTGTCACATTAAAATAACTTAATAAATACGTAAGATATGAATGTGTCTTATGAAGCATTTTTACCCCATTTAACAATTTAAATGGCTTGCGCTCTTTATTGTGTATCCATTCCCGGCCCGTACTGGGTTTAAATGGTCCCACTCTAACTACCCTTTACATAGAACATTTTTTGAAAGTTTCGTTTTTTTAAAAAAAATGGCTTGAAGGATTATGGTTAAAAAATCATATATAAAACACGTTTACATATCAAATAAAATTTATAACTGGGAATGACCTGTTAAGCACTCTTCATTCGGGAAGTATTTTTTATAATCTTGTACACTTGGAATATGTTAAACAATGTAGGAAAATGTACCCTGCAAAAAATATAGATCTCTTTAAAACGCACAATTTACTTAAAATAAGTTTTTCTGTGGCATAAACAGTATCTGAGATATCGTTATTTAAGGTTTCAATTGCTGGAAACTTATTCTTTTAGTGTCATCGAGTTTCAACTGTAAATGGCGATTGCATGGAAACTATGAAATTTAAGACCGGCATATAGCGTCCAGTTCCATAGCATAGAGCTATGGCTTTCTCTTTGTATCTACAACGAAATGTATAATGTAGCTATTTTTGAAAAGGTCTATTTACATTAAAATGTAGTAGATAGAAAAATAAGTTTTGGTAAGAATAGTTTGTATACCCAATAATAAAGATAAAGGGTGCAGAAAGCCATGTGAATGTACCACATCGGATTTTTTTGATGTCCTCGACATGCAAAGAGAATGGAATGCTCCACATAGCAACCAGTTCTTAAAAGATTTGTCTATCGCTTAAAGCCTGCCTTATTCCTGTTGTACCTACAAGAAAATTAAAATCAAGAGAGCTTATGCAAATGTTTATCTCAATTAACGTGAAGTAGGTGGAGAATAAGCGTTTGTAAAAATAGTTTGTAGAAAAATAGTGAAAGTACTGTGAGTAGAAATCTGATTGTTACACTTTCCTTTGATTTATAACCAAAAATTCGATACCGAGATTTCACCTTAAAAGCAGCTTTGGGGGCCCCTGAATAAAAAAATAGCATTTTCACAAAAAAATGTCCGTGTGTGTGTGAACAGGATAACCCAAAAACGAAAAGTCGGATAAACACCAAACTCCGCATTTACGTGTAGTACCTTCCAAGAACGTGACACTAAGATTCACACGAAAATCTCCCCGCAATAGATTAGACTTTACATACAATATTTTTCGAATTTTTTTACTTTCTAGAAAACGGCTCTAACGATTTTGATTGAAATACAAGATATTAAAGTTATTCAATGACAAACAAAATATATATCTCGAATTTTCTGGGAATAGCCTGTTAAGCCCATTTCAGTTGGAAGAAATTTTACATACATTTGTACAACTGCTAAACTAAAGGATAGACGAAAACGCACTACACAAAAAATGAAGATCTGTTTAAAAAAGCATAATTTAATTCAAATAATTTTTTGTGGCATGGACTATTTTTGAGATATCCGTTACTAAAGGTTGCTATTGTTCATTATTACTTGGTCGTTCTTTAAAGCCCTTTCAACATGCAGATGTTTCTCGCGATTGCATGGAAACGGTATGGGATTTTAAGCCACCATATAGGTCCATTTCTTAAAAATTTAACTATCATTGTTCTCTTTGTACCTATATCTAAATGTGTAATTTAGCTATTTCTGCAAAGGTTTATTTGGATTAAAATGCAGTAGATAGAGAAGCTTTAGTGAGAATAATATGTATAACCACTAGTAAATGACACAGGGCAGAGAAAGTCATGGGAATCTATCACATGAAAAAAAATTACTATTGTATTGCATCCAAAATTGGATACCGAGATTTCACTGAAAATGTTTTGAGCCCCTGAATAAAAAAAGAACTTTTAGAAACACAGAAAACTTCAATTTTATGATACTATGTAAAACAAATGGTTGTTTAATCAAACTCATTGGGGCAATTTTTGAAAAAATCTAATTGAATGAGTAATTTTGCATTTAAGGGTAGTGTGGTTGCGAATATTCTTTAAAACCTTTGCATAGTATCCTTGGAAGATGCTCAACTTAAATAGCAAATTTAATATTTATCTGACTTTTCGATTTTGAGTTATATTGTTCAAACACACCTTTTTCTAAAAATGTTTTTGTTATTCAGGGATCATCAAAACTTGTATTTTCGGCAAACTGCTGGTGACGAATTTTTGGCTGGAGTGCAATACTAGCTATAGGTACCGAGCAAAATGGCGCCGCGGTAACATAAGCAAATCACATTCTGGAAGTCCCGAGTTCGATCCCCGGCAGGCGCCCACTCTGACCCATGGGTTTTCTTGGTTTTCCCGGGTCGGCGTCTCGTACCACGATTCTGCTGCCCCTCGTCTTCCTTGTCACCGTCCAGGCGACGGTGTTCGGCTCATTGTGGCTGAGCGCTCTGACTTCGTTTTAGAGTGCTTTCGGACAAACGTTCCTTTGACGATCCCCCGGAGACACAGGACCTATGTAAGGATACACGCGGACTTGAATACGATCACTCTGAAAACTTTAGGGACCCCGTCATCCGGATCAGGTCGCCCTTCGTTTCTGAGCCCCTCACAGGGGTCATGGTAGGAGCAGAAAGGGGCGGATTTTCTACGTGTCGTGTTCTGTCCCGTTTTCGGGGGGGCCCCTCCTTGTGTCAGTAGTATAGGTAACTAACGGTGAAAGTAAAAAAGAAATCTGATGTGATACATTCACATGACTTTCTCATGTTAGTGAGTATACAAATTATTCTTACTAATGCTTTTCTATCTGCTACATTTTAATCCGAATAAACTTTTTTTCAAAAATAACTACAATACACATTTTATTACAGACACAAAGAGAACAGCGATAATAAAATTTTCTAAGACCTGGAACGCTATATAATTTGCCTTAAAATTCCATACTCTTTCCATACAATCGCGAGCAACAATTAAGTGTTGAAAGAACTTTAAGAGAATGACCAAGTAATGAACAATTCGAACCTTTAATAACGGATATCTCACTTACGTAAAATAAATTGTTTTTTAAAGAGATCCACATTTCTTGTATAGTAGGTACGTTCTCGTCTTATCGCTTTACCACTTGTAAAAGATTATGCAAAATTCCTAGCGCATGAAGAGGACTTCACAGGCTACTCGCAGAAAATTCAAGATATATTTGTTATGTAGGTAAATATTCCTAATATATGGCTTTTAATCAAAAGCGTAAGTTCCATTTTTTAGAAAACCATAATTTTCGAAAAATGTTCAATGTAAAGGGTAGTTGGGATCGGGGGGATTTTGTTGAAAATCTTCGTGTCGCATCCTTGGAAGGTACTGAACTTAAATACCAACTTTGGGATTTATCCAGACAGACACACACGGACATGTTTCCAAAGGTGCTGTTCTTTGATTCAGTGTGCCTCAAAACATATATTTCTGGTGAAATCTCGGTATTGAGTTTTTGGGTGGAATACAATGCTTCCCGAACTTACTATACGTAGTAGAGAAAGTAAAAAAGTAGTAAGTAAAAAAGTAGTAAGAACATTCCATTTGATGGGATTTTCAGATGTTATAATAAAATGTTGAAACAAATATGTAAACAATTGCACCGTGTACTACATTTTCCATATGTCAAAGTGCTGAAAAAAAAGTTTTCGAGAAAACCAGGTTTTAAGTTTGACGTTGCAAAATTAGTATTTCTGACCTTCAAATCTCCTAAACTTCACCAGCTGCATAAGTTGGACCCTCATTCTTCTTCTGCTTCTCCTCTGCAGCAATCTTAGAGAGACATAGCTTCCTCCGAGAAGACTTTGAGGAATGTCGACCAGATTTCAAGCTTCTCTACACCAAAGTTGGTTCCTTACTTGGCCAATATTCTTTCTAACTAGTTGAACTGAAGACTGAGGTTCTTTGCTGAGCTTTCACTAGCCATGCATCCCATATTAAACTGGCCTAATGTATTTGTGACCCCAACATGCTTTTTGACGTGAAAATATCCTTTGGACATTTAGACCATATCATTTTGTTAGATGCGTCATTGGAATTTTGGGTTTTCCCTGCAGCACATCTCTTCAACAGTTCCTCATTTGCTAGTTTCTGATAGATAGGGATAAGCTTTTGAATTAGTTTCTGATGTTGTTAGTGGTGTTTTTACTGTGCAAATATTATGTGGTGGAATCATCTCCCCATTTAAATTGATTCTATTGTAGAAAAATCAGGAATTTGAACTTCCAGGGCATTTTGGTTGTCTGCTTAGGCGCAGTGTTAAAATCTGGCTTATATTGGTCATTTAATATGCTCCAAATTAGCACAATTTTCTTTTATGACCTTCCTATAATAATTTTACTGTCGTATCCTATTTCAAGCTTCCAAACTTCTGTTCCACCCAAAGTGATTCCCTTTGTCTTTCATTCCTTTACCAAATTTCTAATGCGTGTACTTAATTAACCTCTTAGATACATGATATGTATTTATTTTTTATTTCAGTTTCACCTTATACTGCCAAGATCTGTAGGTGCTTTTAGAATCTCCATCTGACAAAAATAGTTGTGTATCACATTTTGCATGTACTAATAGTTCTCTTTTACAAAATAACTGCAGCTGTCATCTCTATATCAGAATATAAGCTGCTACTGCATTTTCACAATATGTCATTATTACCTCAAAATGTAGACAGTTTTCTCTGGCTAGATGTTGGCATACATGGTTGAGCAGGTGATAAAAATGATGTACTTATTTGAGGTACTTGTGGAGTAGAATTTACAGATTCCCCAGTATTTCCTATCATTTTTGCATCCTTTTGCAGCTAGAAATTCAGCACTTTGAACCTATTTTGTATTTTCGGCTATGCTAGACTACTTTGGTCTTTATTGAAAACGTTAATAAAAGCTAAAAGAAAGTGAGTAAATTACCTTAGGAATAGCTGTTATCTGTTCTATAGCCGGTGCGCACCTGCCCGCCCGTTTTAAATGTTGTACTTATGACAAAATTACGGTGTGAAGACAACAAACATGGCCATTTTGTAGCTATCGCACATAGGCAATGGAAACTGCCAACCTAAATGAGAAGTGAAATCCGCGGAATAAGCGATGTGTTCTTCTTCTTCTTCAGTTTGTTTTGTCGCTGATATAAACGCAAGGCATTGTTATTAACAGTGCATCATATGAAATAAAAAATGAATTGCGGAGGATGTGAAAACACAATATAGACAATAGTGAGAGAACAATTAGGTGTTGATAACTTACAGTTACCAGCTTATATATATATATATATATATATATATATATATATAAAACTAACATTAACCTAACCTCCCGTAAACAAAAAACCTAAGCTTATATAAAAATAACTACACCTAACCTAACCTGCCGTAATCCAAAAACCTAGGCTTATATAAAAAAGCTACACCTAACCTAACTGCCGTAAATCAGAAACCTAAGCTTATATTAAAAATAACTGCACCTAACCTCCCGTAAATAAAAAACCTAAGCTTTATATAAAAAAAAGCTACACCTAACCTAACCTCGCGTAAATCAAAAACCTAAGGATATATTGAAAAAAATACACCTAACACCCCGTAAATATAACCTAAGCTTATATTCAAAAAACCGTAAACCTAATCTAATATCTCGTGAATCAGAAACCTAAGCTTATATATAAAAAAACCAAACCATACATAACCTAATCCCCCGTAAACACAACCTAAACTTATATTAAAAAAACCCTAAACCTAATCTAACATCTCGTGAATCAGAAACCTAAGCTTATATAAAAAAACTAACCCATATCTAACCTAACCTCCCGTGAATAAGCAAGGTAAAAAATCAATAAACCTAAAATAAAAAGTAATTAAGAACGCACGCTGAGAGCGTTGGTGGTATGTTGCTGGCCTTGGCAGTATTTGTTATTCATATGTTGCCAGTATTGTCTTGGAGCTAGCGGATGGCATAGGGTGACATCTGTAAGTGATGCAAGACTTTCATCGCTTCCAAAGACCAACGTAATGCAACTTCCCGGTATTTTCTTACCGTTAATTCTCTTGTCTGCCAGTCTGTTCATGGTAGCCCAGTTATATGAACTAAAAGATCTAGATATCAATGCTACACTAGAGGCACAATACACAACACTTAAAGTGCTAATTTTTAGCACCAATAAAGTAATAAAGCCTCTCTTTATAATGTACCGTAATAATTATAGATAACTATAACACTAAAACAAGCACAAACAACTAATAAAGCAGAAAAGACCTGAAACAACGTATATTTCACAGCATCAACAAAACCACGTATATTTATTCTGTTTAAAGGAAATACAAAACACGCGGTAAACCATATTCATTTGTTATAAAAGAGTATTGAGCAGGTTAGCCAACACAGGAAATGCAAAACAAAACTTCCCTATCACTAAATAGTGCTAAATTGAACGCTAGAAAACTATATGAACATAGCAATTTCGGAATCACAAGATTCTGTGGGCGTGGCACATTTTAACCAAGCGCATGGGCACTTAAAAGAACACGTGATTCAGGGTTTAAATGCCCCAAAATGCATAATGGGATACATTTTCATAAAGTTTACACTCCATAATAATTTATCATGCAAAAAGATAATTTTGCAAATTTTCAGGATTTTGGGTCAAATTTCACAGATCTGTTTATTTTCTGATGAGGAATAAGAAACAAAATGAAAAATGTTGTTTCCCAATTGTGAAACGTAACTTGAACCTCAAATGACCATCCACGGACGGTCCAAACAATCGTACACAGCCATTCAGAATTTTCGTTGTTATTTACGTTGGTGTAAGAACAATTGCAAGGTGCTTTACACAATATGTTGTTTATGATTTTATAGGAGTGAGAAAATAACATAAAAGGTGGATTCCCATTTTATAAAATTAAATCGACCCTAAAATCACCATAACAACGTCCTCCAAACAAAACACCAGTGGCAGTTACTACCCCCATAATATCAAGCAACTTTTATTCAAGACATTTGTTTCTACAAAGCATAGTTTTGGAGAAATTGTACAGTTTGAGTTTAAATGGTCCACCCTAATAGGTTGAGGTTCGCATTCTGGAGGTGCTGAGTTCGACTCCCATTGGGCCTCCACTTTCACCATGGGTTTTTCCGTGATTTCCCCGGGTCAGGAGACGAATCTGCAGTGGTTCCTCCTTTAACACGAGTTTCCTGTTCATTTCCTATCATCTGTTTCAGTGATGTAGGACCAGGCAACAGTGTGCGGCGTGTTGTGGCGGTGGATATGCGCTTTGGAAAGGTTTGCCTCTGGCATTGGTTGGACTGCTGACGGACCCACTTTCTGGGCTCATCCCTGGGCCTTAAGGCCTTAGGCCCTTGGAGCCCCGGGGCTTTGTGCAAAGCTGGCCGGTGTCCGGAGTCGTGGGATCTGGAACCGTTAGGGGACTTCGTACAGGCTTTTGTCACCTGGATCTGATCACGCCTCGGGTCTCTCCCACTAGAGGTCACGTTAGAAGCAAAAGGGCCACTCTGCCCTCCTGACCCGGTTTCGGGGGCCATTCTGTGATAACCTCTAGCTTTTTAGCTAGAAAGGAGCTAAAATTCTCTTTGGTTAACTGTTATGGCAACTATAATATTTCATCGACTACACTTACTCAGCTCCCCTATCGCCCATACCTTTTAACAGCTTTAAAGCAGCCGTCCACTGGGATCCTTTCTCCAGATAAACAACGAAAGCCTTTCATCATGCTGCCTAAGGTATAGATTAGGTTATCATAGCATAAATTTGCTGTCACCCCTTTACTCAACATCTGCTATCTGTAGACTGAATATGTTTATACTGCTAGACCGGGTGCTTGCGATAAAGTAAAAATAATAACACCTGATATAGCATGCACGTCAGAGATTCCTCAAGCTTACTTCCCTCAGAGCACTTGCCTAATATACGGCACTAGCGGTCCTGATAAGCTAAGTGGGCTGAATGCTATTCATAAATTGCGCTTGTGACTTCTCCATATATTAAATCAGTTTGCTTTTCGGTTTGTATGCGCACGTGACGTGATCCCATATTCAAGAATTCATGATCAGAGTTAACTGCATTTAGTGAGTCCATTACATCGGCATTGTGGTGAGTTTATTGTATACCTGTCTCTTGAGATTCAGTGTGTGGTGCTTTTATTTTACGGTTTATCATCTCAGAGAAGGATAAGCGATATGTTCGAAAATTTAGAAAAGAGTGGTTAAATAATGAACTCTTGAAGGAGGTGGGTGGCCGGTGAAACCAAATGTGCGGTGCAAGTATTGTCATTGCAATCTGAGTGTGCGCTTGTCACATTTTCTTCTTCATGGAAAAAGTAAGAAACATTTAAAAGCAGCAGAGCCGCTTTCAACTTCACGGCAGTCGAAATTGTCATTTCAACCAATTAAACGTGCAGCGGCTTACTTTGTTCGTAATTAATCATTGTTCAATCAGATCCGTTGATCATCTAACTAAGAAATTTTTCCAAAGTATCTCTTTTAAGGCTGCAGCGTACAAAGTGTAGTGCTTTAATTAGGAAAATTTTCTACCATACTTTAAATTAGAACTACAAAATGACATCGGCACTGGCCATTTTACTGTTCTTATAGACGAGTCTACAGACATTTCTGTTACAAAACTATTGGCTGTCTGTATTGTATAGTTTTAAAAACAACAAAGCACAATTATAATCACTTTATTTGGGGTTGCTGAACTAGATCAGGGGAATGCTGATTGTATTGTCATTGCAAAGTTTTTACTTTCAGATTATGGTTTAGACATCAAACAAATGAGAGGAATAGGAACTGATAATGCTTCAGTAATGGTGGGCATTAACAATGGTGTCCACCAGAAACTGAAATGTGAGGTACCTAGCCTTGTGTTTATCCCCTGTGTTTGCCATTCTTTTCAGTTGACTGTTTCCTCTGCTGCTGAAATGCTACCAAGAAATCTTGAGTTTTTAATTTCGGAAACTTAATCTTGGTTTTCTAAGTCTTCTTCTCCACAAGTCACAAACAGGGACTTATTTAGAGCAATAAACGATGGAGCCGAGCCTCTTAAAATTGTAAAACAATCAAATACAAGGTGGCTGTCGATCGAAGTTGCTGTGTATTGGATTCTAAATCAATGACTTGAACTACAGACACATTTTGAGATATGCAGACTTCAAACTAAGTGCTACATAGCTGAACTTCTTTATTGCATGTACTCCGAAGCCACTAATAAGATCTATCTTATGTTTGTTATACCACATCTTGAAGAATGTCAAAAAGTTAATAAATCATTCAAATCAAGTTCAGTTGAGCCTTCAAAGCTTCTTCAAGACCTGGTTCTACTAATTGTAGGGCTTACCAGACAGATTGTTGTTCCCGGTTATAGGGGGGATCTGCTTTCCGTGGACGTTAGAAAATACAAATCACCTAATATTTATCTTGGCCTGAAGTACAAGTTTTGATAGTGGATTTGATGAAACAAAACAGAATCATTCCTGAAAGTAAAAAGGCATTTCGAATAGCCGAATAATGTTAAGATATTGCAAAAAGTATCTTTAATTGCACTTGAAAAGAGTTTGAACGTGATTAAAGAAAGTATAATACCGCTAGCTCAAGAATTTGAATTACCTGAAACTAAAATAACGAAAATCGACTTTCAGTGATCAAAATTAACTACTGCGCAATGGAGAAATGTTAGCATTAGAGAAGAGATTTGGCAATATGTCGCAACATATAAAGATTCAGATTCCCAAAATCCATTTCAAGAACTCACAAACTTGGCAATGATGCTTCTGGCCTTACCTTGGTCAAACGCTGATGTCTAATAAGCATTTAGTATGCTCAAACATTGTGATAACCTCCCTTAGGAATAGGCTTAAAAGCAATATGGTTAACTCAATTCTCACCCTGCGGGCCACACTTAAGCAGGTGAAAAAGAGTTGTTATGATTATGTCGTACCAGAAAATATTCTTATGCAAATTGGTACAATGGCTGCGTAGCGAGGAGTAAACCAACCCAGCATTTCAACTGAAGAACTTGAGGCAGAGAATGATGTGGATGAATTATTATTATTATTATTATTATTATTATTATTATTATTATTATTATTATTATTAGTAGTAGTAGTAGTAGTAGTAGTAGTAGTAGTAGTAGTAGTAGTAGTAGTAGTAGTAGTAGTAGTAGTAGTAGTAGTAGTAGTAGTAGTAGTATTGCAATCAACTCCAGTGAGTAAATTCGCTCTTTATTACTTTCTCTACTACGTATCGTAAGTAGGGGAAGTATTGCATTCCACCCAAAAATTCGATACCGAGATTTCACAGAAAATACATGTTTTGAATGGATATAAAGCGTTTTTGGAAACATGTCCGTGTGTGTGAGATTGTAAAGAGCATAACTCGGAAACGAACCGTCGGATAAACACCAACTTGGTATTTGGGTTCAGTATCTTCCAGAGATACGAAAAGAAGGTTTTCAAGAAAATACCCCCACCCCAGATTACCCTTTACATGGAACATTTTTGGGTAATTTTGTTTTTCTCAAAAATGGCTCTAACGATTTTGAATAAAATACCATAAGTTTAAGACCTTTTTATTGCAAATGAATTGTATATCTCGAATTTTCTGGAATTGTCTCCAAAAGAATTCTTGATTGTGAACGACTTTTGCATAACTGGTAAACCATAAGAGACAGACAACATTTTACTACACAAGCAATGTGGATGGCGCTAAAATACACAATTTATTTCATATACATTTTTTTGTTCATTGAACCATTTTCTTCGAGATATTGCTTGTTATTTCCTTAAATTATCCAATACTTTTTCTCAAATGGTAATTCGTTACTCATTTTTTTGTCCTGGTAATACAAAGATAATGGAATACTCCGCATAGCAACCAGCTCTTAAAATATTTGACTATTACTTAAAGCCTACCACATTCCCTTGCATCTACAAGAAAATTATCAATAAGATTAACATGAAGCATATGGTGAATAAGCGTTTGTAAAAATAGTTTGCAAAAGAGTAGAGAAAGTCATGTTAGTGTATCACATCAGATTTTTTAAAACATCACTATAATCTTTGCTTGCATTTAACACTGAACGTTGTAATTATTTGTTTCTCTCTCAGAATTTCTGAACAATATTGTTTTTGATTTACCGTATCGAAGCTCCATATGATTTTATTGGTTTATTTTTGCTTTCTCTACTAGCATAGTAAGTAGGGGAAGTATTGCATTCCACCCAAAATTTTGATATCGAGATTTCTCTGGAAATATATGTTTAAACGTGCCCTGAATCCCCCCCAAATAGTATTTTTGGAACAGTATTTTTTTGTCTGTCAGCCTGTGAACAGCACAACTCAAAAAATGAAAACTCGGATAAATACCAAACTTGGTATTTGAGTTTAGTAGCTTTCAAGGATGCGACATGAACATTTTCAAAAAAATCTCCCATCCCAGGCTACCCTATAAATTGAACATCTTTTAAAAATTTTGATTTTCTCAAAAATGGCTCTAACGATTTTGATTAACATATGTTTAAGATACTTTCGTTGCAAATGAAAAGTCTAGGAATGTCCCTAGAAGTCATCTTCATTCTGAATGACTTTCCATAACTGATAAACCGTAAGAGATAGACAAAATTTTACCACACAAAAAATGTAGATCTCGTTAATACAGACAATCTATTGCCATATACATTTTTTTATCCAATGAACCATTTCCGACATATTCCTTGTTATTGCATAAAATTTTTTCTCAAATGCGAATTATTGTCCTTTTTTTTTTTGCTTCTTATCCTGGATATGCAAAGAAAATGGAATGCTCCACATAGGAACCAGCTCTTAAAATATTTGACTATCACTTAAAGCCTATTATATTCCCCTTGCACCTACAAGAAAATTAACAATAAGATTAATATCTCGATTAATAATAAGTATATGGAGAATAAGCATTTGTAAGAATAGTTTATACAGGAATAAAGAAATCCATGCGAGTGCAGCACATCACATGTTTCTTATACGCCAACGTTACATAAAAGTAGTTTAAATTTGGAATTTCAGATTGGTCAGGGATAAGAAACAGACGTCAGTAGGTAATAGATGTTCCTTCAAGAACAAAGAGATACCGACAACTGATAAGATGTAATCGATATCCTTTGTTCTGTGTTGCCGCCTCCCGCCGCCTCCCTTTGAGGTCTTAGATACCGCCTGGTCTCGTGTCGCTAGGCCCCGCCCCCTCTCTCTTTGTGTTCTTACCTAATGCCGACCGTGTCTGTGCCGACAGGTCCTGCCCCCCTCTCCCATGGTGTCTGGTCGCGTGCCGTAGCGTCCTGTCTTGAGGTGTGCGGTAGGGAATGGTTTTCTCGATGCTTGCCGCCCCTCGGCAAATCGTTTGAGTACATAATTGTGTCAATCAATTAGGTAATGTTTATATACTGCTAATGTCTGACCATCATGCCTCTAAAGGAGTGAGGTTATTAAACGTCTCCGGCAACAGTCCGTCATGTAATGAAAAACCCAGCAGCAGGCTTCTGTCTGGTAATAACCAGTTTCACTCCCACTCCACGACTGTGTGCGTGACGTCACTAACAAGTCTCGACGTGTAGACTAGCCCGGCTCCATTCTGTCGGCGTCGGTAAATCATGTTAAAACACGCTCGCCATTGGCTTTCCTTTGTATTCAAAAACAGACTTCTGCCTGGAGGTTGAATAACAGGTCTCAACATGCATTCCACCCCCTCCACCACCGCGTGACGTCACCGTCTACAGTATATAAGGAACGTCGGCAGCCAGAGCGATCATTTATAGTTTTTTCAGTCTTCGTTCAGTGATAATCGAAATGGCTGGTGATAATCATGCATCTGAGATGAATGATTGCTGGAGCGAGTGCGGAGAAGATTATTTTCACTACGTATACTTCCATACCGAAACATGCAATGGTTTAATGCATTCAGTGTTGTGTACTCAACCATCGCATCATGATCAGATGACTACACTGGAAGTGTGTACAGAGAACTGTCCTGTTTATCGAGGAGCGAGCATGTAAGTAATATATATATTTCTATAACTCGGTAATATATTGTACGCATGTTAAATGAAAACTAACTTGAAATTATTTTATTCTTTCAGTGAAAATTGCATGGGTGATGATATGGAGGATCTTAGCGATGTCGACGAAGTTGACGATGTCTTCGTCTCGAAACATCTAACTGAATGTGATACAGAGTCGTGCACGGGATACATGCATTCTGTACTTTGTACTAACCCGGCCCAGTATGAACGCATGACATCCTTCTTCCTATGTAACGACAACTGCGAGGTCTACCAGCGCAGGGAGAGAAAACTTGAGTAAGTAGAAGAAATGTTAAATTACATATTCATTTACTGCTTCTAATGCTACTCTATGCCTAACCTAAAATTAAATTATTACAGACCGCGAATGACTGCGCCTAAGGTACCCGTGCCAATAGAGGAGCTGGATCCTGAGAGACGCAATGTCAATATAGAGGAATATCCAATCGCAGAGCGCCATACGCAGCCCATGGATGAGGATGCTGCTCCACTAGCCGACATTACTACTACCCCTGATGATAAAGCAACGAAGGTACAGGAGGGGATAAATCAGACGATTCCAGATTGCTCGCCCGAGATACACACAGAATCGTGCAAGCCCGTGAAGTGAGTATGACACACTTTGATAGTACTTTTTGTGTGACAAGGGGAGAGGATTTTTCTAATATATGTATTTTCTCTTTCAGAGGGCATGAAATCATTAACTAAACCTATTTCTAACATTGTTTTGAATATATTTTGCAGGGGTGTGAGGAGGGAGCGGAGGAAGAGGCAGAACGAGACTGGGGAGAGAAAGCAGAAGAGGAGGTGTAAGAGGAGGATCCTCAACGAGGGTCCTAGGGTCTTCTTATTCATTGAAGATACCCTACATTCGCCGGAGGAGCATGGAGAATCGATCACGTGCGTTTGATGACGTCAGCATCTCCCCCTCCCATTCCGTGAACATTGGACTATACTATGACATCCCCTCCCTCTACATAAATTGTGAAAGTGATAAATCATTTGTTTATATTGCAAAATCAGACTGGGATATAATATCCAAAAACATTCCAATGTTTGAAGATTACCTACGCCAAACAAAAACGTTTGCGTGTGATGAATATTGTGACAATTGAATTTATGCATACAATATTATTGTATTTTTTGAACATTCAATTCATTTCATAAATAATTGTTTAAATAATAATGTAATATCTTTAGACATTGAGGGTGTAAGGAACCTAAAACGGCTATCGCCCTATATTGAAAGACATTTGAATATTTTAAATGATTTCTGCAAGTCAGGAGCAATTAGTTTTTCAGGGAGTAGGAGGGGAAGAGGGAAAATGCTTGAAATGTATGCTAAAGTCAATAAAAGAGTGTTTTAGTATATGAATTCAATTTATTATTCATAAACTTATCCTTGTACATTCCTTTACAGAAACCATTCACCCAAACATATGCATAATTATATAAGTGCTTGCATCACGTGAGAAAGAGGTTTGTAGGTAAATACTTTGTCATGTAGAACCAGGCAGTACAGTGACGTCTGGGCTGGTATATTTGCAGATGCTTGAATCTCGATTCTGATGTTCACAGCTCCATTTATAACCTCCTCGGGTTGGTGAGAACAGTCTATTACGAATAATGGTGCACGGTGAAGAAAATCCTTTCTCTTCAAGAGGGGATAATTATCTCTTTCATAATAGAAACTTTGAAATTTGCAGTACATTTCATATAGTGAAACAAACTTTGAATTTTTAAAGTCCAAGTTCAAATCATGGTAGGGGTAGCATTCACTGTTGAGGAATAGTCTCAATTTAGTAATGTTGCAGTGATCAAACTCGGAACTGTTCTTGCTATAATCACCCAATCTTGCAGTCTGAGCACACACTATGATGAAGCGAGGTTTCTCGAGCTTAGATGTTGTTGCTACATTCCAAGTGAAAGATCTTGTCTGGGGTACAGCAGGCTGGGTATGAAGATCCATAGATCGAAAGGCAATGTGTAGAGGTTTATCAGACTTGACAATTTTTAGAATGTGAACTCTTTCAGCATCGGAAAGACGAATTACAGGCATCCTCCATTCGATTCTAGTTAACTTTACATTAGCTTCCTCTCCATTCGAACTCAGGACACAGTTTCTAGAATCTTTGGATCTTATGAGAATCAATTCAAACTTGCTGTTGAGTATAAGCTCCTTGTGGTCATCAGCAAATCCTAGGAGCATCGAGAGAGGGACTACAGCATTGAAAGCTCCATTCGTCGAGTGTACTATATCAACTTCTTCACCAGGATAGGCCCATCCAGCATTCAGCAGCCGATTCGACTCCATAGGGTTGAGAGTCACATAATTTCGTATAGTTGTAGTAATTCCAGGATTCCTTGTTCTGTCTATAGTTGTAGCATTCATATCTAGACGTATCTCATCAAACATGAAGGCTATAGCATTATTAGTGAGCTTCGATGTAGTAGGGGATCCATCTACCTTGGTGAGAGCACCTTCGATGTAGAGATAACTCTTGTTAGGTAGCGTATTCAAATCTTCAGCTTGGCATGGTATTCTAATTTCATCGTTTACATCCAGAGCGGAGGTGTTTTATGGAAGAAAAATATGCTCCTCCTCCTTGGTGATCTTGTCGTCAAAGGCTGGAACTTCTGCCACGTTTAAGATGTCCATTATAGCGTCCTGTAACCTAACCCTTCGAGGAACTTGCAGTTAGCACGTGTTAACTCCTCGGAAGCTGGAGAGGTAGTATGCTTCGAACGCTGTGTACGTCGTCTATTATAGTATTTGCGATGTCTTTTAAAATGTATTGCCATTGCGTCTTATGTGGAGTCTTGTAGTGATAATCTCGTTCCTGAAATTGATCGCCTTTCCGTGTTGATCTACCACTCGAATAGTGATCTGGTCTATATAGTTTGTATCTATGACCGGTAAATATATCGGGTTCGAGGGTTCTTGAGAGATATGATAGCCTGGTGGAACAGAAGGGAAAAACTCTTAGAGCGAATGCCCGCTTTTACCGTCAATGAAAGAGCCTGTTACAATACTGCACTCCACACGTATGATACTCACTTTAAATATATTCACAAGATCGTCAGATTCAAACACTTCTACAGCAGGAATTATTTTAATGTCTGTGAATCCTAGAAGCGAACCAATAGATCTATCCGTAGAAAAGTCTATTGTATAATGACATTTAATCTCAGCCTTCATTGTATTATTGTTAGGCCTTATAAAGAAGACTTCATCATTCAATCCTAGTTTATCCTTTAGAAATGCATTGATATCGGCAATCTCGTAGGTTCCATGTGGGATGACAATGGTTTCAGCAATAATAGAATAACAGTGTCTGACCCACTCACTGTAACTGTATAACTCATCTTGACGATGAAGGAGCTTCTAGGATAAAAGAAATTGCAAGCACAAGTGCCCGCAGATGACTGAATCGAAATTCTGATTTCTCTGTGTATTATAGTAGACTTTAACGCCTTGTAGATATTTCTCAATCTCAGGAGGCGGCTTCAAATTACCGAAACTATCAAAGTAGTATGCGACATCACCTTATTTCCTTATAGCAACCCAGTGTGTTCCTTCATTATCTGAGGTATCGAGATTGGTAATAAGTCTCTCTTTGAAGTGTGGTTTTAAAGGAAGTTTGTCAATCATATAAACCCCTCTAAAATAAGGAATTTTTAAACGTTTAGCATAATATTCGATGGCTACGTTACTTAGGGCTTCCTCCGGTATATGTACAATCCTCTTCCTCCGTTTTTTGCCTTCTTCTTTAAACCCTCGCCTTTAGATCCTCTTTTTTTCAAGGACCTTGCTATTTTAGATGCAGCGGCTAAAGACGACATCAGCGGCATTGCAGGTAAGAATCCTCCTTTATTCCTCTTCTTACACCTTCTCTTCCGGAGTCCCTTTCCTCGGGTCTCCATCACCTTGTTATGTCTCGCAACTTCTGCTAAGTGCCTATGAGGAGCCTTTTTTATTGACTGCAGAGGCTATCTGAGCAGCGCCGCCTGCTGCAGCGCCTAAAGCAGCAATGATGGGTATCAATGGTAAAAACCCTCCTCTCTTCTTCTTCCTCTTTCCGGCTCCCACTGCAACCTTTCCCTTCATGATTGCAGTTACTAGCCTTGCAGCTAACCTTTCACCAAAAGTTGAATCTGATGACTGCACACGCTTCCAAGCCTTGTGTGCAAGAATCTTATCCGCTATTTGTCTTGAAGCGGTGTCCTTATTCTCAGCGTACGCGAGGTCGTGCTGTTTGCAAGCTTCGTCTAATTGGTTAATTCCAGGGTCTCCTCTTTTTAGACGTTTTCCCAATTAAGTACCAGGCCCGCAATATCTATATCCAGGTAAGTGAGCTTCAAAGGGGAGCGAATTAATTATGGAATTAATAATTCCAGAGCCGCGCGTATACTGCAACGACCTCCCTCTCTTAGCTCTCATGATATACTAAGCGAGTAATTGCATGCATTAGCCCTTTTAGATCATTGCATTCAATCATTAACTACTTTACATCCTGTAATATATAAACATCGCACATACATTTTATAAGTTAGTTGTTAACATGAAGCTTGTTAGGCAGCACTACTCTCTACCTATTCAGGTATTAGACTTTGAAAGTGACTTTAGAAGTGATCGTCATGGCAAGTTATTTCCATCTAATGTCAGAGCTCTTATTTTAGGGAGCTCCAGTGCAGGGAAAACAAACGTATTGCTCAATATGCTACTCCATGAGAGTGGACTACGTTTTAAAAATTTGTATATTTATTCAAAGTCTCTCTATCAACCAAAATACCAATACCTAATGAAAGTGTTTGGAAACATCGAAGGTATAGAAGTGAACACCTTCGACAACGGGGATGATGTTTTGCATCCTTCTGAAGTCAAAGAAAATTCAATCTTTATATTTGATGACGTCATCACTAAAGAGCAGAAAAAGATAGCATCCTTTTACAGTATGGGTAGACATCGAAATGTGGACTCTGTATATCTAGCGCAGTCCTATGCTAAAGTTCCAAAACATTTAATTCGCGATAATACAAACATGATAATACTCTTCAGACAAGACAATTTAAACTTAAAGCACATTTACGAAGATTATGTAAATACCGACATGACCTACAATGAATTTAAAGATCTATGTAAGAGCGTTTGGTATAGTGTATCAGAAGGAAGACCCTTTGTTGTGATAGTTCCTGAATTTCACATGAATGAGGGGCGATATAGGAATGGTTTTGATGTATATATTAAGCTCGACAAAAAAGAAAATGATCATTCGTAGTTAATCATGAGCATCTATAGGTTCGGTTCTCAGAGAACTGAGCCAGTTAGAAGAGTGTTTGATCGTTTTATCATAAATAGAGATGTCAAAGGAAACTATCAATTCAAGAATAAGAGATTGTGCAATGTTCACGATCCTGAAGATAATCATGATGTCACCAATAAGAATTATGTGGATGCTCTCGAAATTAGGATGCACGATTTCTCTCAGCAAGCTGCTAACAATGTGGAGGTTGTGGCTAAGACCCTGATGGATGAATTGATTTCACGATATATCCTCAAGAGAGATAAGGAAAATAACATCGTGATCGATAAAGTTAGATTGAAGGTATTGCTAGATTCTGTTCACCATACTGATGTTGTGAATAAAAAGTTCATCACTGGATATGTCAATTCACGCACGCAGTCGAGAGATGGTAATGGTAACATTATATTCGACAATAAGAGAATCACTGATACAGCAGATCCTCTCGGAGATACGGATGCTGTAAATAAAAGATATGCTAGAGGTATGATCATTAGGAAATCGAACGAGACGCGACAGCAGTTAAACAGGTACTTACCAAAGGAAATCGAGATGCAAATAGGTAAGAAGCTGCTAGACATCACAGCAAATCTGAATAAAACTACGAGTAAAGTGGATACTCTAACAACCTCTACAAATGACAGAGTGGATTCTGTAATGGACTCTAAACAAGTTACCGCAGAGCTTGATAGAGAAAAAACAAATCTTCAGAATCTTTGCAATCAGAAAATTAGTAATTTGGAAAAGTTAGCCATGAAGCGAGTTTCAGATTTAGAGGCTACCATCAGGCAGTTAAAGACAGAGGTTTTGAATACCCTTAAAACTGATTCCTGCAATGATAAACTTAAGAAAGTGGAGGAAAATGTAAATATGATGATGGTCGCCTACAAAACTAATATGCAGCAAATGACGAGTCTAGAAGAATCAGTCAGAAGCCAGTACGCTAATAAGGCAATCTTTGCTGAAGCGTTCAAGACACATACACAGGAGCATAAGAAAGAAACCGAGCAACTGAGAACTTCGATAGAGATGATAGCTAAGGCTATCAACACGATGAGAACTCAAGCTGGACGCAGGCTATAAATTGAAGGTAATCGTCTACTTTCACATCATTTGTAAGATGGATAGTGAAAGCATAAGACTTAAAGAGTCTGTAGCCGAGCATACCAGGGCTGTAAAAGAAAAACTGAGAGCTCTAAAAGGTCTCAGGTTTGAGACTCAGCATGTCATGTCCGAAGCTTTGAAGCCTGTAACCGCCCCCCTCAAGGATATTTTGGACACTCAACGAGGGTTGACTGTGAAGACTGTCAAGAATGAAGATGGTGATTCTACAAGTATTTCTACTTTCCTTCAACATGTTCGCTCAAAAGACAAGGATCGCATTGATACATTGTACGGTGTGAGATATCAGGATGGAAGTTATATGCTTGGAAATAAAGATATTCATTTTATAAATAATCAAATGTTGATAGGTGATGAAACGTATGAGTCTACCGGCGGTTTGACGGAGCTCATCTTTAAGCGAACGCCTCAGATTTCTGCATACACCAGTGAAGACTTGGAGACGTACGCTAAGATTATGAAAAGTACTTTTCTTCATAGAAGTGGTTACACCAGACACGGTCGTTTGAAATCTGGTAAATCGTATAAATACAAGAATATAATACGCCCCTTGCTCAATACACATTCAGGCCTAGGACTGGCATGGAAGGAGCATAAGCCTGATAAGGAGGTTGACTACGTTTTCTGGAGAAATCCTAACACATTAGTGAATAGACTGAGGTTACTTATTGCTTCGAGGGACGCCGGTAATAATAGTCACGCTCAAGAGATTGAGGAAATTATCCGGGAGTTGAAAGCATCTAAAATTATAGCATGACCACCAAACAGAATATCGCCAGAGAGCTTCACGGATCGGCGAGGAGGAACTATTTACGACGCAAAATTATCAGCAAAGGTATGAATGATTTATTACAAATTGATTTGATTGAAATGATACCATATGCAAGAGTGAACAAAAATTTCAAATACATTCTGATCGCAATCAACTTTTACTCTAAAATGGCATATGCAAAACCCTTAAAGGATAAGGGCGGAGTTAATGTTGCAAAGGCTATGGAGGATATATTACAAGAAATAGGTGTCCCTCTCAGGAATATTCAAAGTGACAACGGGAAAGAATTTTATAACAAGTTCTTTAAACGATTAATGTTTAAGTATTATTATAACCACTACAGTACCTATACCAATCTGAAGGCTGCGGCTGTTGTTCGTTTAATTCGAACCTTGAAGAATATGATGTACCGAGAGTTTTTAGTTCAAGGCTCATACAAGTGGCTAGATCTTTTACCTAGAGTCCTTGTAAAGTAGAATGATACTCTTCATTCAACTATCCGTATGAAGCCTAAGGAAGTGAAAAAACAACGATCTTCTTCTGACTGTGTATAATTATAATCAAGAACAAAGAGAGAAGAAGGCTTCAAGGAAGTTTAGTGTTGGTGATTATGTCAGGATATCTAAACATAAAGGACATTTTGAAAAGGGTTACGAATCTAACTGGAGCGTTGAAATCTTCAAAGTATTTCGTGTGAACCGTACCAAGCCTACAACATACATACTAAAGGATAGGAATGGTGAAATCATAAAAGGTGGCTTTTATGGACATGAACTAAAAAAGACTAACTATCCTAACACATATTTAGTAGAAACGATTATACGTAAACGGGGAAACAAAGTTTTTGTAAAGTGGTATGGTTTTCCAGATACTCAATGGATTGATATAAAGGATTTGGTGTAATGTATGAAGACTTAATAAAGACCAGTTTTTATGGTTGTAAAATCATGAGTATTTTTATTTTAAAATCATTCATATTTTTTTCTTTCTTTTTTGAGGGAAAAATGCAGACACTTAAAAACCCTCACATACTATAATGGATATATACAATAACATAATTAGAGGGAAAATTATTACATAAAAACCCTCATACACAATTTAAATGAATATATACAATAACATCATTAGAGGGAAAATTATTACATAAAAAACCCTCTCATACTTTAAATGAATATATACAATAACATCATTAGAGGTAAAAATTATTAAATAAAAACCCTCACATACTTTAAATGGATATATACAATAACATCATTAGAGAAAAAATTATTACATAAAAACCCTCATACACAATTTAAATGGGTACATACAAAATTCAGATTGAAAAAGTAAAAAACAAGATATCTTAAAATTTTTGAATTATATACATATTTACATGTTTAGGCACTAGCAATCACCAGGTCTAAGGGAATAATGGCCCCACGCTAGAGGCTTATAGCTCCCTTCTATCAACTTCCTCTTATCGTCACCCCCCTTCAATGCCAATTTGTTTGTTTCAATGGTTGTAATTTTGTGATTTTTACTCCGAAATGTTTTTTGAGGTGAATAAATTTTTATACTATGGTCCTTTAAGCATTCAAAATAATGGACGAAATCGATTTTATCCATACCCACCCTGGTGATGCCCTTTGCTTTCTTTATCGTCTGCCCTCCGTATCTGTATGCGTATAATTTTGCTCTTATTCCGACATACTCCTCCATAACCAAGCCACCCAAATCATCCTTGAACAACCCAATCTTTTTCCTGTTGGCTTGCTTAATACCATATGCATTATCCTTTTCGAAGTTTGAAGTGTCGAAATATTGGGGGTTCTCCCTGATGAATTCATAGATATCAGAACTCGTTTCAAAAATGAACGAGTCTGTATCCATGTAATTCAGCAGCAAGTCTTTTAAATTTGGTTTCATGATATTATAAAAGAAGTCGTACATAATAAATTTTGAAATATCCAAAATTGCGTGGCCTATGTAGATTGGTTTGTTCATATGCACTTCCTCTCTACCCAGTTCGATTCCTACAAGATTTTCGTCAAAAATTATGGTGCGTAGGTAAGTGCTGCGTGCTATCAACTTCCTAGCCTGTTTCCAGGTTCCAACTATTTTGAAATCAGTGTATTTTCTCACATTTCCTATAAATTTTCCATATACGGCGTTATTCATCTTTTTCCATAGGTTTTGCCCGAATTTTGACTTTTCTTGAACTCTTTTCTCGGTGTTGACGTCGATATTTGTTTTCAACCAGTTAGACTCGTCGTAGAATACCGCTCTGTGAATATGTCTCACAGTTAGACCTTGCTCGATACACTGCTGCATCACCCTGTAGTGCAAGACATATTTGCTTTTCTGTTCTAATGTTGCAAGCAGTTTCTTGTATTGGCCATTCGGTGGTGTTGCGCTCTGTGGGCAGAAAGGAAGCTCGTTATGGGCGTCGTGGATATAGTCGGGGTATTCGATATCAACCTCTAGCACATAGCCAGTCTCTGAGTCTTCTTTGATTTCTGCGAAGTTTATGCTATCAATTTCTTCTCTGGTGAGCCATTTCAGATTTTTGTACGGTAGGGCAGACCCCATAAAAGCTCCATATAAGTTGTTTATGTCC
Organism: Deroplatys truncata; assembly: GCA_030765065.1. Classification (NCBI taxonomy): domain Eukaryota; kingdom Metazoa; phylum Arthropoda; class Insecta; order Mantodea; family Mantidae; genus Deroplatys; species Deroplatys truncata. The sequence continues at coordinate 241,582 of JAUKNL010000046.1, forward strand.
CAATAGGACAGGTGTTTAACAGGAGCATGCTGGTCAAAGTTGGACATGTATCTGTGGTTAGCTTTGGTATAGCCCTTAACCACTGTGCACAGTCCACCTCTAATTCCTGATTCGAAAAATTCCAGCATGCTCTTGTCGGATATTAAGGAAAGTTTCGCCTTTGTTATCTTCAACATAGCGTCAAAGGCGAGTCCTGGTAATGTATAAAACCATGCTGGGTCAAGTTTATACATTCCCAGGATGAGATCCCGAAACTTTACGAAAATATCCGATAAGAGCAGTATATCTGTTTTCAGATATAGATCGCTGTATTCTCCGAGATTCCAGATATTAAAGGTATCCCAGACTTTTACAGCATGCCTGTATTCCTCGTCTGTGATGTGGCTGTCAGTGAGAGTGCTGTAGAAGGCCTCCTTCGGTGGTAGAGAAGTTTCTTTGAGTATGGCAAGGCTTGAAACATAATCATATGGGAATATTCCCTTGCTCTTCGCCAGCTTAAAATGCTCTTCAACAGGATATTCTGCCCTTGTTATTTTAAAGTCACTCTCCTCCAGCATGTCAGCCAGGCTGGACAGCTTATCGTCAAGAAACTTAAAGCTGTCCAGAAACCTGAAGCTGATGTTCCTGTACCGTTTGCTAAACGCTATATACCTTTCACCACTTTGAGCGATGCACGATACGGGTTTATTATCATATGCCAGGCGTCTTATCAAGAAGTGGCTGTCATAATTAGATAAACAATGAAAAAAGATCGGTATGAAATCAGGGACCTTTCTATTCAAATTGCATCTATTATGAGCAGCACCCAGATATTCGCCGGTCAAATGATCGTGATCCCTCACGCGCAAATCGCTACAATGAAAGCAGCAAGGCATATATGACACTCAGAGGCATTATCAAAATTTTGTTGCTCTTCAAGGCTTAAATCCATGGGTTTAGGATTGGAATACACATCGATGACGTCATCAGCGATTGATTTTAATTGCTTGATAAAGTCATCGACGGCATTCGGACCTCTGAAGAGGAAGAATTTTGACAATGCCTCATCATGCCTACATACCACCTTCAAGGCAATAGACATTGCTTCATGCTCCTCAATGGTTCGGGTCCAACTCGAGTTGCTTGAGGGCTCGCAAGAGTGAACCTTCGCCAGAACAGATTCAATGTCTGCGTATATAACAAATGGTACAGGGACGCTTTTGGAGAATGCTTTAAATTCAAGGTACTCATCCTGTTGAGGCATTTTAAGCAATTGGCATTTTCCACATCTTAATCGTTGCGTTTCCAGAGCCTTTACATTGGTGCATCTCTTGAGGCATGCCTCACATGCCCACATCCTTCGACGGTTCTTCGTTGTCTGGCTCCTTACTAGTCTGGACATGTCTTTAATGAGGCAATAGTGCGACTTATCATCCTCTTCAATATATAGCAGGTTTACATGGTGTTGCTTCTTTTCAGGTGTTTGGCATAGGGGAATAATGTTCTCATTCTCCTCCTCTATACCAAACACTGAAATGGATACTCCATTGTTCTGCTTTTCAAACCATTCAATTTGATGGAAGGGTGTCGGAAATTCGATTCCCTCATAATTGAAGGTCTCGAAAAGCAGCTCCTCAGGGTATACTGCGGTTCTATATCCATTGTTACTAGCAGGGAATTTAGAGGCTAGCATACACTATGCGAGGCAGAAGTTATCTTTGTTCTTTATATTTATGACTGCATGTTTTTTCGCAATTTTCTGTGGCAATTCAATGTATGAACCTGCGTGTAAAGGATCGTAGTGTGTAAAGCCCATCACCAGGCTGAGTATCTTTAACAAGGACTTCGACGATGCTCCCCCTTCAAATTTAGAAATGTTTTCCAAAATATCCCCCGCAATTGAAGAGAAGATCTGATTGAGATCGCTTGGCGGATGTATCAGTACAGGCTTAGAATTAAAGCCAGTGGAAAGACACTTCTCTTCATCAGGTTTGTGAATTAAATATTCAAGTTCCATGGAACAATGCATCTTTAATCCACTCCTGCTTTTCTGCAAAACGTTTTTCGCTTCTTATTACAAGCTCCTTGCATTCATCTAAAAAGACACTGGGGTCCAGTATTTTTAATGTATTTTCTATTGTACTATTAAAAATACGTCCCTTGAACGCCGATTGGATGGTATTGCATTCAAGTCCCTGGCAATTGCTAGCACTAACCTTGGCTTTTTGATTGTAAGCTGCTCCCTCCCGTCCGATGGCGGTCCTTTCTTTCCATTAAGAGGTTCTACATCATTGGATGATGATGAGGAGGAGGTTGACGGTGCAGCGGCTTCATCGTTTGCGCCTGAGGAGGGTCGATGGTGCAGCGGTTTCATCGCCTGCGACTGAGGAGGTCGATGGTTCACTGTGTATAACGTCCTCCAGAGTGTCGAGCGATGAGGAGGTGGACTGTGCAGTGGTCGAGTCTTCACCAATCTCCGGCGATGCTGACCCCTGTGTTGCTAGGTCCATAGGCTGGCTTCCAGCGTCACCCAGATAATTTCCTGGAATAATAATATTAATAATAATATAGAATGTGTAAAAGAACTTCATAAAATGTTGAAGGATTCTTACCGTTCGACTGTTGCTGCACGCATATGTCAGAGCCCCATCCCTGCTGATTTGGTATAGGGAAGGCTGATGGTACAGCGCTCGCGTGTTCAGTGATACCGCCCCCGAAATAAAGTCCACTTCCTGGAAATAAAAATATTAATAATAATAATGATAATAGTATAGAACGTGTAAAAGAACTTCATAAAATGTTGAAAAACATTCTTACCATTCAGTGGTTGCTGCATGTATGGGGCAGGGCCCCACCCCTGCTGATTTGGTGCAGGGAAGGCGTGTGGTGCAGAGGGCGCGTGATGAACAAACCCGCCTCCGAAATAAAGTCCACTTCCTGGAAATAATAATAACAATATTAATAATAATATAGAATGTGTAAAAGAACTTCATAAAATGTTGAAAAATATTCTTACCGGTCGGTGGTTCCTGCATGTATGGGGCAGGGACCCGACCCTGCTGATTTGGCCCCATGAAGGCTTGGAAGCCAGGTGGTGCCTGTGCAGCGGACGATGGTTGACTCATCCCAAAATAAAGTCCACTTCCTGAAAATAATAATAATGATAATATTAATGATAATAATATAGAATGTGTAAAGCAAGAAGTTCATAAAATATTGAAAAACTCTTACCGTTCGGTGCTTGCTTCATGTATGGGGCAGGACCCCACCCCTGCTGATTTGGTACCAGGAAGTTCTGGAAGCGTGGGGGTGGCGGTGCAGCGGTCGCGAAGCCCGGTGGTGCCGGTGCAACGGTTGCGAAGCCTGGAGGTACCGATGCAGCGGTCGCATGTTGAGCGATGCCGCCTCGAAATGAGTCCACTTCCTGGAAAAAATAAATAATAATAATAAGAGTAATAATATTAATAGTATAGCATCTTTAAGTACAGAGTTCTAAAGAATCTATAAGCTGTACGTGAAAAATAGAGGTTTTAAACACATGCGTGAAAAATACATGGTATTCTGGGAGACCGAAAGAGTTATGTGACTGCATATGTGGTGAGAAACTCCCCTTAAATATATCCTTTTCTCCTTATACAATCCAGAACTCTATGTTGTCGTAGGTAGGTCTTTATGTGCTACGTGCTGGAAACGTTAGGGACATCCAACGCAATGCAAGCTGTACAGATCTAAACTTTACTTTAGAAGGTAGATGACAGAGACGCGCAACTAGCCTGAAAGATCCGAGATCTGGAAACGTTAGGGACATCCAACGCAATGCAAGCTGTACAGATCTAAACTTTACTTTAGAAGGTAGATGACAGAGACGCGCAACTAGCCTGAAAGATCCGAGATCTGGAAACGTTAGGGACATCCAACGCAATGCAAGCTGTACAGATCTAAACTTTACTTTAGAAGGTAGATGACAGAGACGCGCAACTAGCCTGAACGATCCGAGATCTGGAAACGTTAGGGACATCCACCGCAATGCAAGCTGTACAGATCTAAACTTTACTTTAGAAGGTAGATGACAGAGACGCGCAACCCGCCTGAACGATCCGAGATCTGGAAACGTTAGGGACATCCACCGCAATGCAAGCTGTACAGATCTAAACTTTACTTTAGAAGGTAGATGACAGAGACGCGCAACTAGCCTGAACGATCCGATATCTGGAAACGTTAGGGACATCCACCGCAATGCAAGCTGTACAGATATAAACTTTACTTTAGAAGGTAGATGACAGAGACGCGCAACTAGCCTGAACGATCCGAGATCTGGAAACGTTAGGGACATTCAGCGCAATGCGAGCTGTACAGATCTAAACTTTACTTTAGAAGGTAGATGACAGAGACGCGCAACTAGCCTGAACGATCCGAGATCTGGAAACGTTAGGGACATCCTCCGCAATGCAAGCTGTACAGATCTAAACTTTACTTTAGAAGGTAGATGACAGAGACGCGCAACCAGCCTGAACGATCCGAGATCTGGAAACGTTAGGGACATCCAGCGCAATAACCAAAATGCGTAAGTCAATTCATATACAATTAATTGTATTCATCGATCAGTGAGACCATTATTTATTTTTAATAACGTATGTAATATTTAACTATAATGTTAACCGTATATATTTATTTTTTTTGAAAACATATGTAATATTCACCTATAATGTTAACCCAATCATTTATTTTTAATAACATTTATAATATTTAACTATAATGTTATCCGTATTTATTTTATTTTTTAATAACATATGTAGTATTCACCGATCAATGAGACGCTTATTTATTTTTAATAGCGTATGTAATATTTCTTAAGTTGAATTCTTTCCAACATCTGAATTCTGAATACTTTATTCGCAATATTTTATTGAAAGAAATAAGAGCTATGAAACTTAATCATTAATAATCTTTATATAGAATTTATATTAATTATCAGGGGAAAAATTGCTGTAGTAAGCTTAAACATGTCTAGGCTTGGGTTTTTCCACAGTTTGTGATGGAAATTCCACGCCAAGCAATTAGGAAGCCTTTCAAGCTAAAAGGTATTTACATTGAGGGTCTAGGGTTTTTCAGAGCACTTAGGAAACCAATTACTGACATTGTCCGCTAATGACTGTATACAGATCCGGTATGCAATCTTAAAGTCTCTTAATGTGTTTAATGTGGTGAAAACGTCTACCGTTGTCAGTTAATGAGTGTATACATGGACATTACCGTTATCACCAGACAGAAGTAGGCTGCCGGGTTTTTCATTACATGACGGGCTGTTGTCCGCTAATGAGTGTATACATGGACATTACCGTTATCACCAGACAGAAGTAGGCTGCCGGGTTTTTCATTACATAACGGACTGCTGCCGTGAGCGTGGTAGTTATACATATACGATGACGACCAGTTGCGCGCGAGTCAATTCATATACAATTGATTAATCAAAAAACTTAATTGATCGAGGAGCATTAGATATGCAATGTGCGGGCATTAGTAGTAATAAAATGCCGATTCTTTTTTTCAATAATGTTTTATGCATTGACGAACATTATGACACAATTATGTACTCAACGATTTGCCGAGGGGCGGCAGGCATCGAGAAAACCATTCCCTACCGCACACCTCAAGACAGGACGCTACGGCACGCGACCAGACCGCATGGGGGAGGGGGGTAGGACCTGTCGGCACAGACACGGTCTGCATTAGGTGAGAACACAAAGAGAGAGGGGGCGGGGCCTAGCGACACGAGACCAGGCGGTATCTAAGACCTCAAAGGGAGGCGGGGGAGGCGGCAACACAGAACAAAGGATATCGATTACATCTTATCAGTTGTCGGTATCTCTTTGTTCTTGAAGGAACATCTATTACCTACTGACGTCGTTTTGCAGATAAAAACATTGCGGTTTTCCTTACATCAAATACTATTTTTGCCGAATGCAAAAACACATTTTTAAGTATGAATAGTCTAAACCGCAATATCATATTTAAACTCCTAATATTAAAATCTGGAAAAAATACAGGAGGAATCTATGATATATTTTGTTTTAAACCTGTTAATATCTTCCTTAGAAGTTCGCTTTTTAACAGTTTATTTGTGTTAGCACGTAGGATTTTAGAACACGAGAATACTTGCTGACTGAGAGTTTTACACAACAGAAGCACGCCGCGCCGGGATTACGTTACGCAGTACGAACGTAACAGGCTATCACTTCCGGTTTTCGGTGTAACTCATCAACTGGAATCTGATATTCTATGAAGCCGAATCTGATATTCTATGAAGCCTCTCTCTGCTATTTCACTTTAAATGTAATCTTGTCTTCAGCTTTATGCGATACAAGTTCATTCTTAGCTCTGTGATTTCTGAAAGTGCATAATGAATAAATTTAGGAAACGTAAGACTATTGCTTAAATCCATTTAATGTTTCCAAGCATAACACAAGGCAGAAATCATTAAGGTTAGTTACCCGCAATATGCTTACAAACTTAAAAATGAAGAATTTATATTTGTCACCAGACCTAAAACTATGTGATGCGTGTCAAAAAAATTTCCAAAGCACCCCCCACGGATAACAGTGATGATTGTGTACTACAAAGTACCGATGCTGTTAATAATCCAGAAGTGGTTTTGAACATAGTGACCATTTTGAGGCAAGATACGGTAATGCGAAAGCGAACTTTTGTACCTTTGAGCTAAATTCATTTATCTCTGTGGTGGAATAATAACAGGATGGTATTCACTTGAGCCTGAAGGGGGAAAAGTGCACATTTAAGTTGTAGGTACGTTGCCTCCCATAGGATAAGATTGAAAGTTCGAATGTTTCTCAACTGTATGCCTAAATTTAAGTTACATGTGAACAAATTAGTGCAACTAAAGTGTTGTGAATATTTGACAAGTCTGACAGGCTGCTGCTGCTGCTCTCCAGCCTCGCCGCAATGGAACCCCGCTACGCACCACTTTCTAATTTATTTTATTTAAAAATACAACATCCAATCTTTGTTTTATGTAAATATATACAAACGCTACAAGGGATTTATTTATAATTTTTACAGAAATTTAAACTTGATGGTTAATAGGGATATATAGTTTAAGTTATTGGATTTTAAAAACTGATGTAAATAATTAATTATATCAATGCTATTAAATATTAAGTAAAAGATTACACATTAAGTTTTGCATTGCACTTTTATTACTTTTCACCTTTCAGATACTCTAATTTAACGGTAGAGAGGTATGCCGATTTTGGTTGGTTTAATCGCAATATTTTAAACAAATCTGATGTGTTACACTCACATGACTTTCTCTGCTCTTGTACAATCTAATTTTACAAACGCCTATTCTCCATATGCTTCATGTTAATCCAGATATCGAGATGTCAATCTTATTGGTAATTTTCTTGTAGATGCAAGGGAAATATGGTAGCTTTTAAGCGATAGTCAAATATTTTAACGCTGGTTGCTATGTGGCGCATTCCATTCCCTTTGCATGTCCAGGACATAAAAAAATCTGATGTGTTACACTCACATGACTTTCTCTACTCTTGTACAATCTAATTTTACAAACGCTTATTCTCCATATGCTTCATGTTAATCGAGATGTCAATCTTATTGGTAATTTTCTTGTAGATGCAAGGGAAATATGGTAGCTTTTAAGCGATAGTCGAATATTTTAACGCTGGTTGCTATGTGGCGCATTCCATTCTCTTTGCATGTCCAGGACATAAAAAAAATGAATAACGAATTTGAGAAAAAGTATAAGTATTGGAAAATTTAAGGAAATAACAAGCAATATCTCGAAAACGGTTCACTCAACAAAAGAAATGTATATGACATAAGTTGTGTATTTTAACGCAATCTACATTTTTTGTGTAGTAAAATTTTGTCTATCTCTTATGGTTTACCAGTTACGCACAAGTCGTTCACAATGAAGAATACTTTTGGAGACATTCCCAGAAAACTCGAGATATACATTTCATTTCGCATGACATTATCTTAAACATATGATATTTTCATTAAAATCGTTAGAGCCATTTTTGACAAACTTAAAATTTTCGAAAAATCTTCCATGTAAAGGGTAGTCTGGGGTGGGGGGAGTTTCTTGAAAATCTTCGTGTCGCATCTCTGGAAGATACTGAACCTAAGTACTAAGTTTGGTGCTTATCCGACTGTTCGTTTTTGAGTTATGCTGTTCACAGACACACAGACACACACACACACACACACACACACACGGACATGTTTCCAAAAATGCTTTTTTTGGATTCAGGAGGTCTCAAAACATGTATTTCCGGTGAAATCTCGGTATCGAATTTTTGGGTGGAATGCAATACTTCCCCTACTTACTATACGTAGTAGAGAAAGTAAAAAAATCTGATGTGTTACACTCACATGACTTTCTCTACTCTTGTACAATCTAATTTTACAAACGCCTATTCTCCATATGCTTCATGTTAATCGAGATATCTAGATGTCAATCTTATTGGTAATTTTCTTGTAGGTGCAAGGAAAATATGGTAGCTTTTAAGCGATAGTCAAATATTTTAACGCTGGTTGCTATGTGGCGCATTCCATTCTCTTTGCATGTCCAGGACATAAAAAAAAATCTGATGTGTTACACTCACATGACTTTCTCTACTCTTGTACAATCTAATTTTACAAACGCTTATTCTCCATATGCTTCATGTTAATCGAGATATCAAGATGTCAATCTTATTGGTAATTTTCTTGTAGAAGCAAGGGGAATATGGTAGCTTTTAAGCGATAGTCAAATATTTTAACGCTGGTTGCTATGTGGCGCATTCCATTCTCTTTGCATGTCAGGACATAAAAAAATGAATAACGTATTTGAGAAAAAGTATAAGTATTGGAAAATTTAAGGAAATAACAAGCAATATCTCGAAAACGGTTCACTCAACAAAAGAAATGTATATGACATAAGTTGTGTACTTTAACGCGATCTACATTTTTCGTGTAGTAAAATTTTGTCTATCTCTTATGGTTTACCGGTTATGGAAAAGTCGTTCACAATGAAGAATACTTTTGGAGACATTCCCAGAAAATTCGAGATATACATTTTATTTGTCATGACAATATCTTAAACATATGATATTTTAATCAAAATCGTTAGAGCCGTTTTTGAGAAAATTAAAATTTTCGAAAAATGTTCCATGTAAAGGGTAGTCTGGGGTGGGGGAATTTTCTTGAAAACCTTCGTGTCGCATCTCTGAAAGATACTGAACCTAAATACCAAGTTTGGCGTTTATCCGACTCTTCGTTTTTGAGTTATGCTGTTCACAGACATACAGACACACAGACACACAGACAGACACACAGACACACAGACACACAGACACACAGACAGACACACACACGGACATGTTTCCAAAAATGCTTTTTTTGGATTCAGGGAGTCTCAAAACATGTATTTCCGGTGAAATCTCGGTATCGAATTTTTGGGTGGAATGCAATACTTCCCCTACTTACTATACGTAGTAGAGAAAGTAAAAAATCTGATGTGTTACACTCACATGACTTTCTCTACTCTTGTACAATGTATTTTTACAAACGCCTATTCTCCATATGCTTCATGAGATATCGAGATGTCAATCTTATTTGTAATTTTCTTGTAGATGCAAGGGGAATATGGTAGTTTTTAAGCGATAGTCAAATGTTTAGCGCTGGTTGCTAGGTGGCGCATTCCATTCTCTTTGCATGTCCAGGACATAAAAAAATGAATAACGAATTTGAGAAAAAGTATAAGTATTGGAAAATTTAAGGAAATAACAAGCAATATCTCGAAAACGGTTCACTCAACAAAAAAAATGTATATGATATAAGTTGTGTATTTTAACGCGATCTACATTTTTTGTGTAGTAAAATTTTGTCTATCTCTTATGGTTTACCAGTTATGCAAAAGTCGTTCACAATGAAGAATACTTTTGGAGACATTCCCAGACATTTCGAGATAAACATTTCATTTCTCATGACATTATCTTAAACATATGATATTTTCATCAAAATCGTTATAGCCATTTTTGAGAAAATTAAAATTTTCGAAAAATGTTCCATGTAAAGGGTAGTCTGGGGTGGGGGGATTTTCTTGAAAATCTTCGTGTCGCATCTCTGGAAGATACTGAACGTAAATACCAAGTTTGGTGTTTATCCGACTGTTAGTTTTTGAGTTATGCTGTTCACAGACACACACACACACACAGACACAGACACACACACACACACACACACACACACACACACACAGACACACACACGGACATGTTTCCAAAAATGCTTTTTTTGGATTCAGGAGGTCTCAAAACATGTATTTCCGGTGAAATCTCGGTATCGAATTTTTGGGTGGAATGCAATACTTCCCCTACTTACTATACGTAGTAGAGAAAGTAAAAATGAATAACGAATTTGAGAAAAAGTATAAGTATTGGAAAATTTAAGGAAATAACAAGCAATATCTCGAAAACGGTTCACTCAACAAAAGAAACGTATATGACATAAGTTGTGTATTTTAACGCGATCTACATTTTTTGTGTAGTAAAATTTTGTCTATCTCTTATGGTTTACCAGTTATGCAAAAGTCGTTCACAATGAAGAATATTTTTGGAGACATTCCCAGAAAATTCGAGATATACATTTTATTTGTTATGACAATATCTTAAACATATGATATTTTAATCAAAATCGTTAGAGCCGTTTTTGAGAAAATTAAAATTTTCGAAAAATGTTCCATGTAAAGGGTAGTCTGGGGTGGGGGGATTTTCTTGAAAACCTTCGTGTCGCATCTCTGGAAGATACTGAACCTAAATACCAAGTTTGGTGTTTATCCGACTGTTCGTTTTTGAGTTATGCTGTTCACAGACACACAGACACACAGACACACAGACACACAGACAGACACACACACGGACATGTTTCCAAAAATGCTTTTTTTGGATTCAGTGATTCTCAAAACATGTATTTCCGGTGAAATCTCGGTATCGAATTTTTGGGTGGAATGCAATACTTCCCCTACTTACTATACGTAGTAGAGAAAGTAAAAATCTGATGTGTTACACTCACATGACTTTCTCTACTCTTGTACAATCTATTTTTACAAACGCCTATTCTCCATATGCTTCATGTTAATCGAGATATCGAGATGTCAATCTTATTGGTAATTTTCTTGTAGATGCAAGGGGAATATGATAGCTTTTAAGCGATAGTCAAATATTTTAACGCTGGTTGCTATGTGGCGCATTCCATTCCCTTTGCATGTCCAGGACCTAAAAAAATGAATAACGAATTTGAGAAAAAGTATAAGTATTGGAAAATTTAAGGAAATAACAAGCAATATCTCGAAAACGGTACACTCAACAAAAGAAATGTATATGACATAAGTTGTGTATTTTAACGTGATCTACATTTTTTGTGTAGTAAAATTCTGTCTATCTCTTTTTCGGTTTACCAGTTATGCAAAAGTCATTCACAATGAAGAATATTTTTGGAGACATTCCCAGAAAATTCGAGATATACATTTCATTTGTCATGAAAATATCTTAAACATATGATATTTTAATCAAAATCGTTAGAGCCATTTTTGAGAAAATTAAAATTTTCGAAAAATGTTCCATGTAAAGGGTAGTCTGGGGTGGGAGGATTTTCTTGAAAACATTCGTGTCGCATATCTGAAAGATACTGAACCTAAATACCAAGTTTGGTGTTTATCCGACTCTTCGTTTTTGAGTTATGCTGTTCACAGACACACAGACAGACACACACACGGACGTTTCCAAAAATGCTTTTTTTGGATTCAGGGGGTCTCAAAACATGTATTTCCGGTGAAATCTCGGTATCGAATTTTTGGGTGGAATACAATACTTCCCCTACTTACTATACGTAGTAGAGAAAGTAAAAATTAAGCGGTCGTAGTAATATTTACAGTAGCTATATAAAAGATACGATAGTGGCTGGAGAAAGTCATGTCAATGCAACACATAAGATGTTTCAGTTAGATTGTTAATGGAGTAGTATGTATATATGGTATTCTGTTGACTGGCATACTTCCAATATGATTAAGCTATTGTAGAACTTGCAATGTCAACGTCGTCTTCTGATTCGCATCCCATAGTGCCAATTGGTATAGCATTCTCGGAACGTTTTCGGAATGGAGATTCTTTCCAGCCTCAGAACCCTGTCCCAAATATAAGAAGTAGAAGACCAAACTACTGTCCTCTGGTGCGACCGATTACTACTCGGATCTATTTCTTTTTTCTCCTGAATTGGAAATACTGCCCTCTCGTAGATGGAGAACTCCTCTGCCTCTTCTCCCTTCTCCTATGGGCTAATTGGATGCATCATGACATCAGATGGTGGAATTCCAAAGTTCACAATGTTAATGTTATGACAAATGAGTATCTTTTTCCCATATCACCAACTGTGATGTAGTTTGAATTACTTTCAGTAGCTTGATTTCACGGCCTCTCTCATGGGTTGATATCCAAAAAATCTGATGTGTTACACTCACATAACTTTCTCTACTCTTGTACAACCTAATTTTACAAACGCCTATTCTCCATATGCTTCATGTTAATCGAGATATCGAGATGTCAATCTTATTGATAATTTTCTTGTAGATGCAAGGGGAATATGGTAGCTTTTAAGCGATAGTCAAATATTTTAACGCTGGTTGCTATGTGGGGCATTCCATTCTCTTTGCATGTCCAGAACATAAAAAAATGAATAACGAATTTGAGAAAAAGTATAAGTATTGGAAAATTTAAGGGAATAACAAGCAATATCTCGCAAACGGTTCACTCAACAAAAGAAATGTATATGACATAAATTGTGTATTTTAACGCGATCTACATTTTTCGTGTAGTAAAATTTTGTCTATCTCTTATGGTTTACCAGTTATGAAAACGTCGTCCATAATGAAGAATACTTTTGGAGACATTCCCAGAAAATTCGAGATATACATTTTATTTGTCATGACAATATCTTAAACATATGATATTTTAATCAAAATCGTTAGAGCCGTTTTTGAGAAAATTAAAATTTTCGAAAAATGTTCCATGTAAAGGGTAGTCTGGGGTGGGGGGATTTTCTTGAAAACCTTTGTGTCGCATCTCTGGAAGATACTGAACCCAAATACCAAGTTTGGTGCTTATCCGGTTGTTCGTTTTTGAGTTATGCTGTTCACAGACACACACACAGACACACACACAGACACACACACACACAGACACACACACACACAGACACACACACGGACATGTTTCTAAAAATGCTTTTTTTGGATTCAGGAGGTCTCAAAACGTGTATTTCCGGTGAAATCTCGGTATCGAATTTTTGGGTGGAATGCAATACTTCCCCTACTTACTATACGTAGTAGAGAAAGTAAAAATGAATAACGCATTTGAGAAAAAGTATAAGTATTGGAAAATTTAAGGAAATAACAAGCAATATCTCGAAAACGGTTCACTCAACAAAAGAAATGTATATGACATAAGTTGTGTATTTTAACGCGATCTACATTTTTTGTGTAGTAAAATTTTGTCTATCTCTTATGGTTTACCAGTTATGCAAAAGTCGTTCACAATGAAGAATACTTTTGGAGACATTCCCAGAAAATTCGAGATATACATTTCATTTCTCATGACATTACCCTAAACATATGATATTTTCATTAAAATCGTTAGAGCCATTTTTGAGAAAATTAAAATTTTCGAAAAATCTTCCATGTAAAGGGTAGTCTGGGGTGGGGGGATTTTCTTGAAAACCTTCGTGTCGCATCTCTGGAAGCTACGGAACCTAAATACCAAGTTTGGTGCTTATCCGATTGTTTGTTTTTGAGTTATGCTGTTCACAGACACACACACACACACAGACACACACACACAGACACACACACAGACACACACACGCACACAGACACACACACGGACATGTTTCTAAAAATGCTTTTTTTGGATTCAGGAGGTCTCAAAACGTGTATTTCCGGTGAAATCTCGGTATCGAATTTTTGGGTGGAATGTAATACTTCCCCTACTTACTATACGTAGTAGAGAAAGTAAAAATCTGATGTGTTACACTCACATGACTTTCTCTACTCTTGTACAATCTATTTTTACAAACGCCTATTCTCCATATGTTTCATATTAATCGAGATATCGAGATGTCAATCTTATTTGTAATTTTCTTGTAGATGCAAGGGGAATATGGTAGCTTTTAAGCGATAGTCAAATATTTTATCGCTGGTTGCTATGTGGCGCATTCCATTCTCTTTGCATGTCCAGGACATAAAAAAATGAATAACGAATTTGAGAAAAAGTATAAGTATTGGAAAATTTAAGGGAATAACAAGCAATATCTCGAAAACGGTTCACTCAACAATAGAAATGTATATGACATAAGGTGTATTTTAACGCGATCTACATTTTTTGTGTAGTAAACTTTTGTCTATCTCTTATGGTTTACCAGTTATGCAAAAGTCGTTCACAATGAAGAATACTTTTGGAGATATTCCCAGAAAATTCGAGATATACATTTCATTTCTCATGACATTATCTTAAACATATGATATTTTCATCAAAATCGTTATAGCTATTTTTGAGAAAATTAAAATTTTCGAAAAATCTTCCATGTAAAGGGTAGTCTGGGATGGGGGGATTTTCTTGAAAACCTTCATGTCGCATCTCTGGAAGATACTGAAATTAAATACCAAGTTTGGTGCTTATCTGACTGTTCGTTTTTGAGTTATGCTGTTCACAGACACACAGACACACACACACAGACACACACACACACAGACACACACACGGACATGTTTTCAAAAATGCTTTTTTTGGATTCAGGAGGTCTCAAAACATGTATTTCCGGCGAAATCTCGGTATCGATTTTTTGGGTGGAATGCAATACTTCCCCTACTTACTATACGTAGTAGAGAAAGTAAAAATATTACGATAAAAAATGAGAATTTAAAACATATTTCACTTCGTTTTTGTAATTCATGGACCAAATTTTAAGTGAATCGGACGCATGATATTCACATTTTGTTAAAATTTGTGCGACTTGACGTGGAGTGAGTCATAACCGTAAACGTTAAGCGATAGACGAAAACGTACTGCGCAAAAAAAATGCAGATACCTTTAAAATACATAATTTGTTAAAAAAAATTGTGGCATCCCCTATTTCCGAGGTATCCATATCAGTGTTTCGAATAGATAGTGCTTCATCATTCTTTTAAAGCCCTGTGGACATTCAGTTGTTTCTCCTGATTGCAGGGAACAGTATGGAATATTAAGGCCAGCATATTGCGTCCTATACTTAAACATTTGATTCTCGTTATTTCCTTCGTATCTATAACGAAATGTGTAATGTAGCTATTTCTGCATTAAAATGAAGTAGATAGGGAAGCTGAGGGAGCAGTCCGGGGACCGAAAATTTCCTCAGAAATGCACACGCGTCCTTGAAAGAAGTCAATCAGGTGAGAGGTGATGTGAAATGGAAGGACAGGAAATTTTGGGGGATGTTATGATGCTTCCCAGCCTGGCGACCAGGTGAAACCCCGAAAAAAATGGGTCAGGAGGGTCAGCCGCAGGAATCGAGCTGGCATCCTCCGAATGCGAGCCACAGACCTGAGCCATCCCGCAGGTAAATAAGTAGATAGAAAAATAAACTTTCGTATACTCTATCTCAGACAAGAACGATCCTACTGCAAACAACAAGGAGAAGCGTACTCAACGCGCCATGTGCACATGTCTTGCACAACACTAGCTGTAGAAGTGCTAACCATTTGATAATAAATCCAGCAAGACATTGCTAGCAACCTGGAAGAGATGGAGAATGACCGTTTGTGAAAATAATTTGTACAAGAGTAGGGAAGGTCATGTAATTGCAACACATCTGATTTTTAGAAAAAGGTGTGTGTGTGTGTTTGTCTGAGAACAGCAACTCAATAACAAAAGGTCGGATAAATACCAAACCTGGTATTTACGTTCAATATCTTCCAAAGGTACGAAACAAAGATTTTAAATAAAGTCCCCCCACCCTAAACTACCCTTTATATGCTACATTTTTTCGAAATTTTTAATTTTCTAAAAAATAGCTCCAATGATTTTTATTAAAATACGACGTATGAAAGATGTGTACATGGCAAATAATATACATTCCTTTTTATACCGAAGGAATTCTGTATAATCTTGTATAACTGGTAACATTTTAGTACATACTACTAGATCTCGTTAAAACACACAATTCATTTAAAATAAATTCATGTAGTATAAATCGTTTTTGAGATATCCGTTATTAAAGGCTTGAATTGTTCATTTCTCGGTCATTCTCTTCAAGTCGTTTGAACGTTCAGGTGTTTCTTGCGATTGCACGTACAGCAAGGCATTTTAGGCCACCATAGCGTCCACTCCTTAAACATTTGAGGTAGAGAGTGGCGTAGGTCATGTGAATGTATCACATCAGATTTATTTTTTACTACAGAGCAAGCCCTTTCAGATTAAAGACTCTTTGACACTTCAGCGTAAAGAAATATATAAATTAATCAGTAATTGGCTCTAAGTGTACATAAAACTGTGTATACTGCACCTCCGGGGTGGACAACAATCAGCACAGAACTTGTCACGTGTCAGCACCAACTGTTTGTTTCTGTTCTCGTAATGAAAAACGTGGCTGCGGCCATCTGCAGAAACGCAGAGGTCTTCTTAATCATTATGTGATATTAGAGTTTTTGTAAATATATTTCTAGCGAAAAATCTAACCCCTATCTTACTTTGAAACATTCGCAAAGAAAGCTAAAGAGGGAAAAACTACTGAATGAATTTTAATTAGTCACCTTTTTGACACAATCAGCTTATCTTTAAAAAATCAGATGTGTTACACTTATGATATTCTCTACTATTTTAAGTGCTTATTCTCCATCTACTTCATGTTAATCGATACATGACTTTCTCTACTCTTGTACAAACTATTTTAAGTGCTTATTCTCCATCTACTTCATGTTAATCGATATAAACACTTGCAGAAACTATCTTATTGCTAATTTTCTTGTAAGTACAAGGTAACATGGTAGGTTTTAAACGATAGACAAATCTTTTAAGGGCTGTTTGCTATGTGGAGCATTCCATTCCAGGACATAAAAACTGAATAACAAATTCCCATTTGAGAAAATGTATTAAGTATTCAAAAATTCAAACAGATAACAAGGAATATCTCGGAAATGGTTCTCTTCACAAAACAAGTATAGAAAATAAATTGTGTTTTAACGAGATCTAATTTTCTGTCTATCTTTTACGGATTTTTTTGATTTAGGGAGTTTCAAAACATGTATTTCCTTTGAAATCTCGACATCGAATTTTTTGGTGGAATGTAATACTTCGCCTACTTACTAAACGTAGTAGAAAAGGTAAAAACTTCTGATGCGTTACACTCATACGACTTCCTTCACTCTCTATGGCTTATTAGTATACAAATTATTCTTGCAGAAGTTTATTTTCCTATCTACTTTATTTGATCGAGATATTCCTTTCCGTAAATAGCTAAATTATCCATTTCTTTATATGTATACAAAGGGAATAGCGATACTCAAATGTTTTAGAACTGGACTCTATACGCTGGTCTTAAAATACCATACCCCCTCCATAACATCGCAAGAAACACCTAGAAATCGACAGGTCTTTAAAGAAACGTCTAAGTATTGAAAATTCGCACCATTAATAACAGTTATTTCGGAAATGCCACAAAAAGTTATTTGAAATAAATTGAGATAATGTTTGAAATAATAATTTGAAATAAGAGATCTTCATTCTTTGTGGAGTACGTTTTCATCTATCTGTTAACATTTGGGCATTAAACAGGAGTACACAAAATTCCTTCCGAATGAAGAGGACTTCACAGGCTATTCCCAGAAAATTAATTTTATTTGTCATGTAAATATATTTAATAATCTAAATCGTTAGTGCAATTTTTCAGAAAATCAAAAATGTCGAAACTTGTTCTATGTAAGGGTAGTTGGGGTGTGGGAACTTCTTTGAAAATACCAAGTTTGCTATTTATCTGACTTTTCGTTTGTGTGTTATGCAGTTCACAAAAAAAACACACATACACACTCACACATGAAAACTCTTTCTAGAAATGCTTTTCTGGGTTCAAGGTGCCTCAAAACATATATTTCCGGTGATATCTCGGTATTGAATTTTTGGATGGAATGCCGCACTAACTATGTACGAGGTAAAGGTATAAGACATAATAAAATAAATAAAAGTGATATAAAATGCGATAGAAAAACAATCTTACAAGCATGATTGACAACTGCAGTGCTATCCTATAATTTATTACATTTTGTTAGTTAAATTATGTTATTATAAATTCGTTCTTGTTTTAAACACTAAATTATGTCACTCATTTCAGCCATTCTTCTCCAGCAGTTTTCAGTATAAAATTTACTGCCTGTTGCATAATTTATGTAGTGAAGCTCAGAGTTAGCGCCTGATACAGCCGCTAATGAAATTAAAATTAAATTAAATTGGGTATTATTTATGGAAACTCTTCAACTGCTGTTGCCCTTATCGTCCTATTCTATATTGGGCGTGAAAGACTGGTAATTTTGCTCAGAGGCCTCTTTATCAGGCTTGAGGTTCTTTTTCGTGCCGTAAATCTACGACACGCGGCCACCGGCTTAACTTCCCTTCCGAAGGAAGCCGTGCTAAGGGTTTTTACGGCCGAAAAAATCCATCGCCCTCCGCTGGGTTTGAACCAACGAACTCGGGAATTAGAACCGCTATGAATCTATGTGAATGTTACCATAATATACTAGGAGCACGAACAAGCCGTTCTTAGCAGTTTTGTTTCCTCGAGGCGGACTTTAGTCCTGGCATGTGGAGCAAAAGTAGAGCCTGCGGTCGAGGGTGACTCCGAGGTAACCCAAGGGATTATCCTCCGCTGCAGCCTCAGCCTTCGCCAGGAGAATCGCAGAGCTCTTCACCGGACTGATGGTCATCCACCTGCCAAATGTTCGGAGCTGTCGCTGTAGTGGAGGGATTCTTGTTGTGCCATAATGAGTATATCATCCGCATGCTGGCACGTAACAGTCCTGGGTTTCGTAGGAGAGTCCGACATCTATGCCGCGAAGAGAAAGTAAAAGGTACCGGGACGGAGCACCGCAAGTAGGCCGCAGCGGCTTCTACTGTGACCCCTGGGAGAGAGGGATAAGAGGAGAGACCCTAAGGGCAACAGATGCTGATGTCGATTGGCGCAAGCATGGACGAAGTTCCTAACGTTTTCTGATCGAAAGCAACCGCTCGGGTCCACCCACAAGTCCCTAATCTCCGGGGGTCCCCCAAAGGAGCGCCCGTCCGAGAGCACTCCGAAGAGAGACCTAACTGAGCAGTCCCGCAGCGACACCAAGGAAGAAATCTCTATAGAGCGTAAACTGCAACCCGCCGAATACCGTCTATAATCCTGAAACAGATAACAAGGAAGATGATGGGTACAGGAAATGAGAGGCAAGAAGGTCGTGCCGACCCGGGGAAACCACCATCAACATGGCCGGTCGTAAGGAAACGAACCCGGGACCTCTGGAATGCGAACCGCATACGTTACCGCGGCGCACCTCTGTCGGTTCATCTATAGATATAACCGAATATATGGTTTTAAGGTCCTCTGAATAAAAAAAAATTATTAAAACAAGTCCGTGTGTGTGTCTGTGAACGGCATAAGTTGAAAACAAAAACTCAGATAAATGCCAAACTTTATATTTATGTTCAGTATTTTCCGAGGATGCGACACTAAGTTTTTCAAGAAAATCCCTCTTCCAAATATTAGCATTTACATGGAAAACAATTTGTTATTCTTTATTTTGGTTAAAACACGTATGCTTCAAATTATTTTGACTGAAATATAAAATGATTTGAATTTTATAGAAAGCCTGTGAGGTGTTCTTCATTGGATGACATTTATACAGAGTGGACCATTTGCGTTGAGACTGTCAAATATCTCCAAAGAGAAAGAAATGTCTTTAATAAAAGTTGCTTGATATTATAGGGAAAAGTAAATTCCATTATCCATTCCATTATTATTTTGAGGACATTATGATGGTCATTTTAGGGTCAATTTAATTTTTTTTAAACGGGAACCTACATTTTATGTTGTTTTCGGTTTAGAAAATGGTCAACAAAAGGCTGTTTAGTTTTGATATGGATTATCTCTTATGGATTACCAGTTATGCAAAAGTCGTTCACAATGAAGAATGCTTTTGGAGACATTCCCAGAAAATTCAAGATATAAATTTTATTTGCTATGAAAATATCTTAAACATATGATATTTTAATCAAAATCGTTAGAGCCGTTTTGGAGAAAATTATAATTTTCGAAAAACGTTCCAATGTAAAGGGTAATCTGGGGTAGGGAGATTTTTTGAAAATATTCGTGTGGCATCTCTGGAAGATACTGAACCTAAATACCAAGTTTGGTGTTTATCCGAATGTTCGTTTCTGAGTTATGGTGTTCACAGGCACACACACGGACATGTTTCCAAAATTGCTTTTTTGGATTCAGGGGATCTCAAAACATATGTTTCCGGTGAAATCTCGGTATCGAATTTTTGGGTGAAATACAATACTTACCCTACTTACTATGCGTAGTAGAGAAAGTAAAAATTGTGGAACACACTAAAAGAAAACGAGAGGCCATTGAAGTGCGTGATGTAATCATTACTGAAATGAAAGACAGATTCAGATTTGTTGCTCATATGGAAGCAGCAGTTCTCTTTCAGCCTGGCAGATTTTCAGAATATAACATTTCGTTCCTGGAACAACATATTAAAGTTGCCCTTCAGACATATTCCTTTAATAAAGAAAAGGAACTGATCACAGAACTTTCCACAATGTATAGTACTGAAGAATTTAAAAACATCACTGGGGTTGTTCCACAAATGCAGTTTTTCAAGGACAATAATTTGTGTTCCACTTTTGAGAATCTGTTAAACTACTAAGTGTCATTCTAAAAATCCCCATGACAACATGTGAGACTCAAAGATGCTTCTCTACTCTGAAAAGGATTAAAACATTTCTGCGTAACACAATGTCTGAGGAGAGGTTATGTGCTTTAGCCATGTTTTCCATTGAAAGAATTTCATCATGCAGATCAAGAATTTCAATGAGCTGGTCATTGATAAGTTTGTTGGCAGGAAGGAGAGAAGGGCTGATTTTCTCTATAAATACATGAGTGCTATATGCTACACTGTTTATGAAATGTGCATGTATTATATATTGTGAATTCCCATTTCTTGTTTATTTGCGTAAATTAATTAGCCTATAGTGAGAAACTGATTCCGTATTTATTACTTAAAGCATTTCAAATTGCAAGGATAATTTTGTGAACCACTAAAGTTCAGAACCACCAGTCGCCCCTGCGTACTAGAGAAAGTAATAAGATAACCTCAAAAATATTTCATTCCAGGGATTATACATAAATGGCCACGATTTGTCAATTCAGTAAACAGAGTAAGCCACAAAATACAAGCTGGACTGACTGCCTCTGCAGTTGAGTGGCCTCATGTTCGAATCCCGGGCGCGGAATTTTTATTTAACCGGAATCATTCTCTAAATCCACAGTCTGGAAGTGTGAATGTGAGTGTGTTACTCAAATCCGGAGAAACCCTACGTTTAGAAGCCGAGAGGGCAACATAGCTATGCCATGAACTGCGTCGCCAACTCGGAAACATTTATTCCGTTAAACTGAAGTTAGAATTTCGCTAAAATCCGCTAAATGCCAATTATGGTTGTCTGGCCCTTAAACGTGAAATTTCAATGCACTGGTAACTAAGGATTTTTTCATCATGGTATATTATTATTATTATTATTATTATTATTATTATTATTATTATTATTATTGAACATTTAAATTCCACTCACAATATATGTAGTTGAAGCCACAGCATTTCATTTTCCTCCTCATCCTTCATTGGGGTGTCTTCTATGTCCACTGCTGAAGTACTGGGGTCGGCTGGAGAAATGTCTGTGGCGTATGCTCTCATGGTGCCGATTTCTCGAAGAACATCCTCTGGCAGCTCGTAATCATGGCAGCACTAGCCCAGACGATTAAGACCAGTTCTTACTGTAATTATGGCGTTCACCATAACAGTAGTTTGTCTGTGTCGCAATGATGTTTTTATCAAGTTTAACTGGCTAAATGCCCTTTCTACGTCTGCATTAGACTAGGGTAAAACTAGAAGGATTATAAGCAGATCCGAAAGCTCTTGGCCGGGATTTAAGCCGCTAGTATCCTTATATGACCTAACTTCACGCCAGAACACCGCGGTATTGCGAACTCCTTTGCACTGCACTGTAGGGAGCTTCCGAACAATGAAAGTCAATTTTGGTTACTGTACTGTCGCACAAAACCATTTCCTTGGCCAACAATACTATCCGGTTCTTTTATCACTCGCAAGCATTCTCTCGGAGCAATTTAAGGACACGTTTTGCAACACATGCAGATTTTGGGGCAATCGGCGTTGAAGCTCAGAAGCAAGGGAAACAAGAAAATGTTCACATCTTTATCTTATGACATTCTCAACCTCGGAAGAAATTTTGTTGGTGTTGTTCATATCCTGCAGCAAGACCTCGACTTCATGACTTAAGTATATTCTCGGCGACTTACGTTTACGAACATCAGCTGTTAAAAGATCACCTCTGTATCCCGGTACAACAATTCTCTTAACGAGCCCCTCATTAGTAAAACATCATTTAAAAGCCGTGATTGGTCTGCAGAATTTGACTGAAATGCCTTAATTACCAGCTGACATTCTTGCAAATAAGGTTTCAGAAAAGGAAGGTAAATTTATTTTACGTCATCTCTGTAGAGAAGTTGTGTAGTTTAGACATCTCATCAAGTGCTGCTATTTCAAAGTGCGTTTTTAGTTCAAGTCACTGAGACAGAACACCAGAGACAGCCTCTAAAATAGACATCCAACGTGAATTGCACTTCTGAACTATTTTAAGTGGATTAGCTCCGTCATATATTGCATTGAATAACTTTCTGTAAGCAATTTGACGAGACCAAAACTTGGAAAACCAAGAATACGTTTCCGACAGCAAGAACTCCAAATTTCGGGGCAAAGATTCAGCTGCCGCAGAAGATACCGCCAGCTGCACGGAATGACAGACACAAGGAATTAAGAATATATGAACTTGTCTCTTCAAATTCTGATACACACCATTATTGATGCCTACCATAACCGCTGCATTGTCAGTGTCCAAACCGCGCATTAAAAGTATGTTCAAACCATACTCATTATAGAGCTCGGATTTTTGCGTATTTGCATGTTTTATTCCTTGATAGACGTATGCAAATAAGTAATAAATTTATTCCATATTGTAAGGAATTTATTACGGTAGTTTTATAGTGCATATAAATGCATATTTAAGGGGTTAGTGCATACTTAACTAATTTATGCATATTTTTGCATATATTTTTCTTTTTCGTCAACTATTCATGAAATACGAATTTGTATTTCACAACGATACTTTAAGAGAAAGAGAGGGTTCAGAGAAAATTTCTCTTTTGTTGTTCTGTTTGTGTAGAACTGTTAAGCTATCATGTTTCTAAATGCATAACAGGTCGCCGAAAATGAGAACATTGCTATCAACAACCAGCGCTTCCTGACATAAAAATGTGCCGTCAACAGATAAACTAGATATGCGGCAAATCTTTAAATTTCGGCGAGGCCATTGTTACTAGATACGGTTTGTATTAATGATACACAAACGAAGCCGTCTGACGCAACGATAACATCTCCAATAAATAAAAGGTGCCGTTTTCAGTCACTCTTAAACTTGTAACTAGTGTGTATTCTAAAGTGTAAACAGTAGGAAACGGAATATTACAATGCCTAAGGAGAAGAGTAGTAAAACTTACTTGCATTCGAAACTAGATTGATGGAAATCCTACTCTAACAACAGATGGAAATATAGTACTGTGTCAAGTGTGTGAAAAACATGTAAGTTTTATTGTTGTATTTTCAGAATATTTTAAAAATCAACGCGATTTTCGTTAGTGAGTGTTGGTTTTATTAAACTAAAATAACCTCATACTTTTTTATACAATTGTTATAGGTGTCCTGCGACAAAAAATTCCAGATTATGCAAAATCTACAAACAGCTACTCATAGACATCCTATCAATAAAAATCTGAAGTGTTACACTCACATAACTTTCTCTACTCTTGTACAAACTATTTTTACAAACGCTTATTCTCCATATGCTTCATGTTAATGGAGATATCGAGATGTCAATCTTATTGATAATTTTCTTATAGATGCAAGGGGAATATGGTAGGTTTTAACCGATAGTCAAATATTTTAACGCTGGTTGCTATGTGGCGCATTCCGTTCTCTTTGCTTGTCCAGAACAAAATCTGATGTGTTACACTCACATGACTTTCTCTACTCTTGTACACACTATTTTTGCAAACGCCTATTCTCAATATGCTTCATGTTAATCGAGATATCGAGATGTCAATCTTATTGGTAATTTTCTTGTAGATGCAAGGGAAATATGGTAGCTTTTAAGCGATAGTCAAATATTTTAACGCTGGTTGCTATGTGGCGCATTCCATTCTCTTTGCATGTCCAGGACATAAAAAAAATCTGATGTGTTACACTCACATGACTTTCTCTACTCTTGTACAAACTATTTATACAAACGCTTATTCTCCATCTACTTCATGTTAATCGAGATAAACATTTGCAGAGTCTATCTTATTGCTAATTTTCTTGTAGATGTAAGGGGAATATATATTTACAAGGGGCAGTATAGAAATACAGTAGCCTTTAAGTACATACATATCTCTTAATAGCTGGTTGCTAGGTGCAGCACCATTCCCTTTCCCACAGATTAATACTCTTTGCATATCCAAGACAAAAAATCTGATGTTACACTCACATGACTTTCTCTACTCTTGTACAAACTATTTTTACAAACGCTTATTCTCCATATGCTTCATGTTAATGGAGATATCGAGATGTCAATCTTATTGATAATTTTCTTGTAGATGCAAGGGGAATATGGTAGGTTTTAAGCGATAGTCCAATATTTTAACGCTGGTTGCTATGTGGTGCATTCCATTCTCTTTGCATGTCCAGAACATAAAAAAAATGAATAACGAACTTGAGAAAAAGTATAAGTATTGGAAAATTTAAGGGAATAACAAGCAATATCTCGCAAACGCTTCACTCAACAAAAGAAATGTATATGACATAAATTATGTATTTTAACGCGATCTACATTTTTCGTGTAGTAAAATTTTGTCTATCTCTTATGGTTTACCAGTTATGAAAAAGTCGTTCATAATGAAGAATACTTTTGGAGACATTCCCAGAAAATTCGAGATATACATTTTATTTGCCATGACAATACCTTAAACATATGATATTTTAATCAAAATCGTTAGAGCCGTTTTTGAGAAGATTAAAATTTTCGAAAAATGTTCCATGTAAAGTGTAGTCTGGGGTGGAGGGATTTTCTTTAAAACCTTCGTGTCGCATCTTTGAAAGATACTGAACCTAAATACCAAGTTTGGTGTTTATCCGACTCTTCGTTTTTGAGTTATGCTGTTCACAGACACACAGATACACAGACACAGACACACAGACACACAGACAGACACACACACGGACATGTTTCCAAAATTGCTTTTTTTGGATTCAGTGAGTCTCAAAACATGTATTTCCGGTGAAATCTCGGTATCGAAATTTTGGGTGGAATACAATACTTCCCCTACTTACTATACGTAGTAGAGAAAGTAAAAAATCTGATGTCTTACACTCACATGACTTTCTCTACTCTTGTACAATCTATTTTTACAAACGCCTATTCTCCATATGCTTTATGTTAATCGAGATATCGAGATGCCAATCTTATTGCTAATTTTCTTGTAGATGCAAGGGGAATATAGTAGCTTTTAAGCGATGGTCAAATATTTTAACGCTGGTTGCTATGCGCGCATTCCATTCTCTTTGCAAGTCCAGGACATAAAAAAATGAATAACGAATTTGAGAAAAAAGTATAAGTATTGGAAAATTTAAGGGAATAACAAGCAATATCTCGAAAACGGTTCACTCAACAAAAGAAATGTATATGACATAAGTTGTGTATTTTAACGAGATCTACATTTTTTGTATAGTAAAATTTTGTCTATCTCTTATGGTTTACCACTTATGCAAAAGTCGTTCACAATGAAGAATACGTTTGGAGACATTCCCAGAAAATTCGAGATATACATTTCATTTCTCATGACATTATCTTAAACATATGATACTTTAATCAAAATCGTTAGAGCCATTTTTGAGAAAATTAAAATTTTCGAAAAATGTTCCATGTAAAGGGTAGTCTGGGATGGGGGGATTTTCTTGAAAACCTTCGTGTCGCATCTCTGGAAGATACTGAACCTAAATACCAAGTTTGGTGTTTATCCGACTGTTCGTTTTTGAGTTATGCTGTTCACAGGCACACAGACACACACACACACACAGACACACACACAGACACACACACACACACACACACAGACACACACACGGACATGTTTCCAAAAATGCTTTTTTTGGATTCAGGAGGTCTCAAAACATGTATTTCCGGTGAAATCTCGGTATCGAATTTTTGGGTGGAATGCAATACTTCCCCTACTTACTATACGTAGTAGAGAAAGTAAAAATGAATAACGAATTTGAGAAAAAGTAAAAGTATTGGAAAATTTAAGGAAATAACAAGCAATATCTCGAAAACGGTTCATTCAACAAAAGAAATGTATATGACATAAATTGTGTATTTTAACGCGATCTACATTTTTTGTGTAGTAAAATTTTGTCTATCTCTTATGGTTTACCAGTTATGCAAAAGTCGTTCACAATGAAGAATAGGTTTGGAGACATTCCCAGAAAATTTGAGATATACATTTCATTTCTCATGACATTGTCTTAAACATATGATATTTTCATCAAAATCGTTAGAGCCATTTTTGAGAAAATTAAAATTTTCGAAAAATCTTCCATGTAATGGGTAGTCTGGGGTGGGGGGATTTTCTTTAAAACCTTCGTGTCGCATCTCTGAAAGATACTGAACCTAAATACCAAGTTTGGTGCTTATCCGACTGTTCGTTTTTGAGTTATGCTGTTCACAGACACACAGACACACAGACACACAGACAGACACACACACTGAATGTTTCCAAAAATGCTTTTTTTGGATTCAGGAGGTCTCAAAACATGTATTTCCGGTGAAATCTCGGTATCGAATTTTTGGGTGGAATGCAATACTTCCCCTACTTACTATACGTAGTAGAGAAAGTAAAAAAGAAAAAATCTGATGTGAAACACTCACATGACTTTCTCTACTCTTGTACAAAGTATTTTTACAAACGCTTATTCTCCATCTAGTTCATGTTAATCGAGTAAACATTTGCAAACTCTATCTTATTGCTAATTTTCTTGTAGATGTAGCGGAAAATATATTTACAAGGGCAATATAGAAAAACAGTAGCCTTTAAGCACATACATATCTCTTAATAGCTGGTTGCTAGGTGCAGCACCATTCCCTTTGCCACAGATTATAACTCTTTTCATATCCAAGACAAAAAAATGAATAACGAATTCCCATTTGAGAAAATAAGTATTGAAAAATTTAAGGGAATAACAAGCAATATCTCGAAAATGGTTCACTCAACAAAAGAAATGTATATGACATAAATTGTGTATTTTAACGCGATCTACATTTTTTGTGTAGTAAACTTTTGTCTATCTCTTATGGTTTACCAGTTATGCAAAAGTCGTTCACAATGGAGAATACTTTTGGAGACATTCCCAGAAAATTCAAGATATACATTTTATTTCTCATAAAAATATCTTAAACATATGATATTTTAATCAAAATCGTTAGAGCCATTTTTGAGAAAATTAAAATTTTCGAAAAATCTTCCATGTAAAGGCTACTCTGGGGTGGGGGGATTTTCTTGAAAACCTTCGTGTCGCATCCTTGGAAGATACTGAATCCAAATACCAATTTTGGTGTTTATCCGACTGTTCGTTTCTGAGTTATGCTGTTCACAGACAGACACACACACACACACACACACACACACACACACACAGACACACAGACAGACACACACACACAGACACACAGACACACAGACACACAGACACACAGACACACACACGGACATGTTTCCAAAAATGCTTTTTTTGGATTCAGGGGGTCTCAAAACATGTATTTCCGGTGAAATCTCGGTATCGAAATTTTGGGTGGAATACAATACTTCCCCTACTTACTATACGTAGTAGAGAAAGTAATAAAAAATCTGATGTGTTACACTCACATGACTTTCTCTACTCTTGTACAAACTATTTTTACAAACGTTTATTCTTCATATGCTTCATGTTAATTGAGATATCGAGATGTCAAACCTATTGGTAATTTTCTTGTAGATGCAAGGGGAATGTGCTAGGTTTTAAGCGATAGTCAAATATTTTAACGCTGGTTGCTATGTGGCGCATTCCATTCTCTTTGCAAGTCCAGGACATAAAAAAAATGAATAACGAATTTGAGAAAAAGTATAAGTATTGGAAAATTTAAGGGAATAACAAGCAATATCTCGCAAACGGTTCACTCAACAAAAGAAATGTATATGACATAAATTGTGTATTTTAACGCGATCTACATTTTTCGTGTAGTAAAATTTTGTCTATCTCTTATGGTTTACCAGTTATGCAAAAGTCGTTCACAATGAAGAATACTTTTGGAGACATTCCCAGAAAATTCGAGATATACATTTTATTTGTCATGACAATATCTTAAACATATGATATTTTAATCAAAATCGTTAGAGCCGTTTTTGAGAAAATCAAAATTTTCGAAAAATGTTCCATGTAAAGGGTAGTCTGGGGTGGGGGGATTTTCTTGAAAACCTTCGTGTCGCATCTCTGAAAGATACTGAACCTAAATACCAAGTTTGACGTTTATCCGACTCTTCGTTTTTGAGTTATGCTGTTCACAGACACACAGACACACAGACACACAGACAGACACACACACGGACATGTTTCTAAAAATGCTTTTTTTGGATTCAGGGAGTCTCAAAACATGTATTTCCGGTGAAATCTCGGTATCGAATTTTTGGGTGGAATGCAATACTTCCCCTACTTACTATACGTAGTAGAGAAAGTAAAAAAGCTGATGTGTTACACTCACATTACTTTCTCTACTCTTGTACAATCTATTTTTACAAACGCCTGTTCTCCATATGCTTCATATTAATCGAGATATCGAGATGTCAATCTTATTTGTAATTTTCTTGTAGATGCAAGGGGAATATGGTAGCTTTTAAGCGATAGTCAAATATTTTATCGCTGGTTGCTATGTGGCGCATTCCATTCTCTTTGCATGTCCAGGACATAAAAAAATGAATAACGAATTTGAGAAAAAGTATAAGTATTGGAAAATTTAAGGAAATAACAAGCAATATCTCGAAAACGGTTCCCTCAACAAAAAAAATGTATATGACATAAGTTGTGTATTTTAACGCGATCTACATTTTTTTGTAGTAAAATTGTGTCTATCTCTTATGGTTTACCAGTTATGCAAAAGTCGTTCATAATGAAGAATACTTTTGGAGACATTCCCAGAAATTTCGAGATATACATTTCATTTCTCATTACATTATCTTAAACATATGATATTTTCATCAAAATCGTTAGAGCCATTTTTGAGAAAATTAAAATTTTCGAAAAATGTTACATGTAAAGGGTAGTCTGGGGTGGGGGGATTTTCTTGAAAATCTTCGTGTCGCATCTCAGGAAGATACTGAACGTAAATACCAAGTTTGGTTTTTTACCCGACTGTTAGTTTTTGAGTTATGCTGTTCACAGACACAGACACACACACACACAGACACACACACACACAGACACACACACGGACATGTTTCCAAAAATGATTTTTTTGGATTCAGGAGGTCTCAAAACATGTATTTCCGGTGAAATCTCGGTATCGAATTTTTGGGTGGAATGCAATACTTCCCCTACTTACTATACGTAGTAGAGAAAGTAAAAATGAATAAGTAAGTTGAGAAAAAGTATAAGTATTGGAAAATTTAAGGGAATAACAAGCAATATCTCGCAAACGCTTCACTCAACAAAAGAAACGTATATGACATAAATTATGTATTTTAACGCGATCTACATTTTTCGTGTAGTAAAATTTTGTCTATCTGTTATGGTTTACCAGTTATGAAAAAGTCGTTCATAATGAAGAATACTTTTGGAGACATTCCCAGAAAATTCGAGATATACATTTTATTTGCCATGACAATATCTTAAACATATGATATTTTAATCAAAATCGTTAGAGCCGTTTTTGAGAAAATTAAAATTTTCGAAAATGTTCCATGTAAAGGGTTGTCTGGGGTGGGGGGGTTTTCTTGAAAACCTTCGTGTCGCATCTCTGAAAGATACTGAACCTAAATACCAGGTTTGGTGTTTATCCGACTCTTCGTTTTTGAGTTATGCTGTTCACAGACACACAGACAGACACACAGACACACAGACAGACACACAGACACACAGACAGACACACACACGGACATGTTTCCAAAAATGCTTTTTTTGGATTCAGGAGGTCTCAAAACATGTATTTCCGGTGAAATACACTTCTTTCTTCACTTCTTTCAAACTGCTGAAAAATCATATAAATGGATGTATCACCTCATAATAAGCCTATATATCCCAAGAATACTGAGTTTTTAAAAAGTCAAGAAATTCGATTTTCTAGCCCCTAGTGAGTGTAAAATCGCGTTTACTTCACTTCTTTCAAACTTCGAAAAAATCATATAAATTGTTGTTTCACGTCATAATAAGCCTATATATACCAAGAATACTGAGTTTTTAAAAAGCGAAGAAATTCGATTTTCTAGCCCCTAGTGATTGTAAAATCGCGTTTACTTCACTTCTTTCAAACTGCTTAAAAATCATATAAATCGATGTATTAACTTATAATAAACCTCTATATACCACAAATACTGAGTTTTCAAAAGTCAAGAAAATCGATTTTCTAGCCACTAGTGAGTGTAAAATCGCGTTTACTACACTTCTTTCAAACTGCTTAAAAATCATATAAATTGATGTATTACCTCATAATAAGCCTCTATATACCAAGAATATTGAGTTTTTAACAAGTCAAGAAAATGGATTTTCTATCCCGTAGTGAGTGTAAAATCGCGTTTTCTTCAATTCTTTCAATCTTCCAAAAAATCATATAAATGGTTGTTTCAGTCATAATAAGCCTATATATACCAAGAAGACTGAGTTTTTAAAAAGTGAAGAAATTCGATTTTCTAGCCCCTAGTTAGTGTAAAATCGCGTTTACTTCACTACTTTCAAACTGCTTAAAAATCATATAAATGGATGTATCACCTCATAATAAACCTATATATACCAAGAATATTGATTTTTCAACAAGTCAAGAAAATTGATTTTCTAGCCCCTAGTATTTGAAAAATCGCGTTTACTTCACTTCTTTCAAACTTCGAAAAAATCAATTAAATCGATGTATTAACTTATAATAAGCCTCTATATACCAAAAATACTGAGTTTTCAAAAAGTCAAGAAATTCGATTTTCTAGCCCCTAGTGAGTGTAAAATCGCGTTTACTTCACTTCTTTCAAACTGCTTAAAAATCATAGAAATGGATGTATCACCTCATAATAAGCCTATATATACCAAAAACACTGAGGTTTCAAGAAGTCAAGAAAATCGATTTTCTAGCCACTAGTGAGTGTAAAATCGCGTTTACTTTACTTCTTTCAAACTGCATAAAAATCATATAAATTGATGTATTACCTCATAATAAGCCTCTATATACCAAAAATACTGAGTTTTCAAAAAGTCAAGAAATTCGATTTTCTAGCCTCTATTGAGTGTAAAATCGTGTTTACTTTACTTCTTTCAAACTTCGAAAAAAGCATAAATGGTTGTTTCACGTCATAATAAGCCTATATATACCAAGAATACTGAGGTTTTAAAAAGTCATGAAATTCGATTTTCTTGCCCCTAGTGAGTGTAAAATTGCGTTTACTTCACTTCTTTCAAACTGCTTAAAAATTATATAAATGGATGTATCACCTCATAATAAGCCTCTATATACCAAGAATATTGAGTTTTTAACAAGTCAAGAAAATAGATTATCTAGCCCCTAGTGAGTGTAAAGTCTCGTTTACTTTACTTCTTTCAAACTTCGAAAAAATCATATAAATGGTTGTTTCACGTCATAATAAGCCTATATATACCAAGATAACTGAGTTTTTAATAAGTCAAGAAATTCGATTTTCTAGCCACTAGTGAGTGTAAAATCGCGTTTACTTCACTTCTTTCAAACTGCCTAAAAATCATATAAATGGATGTATCACCTCATAATAAGCCTTTATATACCAAGAATATTGAGTTTTTACAAGTCAAGACAATTGATTTTCTAGCCCCTAGTGAGTGTAAAATCGCGTTTACTTCACTTCTTTCAAACTAGAAATAATCATATAAATGCTTGTTTCGCGTCATAATAAGCCTATATATACCAAGATAACTGAGTTTTTAAAAAGTCAAGAAATTCGATTTTCTAGCCACTAGTGAGTGTAAAATCGCGTTTACTTCACTTCTTTCAATCTGCCTAAAATTCATATAAATGGATGTATCACCTCATAATAAGCCTCTATATACCAAGAATATTGAGTTTTTAACAAGTCAAGAAAATTGATTTTCTAACCCCTAGTGAGTGTAAAATCGCGTTTACTTCACTTCTTTCAAACTGCTTAAAAATCATATAAATGGATGTATCACCTCATAATAAGCCTCTATATACCAAGAATATTGACTTTTTTAACAGGTCAAGACAATTGATTTTCTAGCCCCTAGTGAGTGTAAAATCGCGTCTACTTCACTTCTTTCAAACTAGAAAAAATCATGTAAATGCTTGTTTCACGTCATAATAACTGAGTTTTTAAAAAGTCAAGATAACTGAGTTTTTAAAAAGTCAAGAAATTCGATTTTCTAGCCACTAGTGAGTGTAAAAACGCGTTTACTTCACTTCTTTCAAACTTCGAAAAAATCATATAAATGGTTGTTTCACGTCATTATAAGCCCATATATACCAAGAATACTGAGTTTTTAGAACGGGAAGAAATTCGATTTTCTAGCCCCTAGTGAGTGTAAAATCGCGTTTATTCACTTCTTTCAAACTGCTTAAAAATCATAGAAATGGATGTATCACCTCATAATAAGCCTCTATATACCAAAAATACTGAGGTTTCAAAAAGTCAAGAAAATCGATTTTCTAGCCACTAGTAAGTGTAAAATCGCGTTTACTTCACTTCATTCAAACTGCTTAAAAATCATATAAATTGATGTATTACCTCATAATAAGCCTCTGTATACCAAAAATACTGAGTTTGCAAAAAGTCAAGAAATTCGATTTTCTAGCGTCTATTGAGTGTAAAATCGCGTTTACTTCACATCTTTCAAACTTCGAAAAAAACATATAAATGGTTGTTTCACGTCATAATAAGCCTATATATACCAAGAATACTGAGTTTTTAAAAAGTCATGAAATTCGATTTTCTTGCCCCTAGTGAGTGTAAAATCGCGTTTACTTCACTTCTTTCAAACTGCTTAAAAATTATATAAATGGATGTATCACCTCATAATAAGCCTCTATATACCAAGAATATTGAGTTTTTAACAAGTCAAGAAAATCGATTATCTAGACCCTAGTGAGTGTAAAGTCGCGTTTACTTTACTTCTTTCAAACTTCGAAAAAATCATATAAATGGTTGTTTCACGTCATAATAGGCCTATATATACCAAGATAACTGAGTTTTTAATAAGTCAGGAAATTCGATTTTCTAGCCACTAGTGAGTGTAAAATCGCGTTTACTTCACTTCTTTCAAACTTCCTAAAAATCATATAAATGGATGTATCACCTCATAATAAGCCTCTATATACCAAGAATATTGAGTTTTTAACAAGTCAAAACAGTTGATTTTCTAGCCCCAAGTGAGTGTAAAATCGCGTTTAGTTCACTTCTTTCAAACTGCTCAAAAATCATATAAATGGATGTATCACCTCATAATAAGCCCCTATGTACCAAGAATAATGAGTTTTTAACAAGTCAAGAAAATCGATTTTCTAGCCACTAGTGAGTGTAAAATCGCGTTTACTTCACTTCTTTCAAACTGCTTAAAAATCATATAAATGGATGTATCACCTCATAATAAGCCTGTATATACCAAGAATATTGATTTCTCAAAAAGTCAAGAAACTCGATTTTCTAGCCACTAGTGAGTGTAAAATCGCGTTTACTTCACTTCTTTCAAACTTCGAAAAAATCATATAAATGGTTGTTTCACGTCATAATAAGCCCATATATACCAAGAATACTGAGTTTTTAGAAAGTGAAGAAATTCGATTTTCTAGCCCCTAGTGAGTGTAAAATCGCGTTTACTTCACTTCTTTCAAACTGCTTAAAAATCATATAAATCGATGTATTAACTTATAATAAGCCTTTGTAAACAAAAAATACTCAGTTTTCAAAAAGTCAAGAAATTCGATTTTCTAGCCACTAGTGAGTGTAAAATCGCGTTTACTTTACTTCTTTCAAACTTCGAAAAAATCATATAAATGGTTGTTTCACGTCATAATAAGAGTAGGTAATATATAGCGACTTGAGCCCTCAAAGGATATGCCGCCATCTGATAAGGTTCTTTGATCTATGCCGCTAGCCCCGCCCCCTCCCTTTGAGGTCTCACATGCCGCCCCGGTCGCGTGCCGCTAGCCCCGCCCCCTTCCCTTTGTGTGCTGATCTAATGCCGACAGTGACTGTGTCGTCAGGTCCTCCCGCCTCCCCCATGGTGTCTGGTCACGTGCCGGTGGCCCGCCCCCCTCCCTCCCCCATACGCGTGTCCTCCCTCCCCTTTGTGTTCTGGTTGGTTCCCCTGTGGATAGGTGGGAGAGTGTGTATTGTTCCTATACGGTGACTACATCCCCGCCCCCTCATTGTGACTTGTCTAAATCCCTGCCGTGTGAATGGCTTGGGGTAGAGGATGTGCCGCTCGGGGCGAGGGGGTATATGTGGGGGATCGGTGCGTGACGTTGGCTTGGAAATCCACCCTGGCGATGTGGGAATGCGATTCTCGATGCCTGCCGCACATCGGCAAATCGTTTGAGTACATAATTGTGTCAATCAATTAGGTAATGTGTTATTGAAAAAAGAATCAATGTTTATATACTGCTATTGCAATTAAACGCTGTTCTTCGAGCAATTAAGTATTTTTGATTGATTAATTGAATCGCACGCACCTGACCGCCATCGTACATGTATAACTTCGCTCACGGTCTTAACCTTTCTCCGGCAACAGTCCAACATGTAATGGAAAACCCGCCAGCCGACTTCGGCATGGTAATAACCAGTTTCATCCCCACTCCGCGACTGCGTGCGTGACGTCACTAACAAGCCTCGACGTGTAGACTAGCCCGGCTCCACTCTGTCGGCGTCGGTAAATCATGTTAAAACACGCTCGCCAAGTACTTTCCTTGGTATTCAAAAACAGACGGCTGGCTTCTGCCTGGAGGGTGAATAACAGGTCTCAACATGCATTCCACCCCTCCACCGCCACGTGGCGTCACCGTCTACAGTATATAAGGAACGTCGGCAGCCGGAGCGATCATTTATTGTTTTTTCAGTGTTCGTTCAGTGATAATCGAAATGGCTGGTGGTCATCGTGCATCTGATGTGAATGATTATTGGAGCGAGTGCGGGGAAGATTATTTTCACTACGTATACTTCCATACCGAAACATGCAATGGTTTAATGCATTCAGTGTTGTGTACTCAACCATCGCATCATGATCGGATGACTACACTGGAAGTGTGTACAGAGAGCTGTCCTGTTTAT
Organism: Deroplatys truncata; assembly: GCA_030765065.1. Lineage (NCBI taxonomy): Eukaryota > Metazoa > Arthropoda > Insecta > Mantodea > Mantidae > Deroplatys > Deroplatys truncata. The sequence goes on from JAUKNL010000046.1 coordinate 277,570, forward strand.
CGAGGAGCGAAAATGTAAGTAATATACATATTTCTATAACACGGTAATATATTGTACGCATGTTAAATGAAATCTAACTTGAAATTATTTCATTCTTTCAGTGAAAATCGCATGGTTGTTTATGTGGAGGATCTTAGCGATGTCGATGAAGTTGACGATGTCTTCGTCTCGAAACATCTAGCTGAATGTGATACAGAGTCGTGCACTGGGTACATGCATTCTGTACTTTGTACTAACCCAGCCCAGCATGAACGCATGACATCCTTCTTCCTATGTAACGACAACTGCGAGGTCTACCAGCGGAGGAAGAGAAAACTCGAGTAAGTAGAAGAAATGTTAAATTACATATTCATTTACTGCTTCTAATGCTACTCTGTGTCTAACATAAAAAATTAAATTATTACAGACTGCGAATGACTGCGCCTAAGGTACCCGTGCCAATAGAGGAGCTGGATCCTGAGAGACGCGATGTCGATATAGTGGAATATCCAATCGCAGAGCGCCATACACAGCCTATGGAGGAGGATGGTGCTCCACTACCCGACATTACTACTAGCCCTGATGTTAAAACAACGAGGGTACAGGAGTGGATAAATCAGACGACTCAAGATTGCTCGCCCGAGATACACACAGAATCGTGCAAGACCGTGAAGTGAGTATGACACTCTTTGATAGTACTTTTTTTGTGTGACAAGGGGAGAGGATTTTTCTAATATATGTATTTTCTCTTTCAGACGTATGAAATCATTAACTAAACCTATTTCTAACATTGTTTTGAATATATGTTGCAGGGGTGTGAGGAGGGAGCGGAGGAAGAGACGGAACGAGACCGGGGAGAAAAAGCAGAATTGACGGCGTAAGAGGAGGACTCTCAACGAGGGTCCTATGTTCTTCTTATTCATTGAAGATACCCCGGAGGAGCATGGAGAATCGATCACATGCGCTTGATGACGTCAGCATCTCCCCCTCCCATTCCGTGAATATTGGACTATACTATGACATCCCCTCCCTCTACATAAATTGCGAAAGTGATAAATCATTTGTTTATATCACAAAATCAGACTGGGATATAATATCCAAAAACATTCCAATGATTGAAGATTACCTACGCCAAGAAAAAAAGTTTGCGTGTGATGAATATTGTGACAATGTAATTTATGCATACAATATTATTGTATTTTTTGACCATTCAATTCATTTCATAAATACTTGTTTAAATAATAATGTAATATCTTTAGACATTGAGGGTATAAGGAACCTAAAACGGCTATTGCCCTATATTGAAAGACATTTGAATATTTTAAATGATTTCTACAAGTCAGGAGCAAATAGTTTTTCAGGGAGTAGGAGGGGGAGAAGGAAAATGCTTGAAATGTATGCTAAAGTCAATAAAAGAGTGTTTTAGTATATGAATTCAATTTATTATTCATAAACTTATCCTAGTACATTCCTTTACAAAACCATTCACCCAAACATATGCATAATTATATAAGTGCTTGCATCACGTGAGAAAGAGGTTTGTAGGTAAATACTTTGTCATGTAGTACCAGGCAGTACAGTGACGTCTGGGCTGGTATATTTGCAGATGCTTGAATCTCGATTCTGATGTTCACAGCTCCATTTATAACCTCCTCGGGTTGGTGAGAACAGTCTATTACGAATAATGGTGCACGGTGAAGAAAATCCTTTCTCTTCAAGAGGGGATAATTATCTCTTTCATAATAGGAACTTTGAAATTTACAGTACATTTCATATAGTGAAGCAAACTTTGAATTTTTAAAGTCCAAGTTCAAATCGTGGTAGGGGTAGCATTCACTGTTGAGGAATAGTCTCAAATTAGTAATGTTGCAGTGATCAAACTCGGAACTGTTCTTGCTATAATCACCCAATCTTGCAGTCTGCGCGCACACTATGATGAAGCGGGGTTTCTCGAGCTTAGATGTTGTTGCTACATTCCAAGTAAAAGATCTTGTCTGGGGTACAGCAGGCTGGGTATGAAGATCCATAGATCGAAAGGCAAGGTGTAGAGGTTTATCAGACTTGACAATTTTTAGAATGTGAACTCTTTCAGCATCGGAAAGACGAATTACAGGCATCCTCCATTCGATTCTAGTTAACTTTACATTAGCTTCCTCTCCATTCGAACTCAGTACACAGTTTCTAGAATCTTTGGATCTTATGAGAATCAATTCAAACTTGCTGTTGAGTATAAGCTCCTTGTGATCATCAGCAAATCCTAGGAGCATCGAGAGAGGGACTACAGCATTGAAAGCTCCATTCGTCGCGTGTACTATATCAACTTCTTCAGCAGGATAGGCCCATCCAGCATTCAGCAGCCGATTCGACTCCATAGGGTTGAGAGTCACATAATTTCGTATAGTTGTAGTAATTCCTGGATTCCTTGTTCTGTCTATAGTTGTAGCATTCATATCTAGACGTATCTCATCAAACATGAAGGCTATAGCATTATTAGCGAGCTTCGCTGTAGTAGGCGATCCATCTACCTTGGTGAGAGCACCTTCGATGTAGAGATAACTCTTGTTAGGTAGCGTATACAAATCTTCAGCTTGGCATGGTATTCTAATTTCATCGTTTACATCCAGAGCGGACGTGTTGTATGGAAGAAAAATATGCTCCTCCTCCTTGGTGATCTTGTCGTCAAAGGCTGGAACTTCTGTCACGTTTAAGATGTCCATTATAACGTTCTGTAACCTAACCCCTCGAGGAACTTGCGGTTAGCACGTGTTAACTCCTCGGAAGCTGGAGAGGTAGTATGCTTCGAACGTGGTGTACGTCGTCTATTATAGTATTTGCGATGTCTTTTAAAATGTATTGCCATTGCGTCTTATGTGCAGTCTTGTAGTGATAACTTCGTTCCTGAAATTGATCGCCTTTCCGTGTTGATCTACCACTCGAATAGTGATCTGGTCTATATAGTTTGTATCTATGACCGGTAAATATATCGGGTTCGAGGGTTCTTGAGAGATATGATAGCCTGGCGGAACAGAAGGGAAAAACTCGTAGAGCGAATGTCCGCTTTTAGCGTCAATGAAAGAGCCTGTTGCAATACTGCACTCCACACGTATGATACTCACTTTAAATATATTCACAAGATCGTCAGATTCAAACGCTTCTCCAGCAGGAATTATTTTAGTGTCTGTGAATCCTAGAAGCGAACCAATAGATCTAGCCTTAGAAAAGTCTATTGTATAAGGACATTTAATCTCAGCATTCATTGTATTATTGTTAGGTCTTATGAAGAAGACTTCATCATTCAATCCTAGTTTATCCTTTAGAAATGCGTTGATATCGGCAATCTCATAGGTTCCATGCGGGATGACAATGGTTTCAGGTTTACCATTGTGAATATAATGAAATCTATTATTACTTTCATCGACATTTGGTATTGAATAGAATGTTTCAAAATTCAAGAGAGCAACCTCATAATGACCTGGAGAATCTAGCTGTAGAGGCGGGTTTAAATACGTTGAAATAACAGTGTCTGGCCCACTCACTGTAACTGTATAACTCATCTTGACGATGTAGCAGCTCCTAGGATAAAAGAAATTGCAAGCACAAGTGCCCGCAGATGACTGATTCGAAATTGGTATCTCCGTGTATTATAGTAGATTTTAACACCTTGTAGATATTTCTCAATCTCAGGAGGCGGTTTCAAATTGCCGAAACTATCAAAGTAGTATGCGACATCACCTTCTTTCCTGATAGCAACCCAGTGTGTTCCTTTATTATCGGAGGTATCGAGATTGGTAATAAGTCTCGCTTTGAATTGTGGTTTTAAAGGAAGTTTGTCAATCATATAAACTCCTCTAAAATAAGGAATTTTTAAACGTTTAGCATAATATTCGATGGCCACGTTACTTAGGGCTTCCTCCGGTATATGTACAATCCTCTTCCACCGTTTTTTGCCTTCTTCTTTAAACCCCTGCCTTTAGATCCTCTTTTTTTCAAGGACCTTGCTATTTTAGATGCAGCGGCTAAAGACGACATCAGTGGCATTGCAGGTAAGAATCCTCCTTTATTCCTCTTCTTACACTTTCTCTTTCGGAGTCCCTTTCCTCGTGTCTCCATCGCCTTGTTATGCCTCGCAACTTCTGCTAAGTGCCTATCAGCAGCCTTTTTTTTATTGACTGAAGAGGCTATCTGAGCAGCGCCGCCTGCTGCAGCGCCTAAAGCAGCAATGATGGGTATCAATGGCAAGAACCCTCCTCTCTTCTTCTTCCTCTTTCCGGCTCCCACTGCAACCATTCCCTTCATGACTGCAGTTACTAGTCTTGCAGCTAACCTTTCACCAAAAGTTGAATCTGATGACTGCACCCGTTTCCAAGCCTTCTCTGCAAGAATTTTATCCGCTATTTGTCTTGAAGCGGTGTCCTTATTCTCAGCGTACGCGAGGTCGTGCTGTTTGCAAACTTCGTCTAATTGGTTAATTCCAGGGTCTCCTCTTTTTAGACGTTTTTCCAATTTACTACCAGGCCCGCAATATCTATATCCAGGTAAGTGAGCTTCAAAGGGGAGCGAATTAATTATGGAATTAATAATTCCGGAGCCACGCTTATACTGCAACGACCTTCCTCTCTTAGCTCTCATGATATACTAAGCGAGTAATTGCATGCATTAGCCCTTTTATATCACTATACTATATATATACTACTTTACATCCGGTAATATATAAACATCGCACACGCATTTTATAAGTTAGTTGTTAACATGGAGCCTTTTAAGCAGCACTGCTCTCTACCTATTCAGGTATTAGACTTTGAAAGTGACTTTAGAAGTGATCGCCATGGCAAGTTATTTCCATCTAATGTCAGAGCTCTTATTTTAGGGAGCTCCAGTGCAGGGAAAACAAACGTATTACTCAATATGCTACTCCATGAGAATGGACTACGTTTTGAAAATTTGTATATTTATTCAAAGTCTCTCTATCAACCAAAGTACCAATACCTAATTAAAGTGCTCGGAAACATCGAAGGTATAGAAGTGAACACCTTCGACAACGGGGATGATGTTTTGCATCCTTCTGAAGTCAAAGAAAATTCAATCTTTATATTTGATGACGTCATCACTGAAAAGCAGGAAAAGATAGCATCCTTTTACAGTATGGGTAGACATCGAAATGTCGACTCTGTATATCTAGCACAGTCCTATGCTAAAGTTCCAAAACATTTAATTCGCGATAATACAAACATGATAATACTCTTCAGACAAGACAATTTAAACTTAAAGCACATTTACGAAGATTATGTAAATACCGACATGACCTACAATGAATTTAAAGAACTATGTAAGAACGTTTGGGAGAGCTCTACAGAAGGAAGACCCTTTGTTGTGATAGTTCCTGAATTTTACATGAATGAGGGACGATATAGGAATGGTTTTGATGTATATATTAAGCTCGACAAAAAAGAAAATGATCATTCGTAGTTAACCATGAGCATCGATAAGTTCGGTTCTCAGAGAACTGGTCCAGTTAGAAGAGTGTTTGATCGTTTTATCATAAACAGAGATGTCAAAGGAAACTATCAGTTCAAGAATAAGAGATTGTGCAATGTTCACGATCCTGAAGATAATCATGGCGCCTCCAATAAGAATTATGTGGATGCTCTCGAAATTAGGATGCAAGATTTCTCTCAGCAAGCTGCTAACAATGTTGAGGTTATGGTTAAGACCCTGATCGATGAATTGATTTCAAGATATATCCTCAAGAGAGATAAGGAAAATAACATCGTGATCGATAAAGTTAGATTGAAGGTATTGCTAGATCCTGTTCACGATAATGATGTAGTGAATAAAAAGTTCAACGTTGGATATGTCAATTCACTCACACAGTCGAGAGATGGTAATGGTAACATTATATTCGACAATAAGAGAATCATTGATATAGCAGATCCTCTCGGAGATACGGATGCTGTAAATAAAAGATATGCTAGAGCTATGATCATTAGGAAATCGAACGAGACGAGACAGCAGTTAAACAGATACTTGCCAAAGGAAATCGAGATGCAAATAGGGAAGAAGTTGCTAGACATCACAGCAAATCTGAATAAAACTACGAGTAAAGTGGATACTCTAACAACCTCTACAAAAGACAGAGTGGATTCTGTAATGGACTCTATTAAACAGGTTACCGCAGAGCTTGATAGAGAAAAAACAAATCTTCAGAATCTTTGCAATAAGAAAATTAGTAATTTAGAAAAGTTAGCGATGAAGCGAGTTTCAGATTTAGAGGATACAGTCAGACAGTTAAAGATAGAGGTTTTGAATACTCTCAAAACTGATTGCTGCAATGATAAACTTAAGAAAGTGGAGGATAATGTAAATATGATGATGGACGCCTACAAAGCTAATATGCAGCAAATGACGAGTCTAGAAGAATCAGCCAGAAGCCAGTACGCTAATACGGTAATCTTTGCTGAAGCGTTCAAGACACATACACAGGAGCATAAGAAAGAAACCGAGCAACTGAGAACTTCGATAGAGATGTTAGCTAAGGCTATCGACACGTTGAGAACTCAAGCTGGACGCAGACTATAAATTGAAGGTAATCGTCTATTTTCACATCATTTGTAAGATGGATAGTGAAAGCATAAGACTTAAAGAGTCTGTAGCCGAGCATACCAGGGCTGTAAAAGAAAAACTGAGAGCTCTAAAAGGTCTCAGGTTTGAGACTCAGCATGTCATGTCCGAAGCTTTGAAGCCTGTAACCGCCCCCCTCAAGGATATTTTGGACACTCAACGAGGGTTGCCGGTGAAGAACGTCAAGAATGAATCTGGTGATTCTACAAGTATTTCTACTTACCTTCAACACGTTCGCTCAAAAGACAAGGATCGTATTGATACATTGTACGGTGTGAGATATCAGGATGGAAGTTATATGCTTGGAAATAAAGATATTCATTTTATAAATAATCAAATATTGATAGGTGATGAAACGTATGAGTCTACCGCCGGTTTGACGGAGCTCATCTTTAAGCGAACGCCTCAGATTTCTGCATACACTAGTGAAGACTTGGAGACGTACGCTAAGATTATGAAAAGTACTTTTCTTCATAGAAGTGGTTACAGCAGACACGGTCGCTTGAAATCTGGTAAATCGTATAAATACAAGAATATAATACGACCCTTGCTCAATTCACATTCAGGTCTAGGACTGGCATGGAAGGAGCATAAGCCTGATAAGGAGGTTGACTACGTTTTCTGGAGAAATCCTAACACATTAGTGAATAGACTGAGGTTACTTATTGCTTCGAGGGACGCTGGTAACAATAGTCACACTCGAGAGATTGAGGAAATTATCCGGGAGTTGAAAGCATCTAAAATTATAGCATGACCGCCAAACAGAATATCGCCAGAGAGCTTCACGGATCGGCGAGGAGGAACTATTTACGACGCAAAATTATCAGCAAAGGTATGAATGATTTATTACAAATTGATTTGATTGAAATGATACCATATGCAAGAGTGAACAAAAATTTCAAATACATTCTGATCGCAATCAACTTTTACTCTAAAATGGCATATGCAAAACCCTTAAAGGATAAGGGTGGAGTTAATGTTGCAAAGGCTATGGAGGATATATTACAAGAAATGGACGTCCCTCCCCGGAATATTCAAAGTGACAATGGGAAAGAATTTTATAACAAGTTCTTTAAACGATTAATGTTTAAGTATAATATTAACCACTACAGCCCCTATACCAATGTGAAGGCTGCAGCTGTTGAACGTTTAATTCGAACCTTGAAGAATATGATGTACCGAGAGTTTTTAGTCCAAGGCTCATACAAGTGGCTAGATCGTTTACCTAGAATCCTTGTAAAGTACAATGATACTTTTCATTCAACTATCCGCATGAAGCCTAATGAAGTGAAAAACAACGATCTTCTTCTGACTGTATAATTATAATCAAGACCGAAGAGAGAAGAAGGCTTCAAGGAAGTTTAGTGTTGGTGATTATGTCAGGATATCTAAACATAAAGGACATTTTGAAAAGGGTTATGTATCTAACTGGAGCGTTGAAATCTTCAAAGTATTTCGTGTGAATCATACCAAGCCTACAACATACATACTAAAGGATAGGAATGGTGAAATCATAAAAGGTGGCTTTTATGGGCATGAACTAAAAAAGACTAACTATCCTAACACATATTTAGTAGAAAAGGTTATACGTAAACGTGGAAACAAAGTTCTTGTAAAGTGGTATGGTTTTGCAGATACTCAATGGATTGATATAAAGGATTTGGTGTAATGTATGAAGACTTAATAAAGACCAGTTGTTATGATTGTAAAATCACGAGTATTTTTTATTTTAAAAATCCTTCATATTTTCTCTTTTTTGAGGGAAAATTAATATATAAAAACCCTCACATACTTTAAATGGATATATACAACACATTATCAGAGGGAAAAAATTAATATATAAAAACCCTCATACACACTTTAAATGAATATATACAATGACATTATCAGAGGGAAAAATTAATATATAAAAATCCTCATACACACTTTAAATGAATATATACAATGACATTATCCGAGGGAAAAATTAATATATAAAAACCCTCATACACAATTTAAATGAATATATACAATGACATCAGAGGGAAAAATTAATATATAAAAACTCTCACACACACTTTAAATGAATATATACAATGACATCAGAGTGAAAAATTAATATATAAAAACCCTCATACACACTTTAAATGAATATATACAATGACATTATCAGAGGGAAAAATTAATATATAAAAACCCTCACACACACTTTAAATGAATATATACAATGACATTATCAAAGGGAAAAATTAATATATAAAAACCCTCATACACAATTTAAATGAATATTCACAAAATCCAGATTGAAAAAAACAAGATATCTTCAAATATTTACATTATACATATTTACAAGTTTAGGCACTAGCAATCACCAGGTCTAAGGGAATAATGGCCCCACGCTAGAGTCTTATAACTTCCCTCCATCAACTTCCTCTTATCGTCACCCCCCTTCAACGCCAATTTATTTGTCTCAATTGTGTTAATTTTGTGGTGTTTACTACGAAATGTTTTTTGTACCGAATAAATTTTTAGGCTATGGTCTTTTAAGCATTCAAAATAATGGCCGAAATCTATTTTATCCATGCCTGCCCTGGTGATGCCCTTAGCTTTCTTAATTGTCTGCCCTCCGTATCTGTAGGCGTATAGCTTTGCTCTAATACCGACATACTCCTCCATAATCAAGCCACCCAATTCGTCCTTGAACAACCCAATCTTTTTCCTATTGGCTTGCTTAATGCCATATACATTATCCTTTTCGAAGTTTGAAGTGTCGAAATATGGAGGGTTCTCCCTGATGAACTCATAGATATCAGAACTCGTTTCAAAAATAAACGAGTCTGTATCCATGTAATTCAGCAGCAAGTCTTTTAAATTCGGTTTCATGATATTGTAAAAGAATTCATACATGATAAATTTTGAAATGTCCAAAATTGCGTGTCCTATGTAAATTGGTTTGTTCATATGTACTTCCTCTCTGCCCAGTTCGATTCCCACAAGATTTTCCTCAAAAATTATGGTGCGTAGGTAAGTGCTGCGTGCTATCAACTTCTTTGCTTGTTTCCAGGTTCCAACTATTTTGAAATCAACGTAGTTTCTCACATTCCCTATAAATTTTCCATATACGGCGTTATTCATCTTTTTCCACAGGTTTTGCCTGAATTTTGACTTTTCTTGTGCTCTCTTCTCGGTGTTGACGTCGATATATGTCTTCAACCAGTTAGACTGGTCGTAGGACACCACTCTGTGAATATGTCTCACAGTTAGACCTTGCTCGATACACTGCTGCATCACCCTGTAGTGCAAGACATATTTGCTTTTCTGTTCTAATGTTGCAAGCAGTTTCTTGTATTGGCCATTCGGTGGTATCGCGCTCTGTGGGCAGAAAGGAAGTTCGTTATGGGCGTCGTGGATATGGTTGGGGTATTCGATATCTACTTCTAGAACATATCCAGTCTCTGAATCTTCTTTGACTTCTGCGAAGTTTATGCTGTCAATTTCTTCTCTGGTGAGCCATTTCAGATTTTTGTACGGTAGGGCAGACACCATAGAAGCTCCATATAAGTTGTTTATGTCCCAATAGGACAGGTGTTTAACAGGAGCATGCTGGTCAAAGTTGGACATGTATCTGTGGTTAGCTTTGGTGTAGCCCTTCACCACTGTGCACAGTCCGCCTCTAATTCCCGACTCGAAAAATTCCAGCATGCTCTTGTCGGATATTAAGGAAAGTTTCGCCTTTGTTATCTTCAACATAGCGTCAAAGGCGAGTCCTCGTAATGTATAAAACCATGCTGGGTCAAGTTTATACATTCCCAGGATGAGATCTCGAAACGTTTCGAAAATATCCGCCAAGAGCAGTATATCCGTTTACAGGTATAGATCGCTGTATTCCCCGAGATTCCGGATATTAAAGACCTCCCAGACTTTTACAGCATGCCTGTATTCCTCTTCGGTAATGTGGTTGTCAGTGAGAGTGCTGTAGAAGGCCTCCTTCGGTGGTAGAGAGGTTTCTTCGAGTACGGCAAGGCTTGAAACATAATCATATGGAAATATTCCCTTGCTCTTTGCCAGCTTAAAATGCTCCTCAACAGGATATTCGGCCCTTGTTATTTTAAAATCACTCTCCTCCAGCATGTCAGCCAAGCTGGACAGCTTATCGTCAAGAAACTTAAAGCTGTCCAGAAACCTGAAGCTGATGTTCCTGTACCGTTTGCTAAACGCTATATACCTTTCACCACTTTGAGCGATGCACGATACGGGCTTATTATCATATGCCAGGCGTCTTATCAAGAAGTGGCTGTCATAATTAGATAGACTATGAAAAAAGATCGGTATGAAATCAGGGACCTTTCTATTTAAATTGCATCTATTATGAGCAGCACCTAGATATTCCCCTGTCACATGATCGTGATCCCTCACGCGCAAATCGCCCACAGTGAAAGCAGCAAGGCATATATGGCACTCAGAGGCATTGTCAAAATTCTGTTGCTCTTCAAGGGTTAAATCCATAGGTTTAGGATTGGAATACACGTCGATCACGTCATCAGCAATTGATTTCAATTGTTTGATAAAGTCATCGACTGCATTTGGACCTCTAAAGAGAAAGAATTTTGACATTGACTCGTCATGTCTACATATCACCTTCAAGGCAATAGACATTGCTTCATGCTCTTGAACGGTTCGGGTCCAGCTCGAGCTGCTTGAGGGCGCGCAAGAGTGAACCTTCGCCAGAACAGATTCAATGTCTGCGTATATAACAAATGGTACAGGAACGCTGTTGGAGAATGCTTTAAATTCAAGGTATTCATCCTGTTGAGGCATTTTAAGCAGCTGGCATTTTCGACATTTTAATCGGTGCGTTTCCAGGGTCTTTTCATTGGTGCATCTCTTGAGGCAGGGCTCACATGTCCATATTCTATGTTGGTATTTAGTAACTTGACTCCTTACAAGTCTGGACAAATCTTTAATTATACAGTAGTGGGACTTTTCCCCCTGCTCAATATATAACAGATTGGTATGATGCTGCTTCTTTTCAGCTGTTTGATATAGGGGAATAATGTTCTCATTCTCCTCCTCTATACCAAACACTGAAATGGATACTCCATTGTTCTGTTTTTCAAAGCATTCAGTTTGATGGAGGGGTGTCAGAAATTCGATACCTTCATAATTGAATGCCTCGAAAAGCAGTTCCTGGGGGTATACTGTTGCTTTATAGCCATGACGTTTTACAGGGTATTTAGAGGCTAGCATACACCAGGCAAAGCAGTAATTGTCTTTGTTCTGGATATTTATAACAGCGTACTTATTCCTGATTTTCATTGGCAATTCGATGTATGAACCGGCGTGTAAAGGGTCGTAGTGTGTAAAGCCCATCACCAGGCTGAGTATCTTTACCAAGGACTTCGATGATGCTCCCTCTCAAATTTAGAAATGTTTTCCAAAATATCCCCCGCAATTAAAGAGAAGATCTGATTGAGGTCGCTTGACTGAAGAATCAATACAGGCTTAGAATTAAAGCCAGTGGAAAGACTCTTCTCTTCATCAGGTTTGCGGATTAAATATTCAAGTTCCATGGAACAATGCATCTTTAATCCACAAATGCTTCTCTGCAAGACGCTTTCCACTTCTTTAATAATAAGCTCCTTGCATTCATCTAAAAAGACTCTGGGGTCCAGTATTTCTAATGTATTTTCTATTCTACTATTAAAAATACGTCCCTTGAACGCCGATTGGATGGTATTGCATTCCAGCCCCTGGCAATTACTAGCACTAACCTTGGCCTTTTTGACTGTAAGCTGCTCGCCCCCGTCCGAGGCCGGCCCTCTCTTTCCATTCAAAGCTGTTGCATCACTGGATGATGATGAGGAGGTTGACGGTGCAACGACTTCACCGCCTGCGACTGAGGAGGTCGATGGTGCAGCGGTTTCATCGCCTGCGTCTGAGGAGGTCAAGGGCGCGGCGGACGATTCTTCACCAATCTCTGGTGATGTCGACTCCTGTGTTGCTAGATCCATGGGCTGGCTTCCAAGGTCACCCAGATCATTTCCTGGAATAATAATAATAATATTAATAATAATAACAATAATATTAATAATATAGAATGTGTAAAAGAAGATCATAAAATGTGGAAAAAATTCTTACCATTCAGTGGTTGCTGCATGTATGGGGCAGAGTCCCTCCACTGCTGATTTGGTGCAGGGAATGCGTGGGGTGCATAGGGCGCGTGATGAACAATACCGCCTCCGAAATATAGTCCACTTCCTGGAAATAATAATAACAATATTAATAATAATAATATAGGATGTGTAAAACAAGAAGTTCATAAAATATTGAAAAAATTCTTACCATTCGATGCTTGCTGCATGTATGGCGCAGGGACCCAACCATGATGATTTGGTCCCATGAAGGCTTGGAAGCTTGGGGGTGGCGGTGCAGCGGTCGCGAAGCCTGCTGGTGCAACGGTCGCGAATCCTGGAGGTACCGATGCAGCGGTCGCATGTTGACGGATCCCAAAATAAACTCCACTTCCTGTAAATAATAATAACAATATTAATAATAATATATAATGTGTAAAAGAACTTCGTAAAATATTGAAAAATTCTTACCGTTCGGTGCTTGCTGCATGTATGGGGCAGGGCCCCATCCCTGCTGATTTGGTACCAGGAAGTTCTGGAAGCCTGGGTGTGGCGGTGCAGCGGTCGCGAAGCCTTCTGGTACAACGCTTGCGAAGCCTGGAGGTACCGGTGCAGCGGTCGCCTGTTGAGCGATGCCGCCTCCGAAATAAAGTCCATTTCCTGGAAAAAATAAATAATAATAATAATAGTATAGCATGTTTAAGTACAGAATTCTAAAGAATCTACACGCTATACGTGAAAAAATACATGTTTTAAACACCCGTGTGAAAAATACATAGCATTCTGGGAGACCGAAAGAGTTATGTGACTGCATATGTGTGAGAAACTCCCCTTAAATATATCCTTTTCTCCTTATACAATCCGGAACTCTATGCTGTCGTAGGTAGGTCTTTGTGTGCTAGAATCGGCATTGTATGTCTACTATTATGTAATTTTTAGTTACAAATGCTCGAACACCAGTCTGTAAATTCTTACCGTACGATTGTTGCTGTATGTACGGGGCAGAGCCACCTCCATAATGATTTGGTACCAGGAAGGTTTGGAAGCCTGGCGGTGCCTGTGCAGCGGTCGATGGATGGTCGATACCAAAATAAAATCCACTTCCTGGAAATAATAATAATAAAGAATATGAACAAGAAGTTAATATGAATTGTTACATTACTTTTTTAAAAACACTGAAGAATGCTTACCATTCGACTGTTCGGGTGCCTGAATCATTACGGCATTTGATGAGCGATCCTGCAACCGGCGGTGGGTATCCTGCTGGAGCTGGATGTATGCTTCAGCTATGTTAGCAGAACTGATTGCTGAAAACGCAATTAATTTACGCATTAGATTTTTATTTATTTATTTATTTATTTGTTAAAGAAAAGATATATTATTAAGTTAATTTAGTTTACTGCGAATACCTTATACAGGGAAAATGTCGATGTATTTTAAACACCTGAGAAATTTCTATTACAAAAATAAAGCACGTGTATTTCTCGACACAATCATGGAAAATATCTCTTTTTTACTAAATAAATGCGAGAGAGGAATGAAACATTCACAGTGAATGTTCGACCACTGCATGCAAGCATGAAGTCTTCGGATCGATTACCGTCGGTTACCCCGGAAGAAAGTTTTATACAGATCATTTTTTATTCGATTCGCGGGGTTTTCAAGTAATTGTATTTCTCTAGAAAGGAATATAATTCACCCTGTGAAAACACGTATTTAAATACCCGGAATAATAATTACTCAACAATGTGAATACTTAACTAAACTGTTCACATTTTTTGAGAATTCGCGCAGTTAGCTATTAAATGTAGAATAAGCTTGCCTAAAATGAATACTTAACTAAACTATTCACATTTCAGAAAATTCACTTGTCTAGCTATTAACTTTTAGAATGCTCAGCTATTCGCATATAAATGTCATGCATTAAAAACAAGAACGCGAATATAAGTTAAATGTACAGAGTAATAATTTAACTTTTAAAAGTAAATGTAGTGGTTTGTTACAACTTACCAGACATGATGTTCGTTGAAATTTCACTTTGAATGAGAAAAGTTTGCAGAGACCTTAGCTCGTTGATTTCAGCGGAGAAACTGTGAGAATTCCCGATGAAGCAGCCTTTTTATAGTGTTCTTTTGCGATATAAAAAATGTATGAGTGAAAGTTTAAGATATATAATACAATGATTTTGATTGGCTACTCCAAAAATTCGAGAAGAAGGAGAGGGAAATGCTAGCCTCGCACAGGGGCATTTCGTAAGCAAGTCTAAACCTGTTATGGGGAAATCCTTCGATCACGCCAGCGTTCCTTAAGGGGATTGCTTCTGCGTATGACGCTAGAAAAAATATATTTTATTTTTTACATGTACCATTAAAATTCATTGTTAATTATTGTTACACTACCAAATTTATCACAGAGTGAAAATAATGTATTTTTTCTGTAGATATAATTTTCCTCGAACCAGCGACCTTTCGATTGTGAATAGATACGTTACAGATGTTTAAAAAACGTCTGATGCTATGTGATGGCTTTAGAATTCTATTCTCTATGCATTACCACAGGAAAAACGAATAGCGAGTTACCGCTTGAGAAAAGTTAAAAGTATTTGAAAATTTAAACCAATATCAAAATTCTGATGTGTTACACTCACATGACTTTCTCTACTCTTGTACAAACTATTTTACAGGCGCTTATTCTCTATATGCTTCATGTTAATCGAGGTATCGAGATGTCAATGTTATTGGTAATTTCCGTGTCGATGCAATGGGAATATGTTAGGTTTTAAGCGATAGTCAAATATTTTAACGCTGGTTGCTATGTGACACATCCCATTCTCTTTGCATGTCCAGAACATAAAAACAAGAATAATGAATTTGAGAAAAAGTATAAGTATTGGAAATTTTAAGGGAATAACGAGCAATATCTCGAAAACGATTTACTCAACAACAAGAATGTATATGATATAAATTATGTATTTTATCGCGATCTCCATTTTTGTGTAGTAAAATTTTGTCTATCTCAAATGGTTTATCAGTTTTGCAAAAGTCGTTCAGAATGAAGAATACTTTTGGAGACATTCCCTGAAAATTCGAGATATACATTTCATTTCTCATTACAATATCTTAAACATATAATATTTTATTCAATATCGTTAGTCATTTTTTTGAGAAAATTAAAAATTTTCGAAAAAATGTTCCATGTAAAGGGTAGTCTGGTGTGAGGCATTTTCTTTAAAACCTTCGTGCCGCATCTCTGGAAGATCCTGAACCTAAATACCATGTTTGGTGTTTTATCCGCCTCATCGTTTCTGAGTTATGCTTCACAGGCGCACTCTCAGACAGCCATGCTTTTTTTCGGATTCAGAGGGTCTCAAAACATGTATTTCCGGTGAAATCTCGGTATCGATTTTTTTGGGTGGAATACATCACTTCCTCTAACTATACGTAGTATAGAAAGTAAAAACGCATTCGCAAATACTTAATGTCGCACAAATATTACTTGAAATGAATTTTTGTGTGTGTGTATTAAGTTTATATTAACATGCTGGAATATTCGAAAAATATCTCTCGAATGGACGGGGTATTTAAAATCGTACTCGTCCTATGTTTACTAAGCGCAATCTTTTTAAAAATGGAATAAATTAAGAGTAACGAAGATTGTTTAGGCTAGGCTCCATATTTCATTATTTATTTAGAATTAAACAAATGCTATTAGTCGTAATAGTTATACACGCGTAATAATCATGCACATACGTCACCAACCAGATGCGCAAGTCAATTCATATACAATTAATTAATAAAAAATATTTGATTGTTTTTCATCGATCAGCGAGAGCCTTATTTATTTTTAATAACGTATGTAATATTCAACGTTCTGAATGCTTTTTATTCTTCATATTACTCTCGCCAAATCATATTTCTTTGTTTAACATACCGAAAAAAAAATCAGTTTAATTTTTGATATCATGCATGCAATTCTTGTATGCGAGTATTTAAACAATGACAAAGATACAATCGAATGTTTAAGTACAGAATCTATACAGTATACGTTTAATTGAAAACTTAATCATTAATATTCTTCATGTAGAATTATATTAATTATCGGGAAAACATTTTTTGTGGTAAGCTTAAAACATGTCTAGACTTGGTTTTCCATGGTTTGTGATGAAATTTCTGCACCGGGGAAGCCATTAAGAAACTCTTTTGCATCGCTAATAGTTATTTTCCCCCCGAGGGCCTGTGGTTTTTCAGAGCACTTAGGATGTTTAATGAACTGGAAACGTCTGTCATTGTTCACTAATGGCTCTATACAGGACCTTGTTTTTACCTTCTTCTGAAGATATTTGTTTTTCAGAGCACTTAGCATGTTTAATGAACTGGAAACGTCTGTCATTGTTCACTAATGGCTTTATACAGGACCTTGTTTTGCCTTCTTCTGAGGATATTTGTTTTTCAGAGCACTTAGGATGTTTAATGAACTGGAAACGTCTGTCATTGTTCACTAAGGGCTCTATACAGGACCTTGTTTTTACCTTCTTCTGAAGATATTTAATGGCGCGGAAGCGTCTACATAGACATTTCTCCCGAGAAGACCATATGCATTCTTCAGGGGTGTACACCATATTTCTTTCAAGTAGGGTACGCAAGTGAATAATTCATTGAATTTCTCAAAGTTCGCTACGTCTTTAGAAAGAACATTTAAAACGAATATAAAATTTATATTTGAAGTCTTCGTGCGTGTTAATTTTATATCTACTAAGAAAGGTATGCCTGTTTTGAATTGTAATTATTACTTCTCTCGAGCGAGAAGAGACATAGCGGACTTATATTTTTAACATCAGTTGGAGCGTATGATTCACTGTATTAGACGATGCACAGCGGTCGCATTGCGTCTTGTTTATCGTGAAGGGTTCTCGTGTTAACGTCTCATACTAGCTATTTGCAATTTCGTTTTAAGTTGCTTTTTAATTCATCTAAGCAATGTAATATTTTTTATAAACCCTCCAGTCAAAAGAAGAATTAAACAAACGTTATTACTCGTAATAATCGCGCATATACGATAACGAACAGTTGCGCGCGAGTCAATTACAGTAATCAATCAAAATACTTAATTGTTTTTAATCGATAGACTGCGCCGTTTCATTAGAAGTGAGATATTCATGGTAGATGAATAATTGGATGAGATATCTCTAGGCGCGCAAGTCAATTACATTAATTAATAAAAATATTTAATTGTATTCATCGATCAGCGAGAGTCTTATTTATTTTTAATAGCGTACTTATTTATTTCATAATCAATTCCTCCGGAGCCAACATGAACGCACTTCGCATGTTAAACGAGTATTATTTAACTAAAATGTTAATTCGCCTTTATTTTTTTTTCCGGAATCATATTTCGCTGAATTATATAAAATTAAGATGGCCGCCTTGCGCACACATTAAGTTTAAATATGGTGAATTCACAACTTTCGGATATGACCACCAGGAGCGCCGTGAGGAAACACTCGCTGGTTCAAAACCAGTTTCACTCATATTACCACCTGGTGCGCTGGTGTAGCTGGCGAACTGAAACGCGAGTGGAGGGGGTGCTGTAGTCGACTTGTCACGGCAAGTACAGTGAGTCAGTCATTCGAGTGAAACGTCTCGCGGTGGAAAGGTTGCGCTCGGGGTTCCAGCGCAATTATCACGCGATAACGACTGTTACGTCAACTCTGTCCTTTCATCTAAGTGTTGTAATATTCTTATAAATCCAAAAATATATTTTCCCTCAAAAGTAGAACTAAATATATGTTATTACTCGTAATAATTATACACATGCTACCACACATATACGATAACGAACAGTTGCGCGCGAGTCAATTACATTAATCAATCAAAAAATTGTATTCATCGACCGACTAGCCGCGTTTCTTCATTAGACGTGTAATTTATTGACATTAGTAGATGTATAAATGCCGGTTTAGGGGCAGGTGCGCGCGATTCAATCAAAAATACTTAATTGCTCGAACAACAGCGTTTAATTGCACTAGTAGTAGTATGATTGCGATTCTTTTTTTTCAATAATGTTTTGAACATTATCTAATTGATTGACACAATTATGTACTCAAACGATTTGCCGATGTGCGGCAGGCATCGAGAATCGCATTCCCACATCGCCAGGGTGGATTTCCAAGCCAACGTCACGCACCGAGAACCCCCACATATACCCCCTCACCCCGAGCGGCACATCCCCTACCCCAAGCCAATCACACGGCAGGGATTTAGACAAGTCACAATGAGGGGGCGGGGATGTAGTCACCGTATAGGAACAATACACACTCTCCCACCTATCCACAGGGGAACCAACCAGAACACAAAGGGGAGGGAGGACACGCGTATGGGGGAGGGAAGGGGGCGGGCCACCGGCACGTGACCAGACACCATGGGGGAGGGGGGAGGACCTGACGACACAGTCACTGTCGGCATTAGATCAGCACACAAAGGGAAGGGGGCGGGGCTAGCGGCACGCGACCGGGGCGGCATGTTAGACCTCAAAGGGAGGGGGCGGGGCTAGCGGCATAGATCAAAGAACCTTATCAGATGGCGGCATATCCTTAGAGGGCTCAAGTCGCTATATATTATCCACTAATAAGCCTATATATACCAAGATAACTGAGTTTATAATAAGTCAAGAAATTCGATTTTCTAGCCACTAGTGAGTGTAAAATCGCGTTTACTTCACTTCTTTCAAACTGCCTAAAAATCATATAAATGGATGTATCATCTCATAATAAGCCTCTATATAACAAGAATATTGAGTTTCTAACAAGTCAAGACAATTGATTTTCTAGCCCCTAGTGAGTGTAAAATCGCGTTTACTTCACTTCTTTCAAACTAGAAAAAATCATATAAATGCTTGTTTCACGTCATAATAAGCTTATATATACCAAGATAACTGAGTTTTTAAAAAGTCAAGAAATTCGATTTTCTGGCCACTAGTGAGTGTAAAATCGCGTTTACTTCACTTCTTTCAAACTGCTTAAAAATCATATAAATCGATGTATTAACTTATAATAAGCCTCTATATACCAAAAATACTGAGTTTTCAAAAAGTCAAGAAAATCGATTTTCTGGCCCTAGTGAGTGTAAAATCGCGTTTACTTCACTATTTCAAACTGCTTAAAAATCATATAAATGGATGTATCACCTCATAATAAGCCTCTATATACCAAAAATACTGAGTTTTCAAAAAGTCACGAAATTCGATTTTCTAGCCTCTATTGAGTGTAAAATCGCGTTTACTTCACTTCTTTCAAACTTCGAAAAAAACATATAAATGGTTGTTTCACGTCATAATAAGCCTATATATACCAAGAATACTAAGTTTTTAAAAAGTCAAGAAATTCGATTTTCTAGCACCTAGTGAGTGTAAAATCGCGTTTACTTCACTTCTTTCAAACTGCTTAAAAATCTTATAAATGGATGTATCACCTCATAATAAGCCTCTATATACCAAGAATATTGAGTTTTTAACAAGTCAAGACAACTGATTTTCTAGCCCCTAGTGAGTGTAAAATCGCGTTTACTTCACTTCTTTCAAACTAGAAAAAATCATATAAATGCTTGTTTCACGTCATAATAAGCTTATATATACCAAGATAACTGAGTTTTTAAAAAGTCAAGAAATTCGATTTTCTAGCCACTAGTGAGTGTAAAATCGCGTTTACTTCACTTCTTTCAAACTGCTTAAAAATCATATAAATCGATGTATTAACTTATAATAAGCCTCTATATACCAAAAATACTGAGTTTTCAAAAAGTCAAGAAATTCGATTTTCTGGCCCTAGTGAGTGTAAAATCGCGTTTACTTCACTATTTCAAACTGCTTAAAAATCATATAAATGGATGTATCACCTCATAATAAGCCTCTATATACCAAAAATACTGAGTTTTCAAAAAGTCACGAAATTCGATTTTCTAGCCTCTATTGATTGTAAAATCGCGTTTACTTCACTTCTTTCAAACTTCGAAAAAAACATATAAATGGTTGTTTCACGTCATAATAAGCCTATATATACCAAGAATACTGAGTTTTTAAAAAGTCAAGAAATTCGATTTTCTAGCACCTAGTGAGTGTAAAATCGCGTTTACTTCACTTCTTTCAAACTGCTCAAAAATCATATAAATGGATGTATCACCTCATAATAAGCCCCTATGTACCAAGAATATTGAGTTTTTAACAAGTCAAGAAAATCGATTTTCTAGCCTTCAGTGAGTGTAAAATCGCGTTTACTTTACTTCTTTCAAACCTCGAAAAAATCATATAAATGGTTGTTTCACGTCATAATAAGCCCATATATACCAAGAATACTGAGTTTTTAGAAAGTGAAGAAATTCGATTTTCTAGCCCCTAGTGAGTGTAAAATCGCGTTTACTTCACTTCTTTCAAACTGCTTAAAAATCATATAAATCGATGTATTAACTTATAATAAGCCTTTGTATACCAAAAATACTCAGTTTTCAAAAAGTCAAGAAATTCGATTTTCTAGCCACTAGTGAGTGTAAATTCGCGTTTACTTCACTTCTTTCAAACTTCGAAAAAATCATATAAATGGTTGTTTCACGCCATAATAAGCCTATATATCCCAAGAATACTGAGTTTTTAAAAAGTCAAGAAATTCGATTTTCTAGCCCCTAGTGAGTGTAAAATCGCGTTTACTTCACTTCTTTCATACTGCTTAAAAGTCATATAAATGGATGTATCACCTCATAATAAGCCTCTATATACCAAGAATATTGAGTTTTTAACAAGTCAAGAAAATCGATTTTTTAACCCCTAGTGAGTGTAAAATCGCGTTTACTTCCCTTCTTTCAAACTGCTTAAAAATCATATAAATCGATGTATTAACTTATAATAAGCCTCTGTATACCAAAAATACTGAGTTTTCAAAAAGTCAAGAAAATCGATTTTCTAGCCACTAGTGAGTGTAAAATCGCGTTTACTTCACTTCTTTCAAACTGCTTAAAAATCATATAAATTGATGTATTACCTCATAATAAGCCTCTATATACCAAGAATATTGAGTTTTTAACAAGTCAAGAAAATCGATTTTCTATCCCCTAGTGAGTATAAAATCGCGTTTTCTTCACTTCTTTCAAACTTCGAAAAAATCATATAAATGGTTGTTTCACGTCATTATAAGCCTATATATACCAAAAATTTTGAGTTTTTAAAAAGTGAAGAAATTCGATTTTCTAGCCCCTAGTGAGTGTAAAATCGCGTTTACTTCACTTCTTTCAAACTGCTTAAAAATCATATAAATGGATGTATCACCTCATAATAAGCCTATATATACCAAGAATATTGATTTTTCAACAAGTCAAGAAAATCGATTTTCTTGCCCCTAGTGATTGTAAAATCGCGTTTACTTCACTTCTTTCAAACTTCGAAAAAATCATATAAATGGTTGTTTCACGTCATAATTAGCCTATATATACCAAAAATACTGATTTTTAAAAAGTCAAAAAAATTCGATTTTCTAGCCACTAGTGAGAGTAAAATCGCGATTACTTCACTTCTTTCAAACTGCTTAAAAATCATATAAATCGATGTATTAAATTATAATAAGCCTTTATATCCCTAGAATACTGAGTTTTTAAAAAGTCAAGAAATTCGATTTTCTAGCCCCTAGTGAGTGTAAAATCGCGTTTACTTCACTTCTTTCAAACTGCCTAAAAATCATATAAATGGATGTATCACCTCATAATAAGCCTCTATATACCAAGAATATTGAGTTTTTAATAAGTCAAGAAAATTGATTTTCTAGACCCTAGTGAGTGTAAAATCGCGTTTACTTCACTTTTTTCAAACTGCTTAAAAATCATATAAATTGATGTATCACCTCATAATAAGCCTCTATATACCAAAAATACTGAGTTTTCAAAAAGTCAAGAAATTCGATTTTCTAGCCTCTATTGAGTGTAGAATCGCGTTTACTTCACTGGATTCAAACTTCGAAAAAATCATATAAATGGTTGTTTCACGCCATAATAAGCCTATATATACCAAGAATACTGAGTTTTTAAAAAGTCAAGAAATTCGATTTTATAGCCACTAGTGAGAGTAACATCGCGTTTACTTCACTTCTTTCAAACTGCCTAAAAATCATATAAATGGATGTATCACCTCATAATAAGCCGGTATATACCAAGAATATTGAGTTTTTAACAAGTCAAGAAAATTGATTTTCTAGACCCTAGTGAGTGTAAAATCGCGTTTACTTCACTTCTTTCAAACTTCGAAAAAATCATATAAATGGTTGTTTCACGTCATAATAAGCCTATATATACCAGAATATTGAGTTTTTAAAAAGTCAAGAAATTCGATTTTCTAGCCACTAGTGAGTGTAAAATCGCGTTTACTTCACTTCTTTCAAACTGCCTAAAAATCATATAAATCGGTGAATTAACTTATAATAAGCCTCTATATACCAAAAATACTGAGTTATCAAAAAGTCAAGAAAATCGATTATCTGGCCCTAGTGAGTGTAAAATCGCGTTTACTTCACTTCTTTCAAACTTCGAAAAAATCATATAAATGGTTGTTTCACGCCATAATAAGCCTATATATACCAAGAATACTGAGTTTTTAAAAAGCGAAGAAATTCGATTTTCTAGCCCCTAGTGAGTGTAAAATAGCGTTTACTTCACTTCTTTCAAACTGCTTAAAAATCATATAAATTGATGTATCACCTCATAATAAGCCTCTATATACCAAAAATACTGAGTTTCCAAAAAGTCAAGAAATTCGATTTTCTAGCCTCTATTGAGTGTAGAATCGCGTTTACTTCACTGATTTCAAACTTCGAAAAAATCATATGAATGGTTGTTTCACGCCATAATAAGCCTATATATACCAAGAATACTGAGTTTTTAAAAAGTCAAGAAATTCGATTTTATGGCCACTAGTGAGTGTAAAATCGCGTTTACTTCACTTCTTTCAAACTGCTTAAAAATCATATAAATCGATGTATTAACTTATAATAAGCCTTTGTATACCAAAAATACTCAGTTTTCAAAAAGTCAAGAAATTCGATTTTCTAGCCACTAGTGAGTGTAAATTCGCGTTTACTTCACTTCTTTCAAACTTCGAAAAAATCATATAAATGGTTGTTTCACGCCATAATAAGCCTATATATCCCAAGAATACTGAGTTTTTAAAAAGTCAAGAAATTCGATTTTCTAGCCTCTAGTGAGTGTAAAATCGCGTTTACTTCACTTCTTTCAAACTGCTTAAAAATCATATAAATTGATGTATTACCTCATAATAAGCCTCTATATACCAAGAATATTGAGTTTTTAACAAGTCAAGAAAATCGATTTTCTATCCCCTAGTGAGTATAAAATCGCGTTTTCTTCACTTCTTTCAAACTTCGAAAAAATCATATAAATGGTTGTTTCACGTCATTATAAGCCTATATATACCAAAAATTTTGAGTTTTTAAAAAGTGAAGAAATTCGATTTTCTAGCCCCTAGTGAGTGTAAAATCGCGTTTACTTCACTTCTTTCAAACTGCTTAAAAATCATATAAATGGATGTATCACCTCATAATAAGCCTATATATACCAAGAATATTGATTTTTCAACAAGTCAAGAAAATCGATTTTCTAGCCCCTAGTGATTGTAAAATCGCGTTTACTTCACTTTTTTCAAACTTCGAAAAAATCATATAAATGGTTGTTTCACGTCATAATTAGCCTATATATACCAAAAATACTGATTTTTAAAAAGTCAAAAAAATTCGATTTTCTAGCCACTAGTGAGAGTAAAATCGCGATTACTTCACTTCTTTCAAACTGCTTAAAAATCATATAAATCGATGTATTAAATTATAATAAGCCTTTATATCCCTAGAATACTGAGTTTTTAAAAAGTCAAGAAATTCGATTTTCTAGCCCCTAGTGAGTGTAAAATCGCGTTTACTTCACTTCTTTCAAACTGCCTAAAAATCATATAAATGGATGTATCACCTCATAATAAGCCTCTATATACCAAGAATATTGAGTTTTTAATAAGTCAAGAAAATTGATTTTCTAGACCCTAGTGAGTGTAAAATCGCGTTTACTTCACTTCTTTCAAACTGCTTAAAAATCATATAAATTGATGTATCACCTCATAATAAGCCTCTATATACCAAAAATACTGAGTTTTCAAAAAGTCAAGAAATTCGATTTTCTAGCCTCTATTGAGTGTAGAATCGCGTTTACTTCACTGGTTTCAAACTTCGAAAAAATCATATAAATGGTTGTTTCACGCCATAATAAGCCTATATATACCAAGAATACTGAGTTTTTAAAAAGTCAAGAAATTCGATTTTATAGCCACTAGTGAGAGTAACATCGCGTTTACTTCACTTCTTTCAAACTGCCTAAAAATCATATAAATGGATGTATCACCTCATAATAAGCCTGTATATACCAAGAATATTGAGTTTTTAACAAGTCAAGAAAATTGATTTTCTTGACCCTAGTGAGTGTAAAATCGCGTTTACTTCACTTCTTTCAAACTTCGAAAAAATCATATAAATGGTTGTTTCACGTCATAATAAGCCTATATATACCAGAATATTGAGTTTTTAAAAAGTCAAGAAATTCGATTTTCTAGCCACTAGTGAGTGTAAAATCGCGTTTACTTCACTTCTTTCAAACTGCCTAAAAATCATATAAATCGGTGTATTAACTTATAATAAGCCTCTATATACCAAAAATACTGAGTTATCAAAAAGTCAAGAAAATCGATTATCTGGCCCTAGTGAGTGTAAAATCGCGTTTACTTCACTTCTTTCAAACTTCGAAAAAATCATATAAATGGTTGTTTCACGCCATAATAAGCCTATATATACCAAGAATACTGAGTTTTTAAAAAGCGAAGAAATTCGATTTTCTAGCCCCTAGTGAGTGTAAAATAGCGTTTACTTCACTTCTTTCAAACTGCTTAAAAATCATATAAATTGATGTATCACCTCATAATAAGCCTCTATATACCAAAAATACTGAGTTTCCAAAAAGTCAAGAAATTCGATTTTCTAGCCTCTATTGAGTGTAGAATCGCGTTTACTTCACTGATTTCAAACTTCGAAAAAATCATATAAATGGTTGTTTCACGCCATAATAAGCCTATATATACCAAGAATACTGAGTTTTTAAAAAGTCAAGAAATTCGATTTTATGGCCACTAGTGAGTGTAAAATCGCGTTTACTTCACTTCTTTCAAACTGCTTAAAAATCATATAAATCGATGTATTAACTTATAATAAGCCTCTATATACCAAAAATACTGAGTTTTCAAAAAGTCAAGAAATTCGATTTTCTGGCCCTAGTGAGTGTAAAATCGCGTTTACTTCACTATTTCAAACTGCTTAAAAATCATATAAATGGATGTATCACCTCATAATAAGCCTCTATATACCAAAAATACTGAGTTTTCAAAAAGTCACGAAATTCGATTTTCTAGCCTCTATTGATTGTAAAATCGCGTTTACTTCACTTCTTTCAAACTTCGAAAAAAACATATAAATGGTTGTTTCACGTCATAATAAGCCTATATATACCAAGAATACTGAGTTTTTAAAAAGTCAAGAAATTCGATTTTCTAGCACCTAGTGAGTGTAAAATCGCGTTTACTTCACTTCTTTCAAACTGCTCAAAAATCATATAAATGGATGTATCACCTCATAATAAGCCCCTATGTACCAAGAATATTGAGTTTTTAACAAGTCAAGAAAATCGATTTTCTAGCCTTCAGTGAGTGTAAAATCGCGTTTACTTTACTTCTTTCAAACCTCGAAAAAATCATATAAATGGTTGTTTCACGTCATAATAAGCCCATATATACCAAGAATACTGAGTTTTTAGAAAGTGAAGAAATTCGATTTTCTAGCCCCTAGTGAGTGCAAAATCGCGTTTACTTCACTTCTTTCAAACTGCTTAAAAATCATATAAATCGATGTATTAACTTATAATAAGCCTTTGTATACCAAAAATACTCAGTTTTCAAAAAGTCAAGAAATTCGATTTTCTAGCCACTAGTGAGTGTAAATTCGCGTTTACTTCACTTCTTTCAACTTCGAAAAAATCATATAAATGGTTGTTTCACGCCATAATAAGCCTATATATCCCAAGAATACTGAGTTTTTAAAAAGTCAAGAAATTCGATTTTCTAGCCTCTAGTGAGTGTAAAATCGCGTTTACTTCACTTCTTTCAAACTGCTTAAAAATCATATAAATTGATGTATTACCTCATAAGAAGCCTCTATATACCAAGAATATTGAGTTTTTAACAAGTCAAGAAAATCGATTTTCTATCCCCTAGTGAGTATAAAATCGCGTTTTCTTCACTTCTTTCAAACTTCGAAAAAATCATATAAATGGTTGTTTCACGTCATTATAAGCCTATATATACCAAAAATTTTGAGTTTTTAAAAAGTGAAGAAATTCGATTTTCTAGCCCCTAGTGAGTGTAAAATCGCGTTTACTTCACTTCTTTCAAACTGCTTAAAAATCATATAAATGGATGTATCACCTCATAATAAGCCTATATATACCAAGAATATTGATTTTTCAACAAGTCAAGAAAATCGATTTTCTAGCCCCTAGTGATTGTAAAATCGCGTTTACTTCACTTTTTTCAAACTTCGAAAAAATCATATAAATGGTTGTTTCACGTCATAATTAGCCTATATATACCAAAAATACTGATTTTTAAAAAGTCAAAAAAATTCGATTTTCTAGCCACTAGTGAGAGTAAAATCGCGATTACTTCACTTCTTTTAAACTGCTTAAAAATCATATAAATCGATGTATTAAATTATAATAAGCCTTTATATCCCTAGAATACTGAGTTTTTAAAAAGTCAAGAAATTCGATTTTCTAGCCCCTAGTGAGTGTAAAATCGCGTTTACTTCACTTCTTTCAAACTGCCTAAAAATCATATAAATGGATGTATCACCTCATAATAAGCCTCTATATACCAAGAATATTGAGTTTTTAATAAGTCAAGAAAATTGATTTTCTAGACCCTAGTGAGTGTAAAATCGCGTTTACTTCACTTTTTTCAAACTGCTTAAAAATCATATAAATTGATGTATCACCTCATAATAAGCCTCTATATACCAAAAATACTGAGTTTTCAAAAAGTCAAGAAATTCGATTTTCTAGCCTCTATTGAGTGTAGAATCGCGTTTACTTCACTGGATTCAAACTTCGAAAAAATCATATAAATGGTTGTTTCACGCCATAATAAGCCTATATATACCAAGAATACTGAGTTTTTAAAAAGTCAAGAAATTCGATTTTATAGCCACTAGTGAGAGTAACATCGCGTTTACTTCACTTCTTTCAAACTGCCTAAAAATCATATAAATGGATGTATCACCTCATAATAAGCCGGTATATACCAAGAATATTGAGTTTTTAACAAGTCAAGAAAATTGATTTTCTAGACCCTAGTGAGTGTAAAATCGCGTTTACTTCACTTCTTTCAAACTTCGAAAAAATCATATAAATGGTTGTTTCACGTCATAATAAGCCTATATATACCAGAATATTGAGTTTTTAAAAAGTCAAGAAATTCGATTTTCTAGCCACTAGTGAGTGTAAAATCGCGTTTACTTCACTTCTTTCAAACTGCCTAAAAATCATATAAATCGGTGAATTAACTTATAATAAGCCTCTATATACCAAAAATACTGAGTTATCAAAAAGTCAAGAAAATCGATTATCTGGCCCTAGTGAGTGTAAAATCGCGTTTACTTCACTTCTTTCAAACTTCGAAAAAATCATATAAATGGTTGTTTCACGCCATAATAAGCCTATATATACCAAGAATACTGAGTTTTTAAAAAGCGAAGAAATTCGATTTTCTAGCCCCTAGTGAGTGTAAAATAGCGTTTACTTCACTTCTTTCAAACTGCTTAAAAATCATATAAATTGATGTATCACCTCATAATAAGCCTCTATATACCAAAAATACTGAGTTTCCAAAAAGTCAAGAAATTCGATTTTCTAGCCTCTATTGAGTGTAGAATCGCGTTTACTTCACTGATTTCAAACTTCGAAAAAATCATATGAATGGTTGTTTCACGCCATAATAAGCCTATATATACCAAGAATACTGAGTTTTTAAAAAGTCAAGAAATTCGATTTTATGGCCACTAGTGAGTGTAAAATCGCGTTTACTTCACTTCTTTCAAACTGCTTAAAAATCATATAAATCGATGTATTAACTTATAATAAGCCTTTGTATACCAAAAATACTCAGTTTTCAAAAAGTCAAGAAATTCGATTTTCTAGCCACTAGTGAGTGTAAATTCGCGTTTACTTCACTTCTTTCAAACTTCGAAAAAATCATATAAATGGTTGTTTCACGCCATAATAAGCCTATATATCCCAAGAATACTGAGTTTTTAAAAAGTCAAGAAATTCGATTTTCTAGCCTCTAGTGAGTGTAAAATCGCGTTTACTTCACTTCTTTCAAACTGCTTAAAAATCATATAAATTGATGTATTACCTCATAATAAGCCTCTATATACCAAGAATATTGAGTTTTTAACAAGTCAAGAAAATCGATTTTCTATCCCCTAGTGAGTATAAAATCGCGTTTTCTTCACTTCTTTCAAACTTCGAAAAAATCATATAAATGGTTGTTTCACGTCATTATAAGCCTATATATACCAAAAATTTTGAGTTTTTAAAAAGTGAAGAAATTCGATTTTCTAGCCCCTAGTGAGTGTAAAATCGCGTTTACTTCACTTCTTTCAAACTGCTTAAAAATCATATAAATGGATGTATCACCTCATAATAAGCCTATATATACCAAGAATATTGATTTTTCAACAAGTCAAGAAAATCGATTTTCTAGCCCCTAGTGATTGTAAAATCGCGTTTACTTCACTTTTTTCAAACTTCGAAAAAATCATATAAATGGTTGTTTCACGTCATAATTAGCCTATATATACCAAAAATACTGATTTTTAAAAAGTCAAAAAAATTCGATTTTCTAGCCACTAGTGAGAGTAAAATCGCGATTACTTCACTTCTTTCAAACTGCTTAAAAATCATATAAATCGATGTATTAAATTATAATAAGCCTTTATATCCCTAGAATACTGAGTTTTTAAAAAGTCAAGAAATTCGATTTTCTAGCCCCTAGTGAGTGTAAAATCGCGTTTACTTCACTTCTTTCAAACTGCCTAAAAATCATATAAATGGATGTATCACCTCATAATAAGCCTCTATATACCAAGAATATTGAGTTTTTAATAAGTCAAGAAAATTGATTTTCTAGACCCTAGTGAGTGTAAAATCGCGTTTACTTCACTTCTTTCAAACTGCTTAAAAATCATATAAATTGATGTATCACCTCATAATAAGCCTCTATATACCAAAAATACTGAGTTTTCAAAAAGTCAAGAAATTCGATTTTCTAGCCTCTATTGAGTGTAGAATCGCGTTTACTTCACTGGTTTCAAACTTCGAAAAAATCATATAAATGGTTGTTTCACGCCATAATAAGCCTATATATACCAAGAATACTGAGTTTTTAAAAAGTCAAGAAATTCGATTTTATAGCCACTAGTGAGAGTAACATCGCGTTTACTTCACTTCTTTCAAACTGCCTAAAAATCATATAAATGGATGTATCACCTCATAATAAGCCTGTATATACCAAGAATATTGAGTTTTTAACAAGTCAAGAAAATTGATTTTCTTGACCCTAGTGAGTGTAAAATCGCGTTTACTTCACTTCTTTCAAACTTCGAAAAAATCATATAAATGGTTGTTTCACGTCATAATAAGCCTATATATACCAGAATATTGAGTTTTTAAAAAGTCAAGAAATTCGATTTTCTAGCCACTAGTGAGTGTAAAATCGCGTTTACTTCACTTCTTTCAAACTGCCTAAAAATCATATAAATCGGTGTATTAACTTATAATAAGCCTCTATATACCAAAAATACTGAGTTATCAAAAAGTCAAGAAAATCGATTATCTGGCCCTAGTGAGTGTAAAATCGCGTTTACTTCACTTCTTTCAAACTTCGAAAAAATCATATAAATGGTTGTTTCACGCCATAATAAGCCTATATATACCAAGAATACTGAGTTTTTAAAAAGCGAAGAAATTCGATTTTCTAGCCCCTAGTGAGTGTAAAATAGCGTTTACTTCACTTCTTTCAAACTGCTTAAAAATCATATAAATTGATGTATCACCTCATAATAAGCCTCTATATACCAAAAATACTGAGTTTCCAAAAAGTCAAGAAATTCGATTTTCTAGCCTCTATTGAGTGTAGAATCGCGTTTACTTCACTGATTTCAAACTTCGAAAAAATCATATAAATGGTTGTTTCACGCCATAATAAGCCTATATATACCAAGAATACTGAGTTTTTAAAAAGTCAAGAAATTCGATTTTATGGCCACTAGTGAGTGTAAAATCGCGTTTACTTCACTTCTTTCAAACTGCTTAAAAATCATATAAATCGATGTATTAACTTATAATAAGCCTCTATATACCAAAAATACTGAGTTTTCAAAAAGTCAAGAAATTCGATTTTCTGGCCCTAGTGAGTGTAAAATCGCGTTTACTTCACTATTTCAAACTGCTTAAAAATCATATAAATGGATGTATCACCTCATAATAAGCCTCTATATACCAAAAATACTGAGTTTTCAAAAAGTCACGAAATTCGATTTTCTAGCCTCTATTGATTGTAAAATCGCGTTTACTTCACTTCTTTCAAACTTCGAAAAAAACATATAAATGGTTGTTTCACGTCATAATAAGCCTATATATACCAAGAATACTGAGTTTTTAAAAAGTCAAGAAATTCGATTTTCTAGCACCTAGTGAGTGTAAAATCGCGTTTACTTCACTTCTTTCAAACTGCTCAAAAATCATATAAATGGATGTATCACCTCATAATAAGCCCCTATGTACCAAGAATATTGAGTTTTTAACAAGTCAAGAAAATCGATTTTCTAGCCTTCAGTGAGTGTAAAATCGCGTTTACTTTACTTCTTTCAAACCTCGAAAAAATCATATAAATGGTTGTTTCACGTCATAATAAGCCCATATATACCAAGAATACTGAGTTTTTAGAAAGTGAAGAAATTCGATTTTCTAGCCCCTAGTGAGTGCAAAATCGCGTTTACTTCACTTCTTTCAAACTGCTTAAAAATCATATAAATCGATGTATTAACTTATAATAAGCCTTTGTATACCAAAAATACTCAGTTTTCAAAAAGTCAAGAAATTCGATTTTCTAGCCACTAGTGAGTGTAAATTCGCGTTTACTTCACTTCTTTCAACTTCGAAAAAATCATATAAATGGTTGTTTCACGCCATAATAAGCCTATATATCCCAAGAATACTGAGTTTTTAAAAAGTCAAGAAATTCGATTTTCTAGCCTCTAGTGAGTGTAAAATCGCGTTTACTTCACTTCTTTCAAACTGCTTAAAAATCATATAAATTGATGTATTACCTCATAAGAAGCCTCTATATACCAAGAATATTGAGTTTTTAACAAGTCAAGAAAATCGATTTTCTATCCCCTAGTGAGTATAAAATCGCGTTTTCTTCACTTCTTTCAAACTTCGAAAAAATCATATAAATGGTTGTTTCACGTCATTATAAGCCTATATATACCAAAAATTTTGAGTTTTTAAAAAGTGAAGAAATTCGATTTTCTAGCCCCTAGTGAGTGTAAAATCGCGTTTACTTCACTTCTTTCAAACTGCTTAAAAATCATATAAATGGATGTATCACCTCATAATAAGCCTATATATACCAAGAATATTGATTTTTCAACAAGTCAAGAAAATCGATTTTCTAGCCCCTAGTGATTGTAAAATCGCGTTTACTTCACTTTTTTCAAACTTCGAAAAAATCATATAAATGGTTGTTTCACGTCATAATTAGCCTATATATACCAAAAATACTGATTTTTAAAAAGTCAAAAAAATTCGATTTTCTAGCCACTAGTGAGAGTAAAATCGCGATTACTTCACTTCTTTTAAACTGCTTAAAAATCATATAAATCGATGTATTAAATTATAATAAGCCTTTATATCCCTAGAATACTGAGTTTTTAAAAAGTCAAGAAATTCGATTTTCTAGCCCCTAGTGAGTGTAAAATCGCGTTTACTTCAGTTCTTTCAAACTGCCTAAAAATCATATAAATGGATGTATCACCTCATAATAAGCCTCTATATACCAAGAATATTGAGTTTTTAATAAGTCAAGAAAATTGATTTTCTAGACCCTAGTGAGTGTAAAATCGCGTTTACTTCACTTCTTTCAAACTGCTTAAAAATCATATAAATTGATGTATCACCTCATAATAAGCCTCTATATACCAAAAATACTGAGTTTTCAAAAAGTCAAGAAATTCGATTTTCTAGCCTCTATTGAGTGTAGAATCGCGTTTACTTCACTGGTTTCAAACTTCGAAAAAATCATATAAATGGTTGTTTCACGCCATAATAAGCCTATATATACCAAGAATACTGAGTTTTTAAAAAGTCAAGAAATTCGATTTTATAGCCACTAGTGAGAGTAACATCGCGTTTACTTCACTTCTTTCAAACTGCCTAAAAATCATATAAATGGATGTATCACCTCATAATAAGCCTGTATATACCAAGAATATTGAGTTTTTAACAAGTCAAGAAAATTGATTTTCTTGACCCTAGTGAGTGTAAAATCGCGTTTACTTCACTTCTTTCAAACTTCGAAAAAATCATATAAATGGTTGTTTCACGTCATAATAAGCCTATATATACCAGAATATTGAGTTTTTAAAAAGTCAAGAAATTCGATTTTCTAGCCACTAGTGAGTGTAAAATCGCGTTTACTTCACTTCTTTCAAACTGCCTAAAAATCATATAAATCGGTGTATTAACTTATAATAAGCCTCTATATACCAAAAATACTGAGTTATCAAAAAGTCAAGAAAATCGATTATCTGGCCCTAGTGAGTGTAAAATCGCGTTTACTTCACTTCTTTCAAACTTCGAAAAAATCATATAAATGGTTGTTTCACGCCATAATAAGCCTATATATACCAAGAATACTGAGTTTTTAAAAAGCGAAGAAATTCGATTTTCTAGCCCCTAGTGAGTGTAAAATAGCGTTTACTTCACTTCTTTCAAACTGCTTAAAAATCATATAAATTGATGTATCACCTCATAATAAGCCTCTATATACCAAAAATACTGAGTTTCCAAAAAGTCAAGAAATTCGATTTTCTAGCCTCTATTGAGTGTAGAATCGCGTTTACTTCACTGATTTCAAACTTCGAAAAAATCATATAAATGGTTGTTTCACGCCATAATAAGCCTATATATACCAAGAATACTGAGTTTTTAAAAAGTCAAGAAATTGGATTTTATGGCCACTAGTGAGTGTAAAATCGCGTTTACTTCACTTCTTTCAAACTGCTTAAAAATCATATAAATCGATGTATTAACTTATAATAAGCCTCTATATACCAAAAATACTGAGTTTTCAAAAAGTCAAGAAATTCGATTTTCTGGCCCTAGTGAGTGTAAAATCGCGTTTACTTCACTATTTCAAACTGCTTAAAAATCATATAAATGGATGTATCACCTCATAATAAGCCTCTATATACCAAAAATACTGAGTTTGCAAAAAGTCACGAAATTCGATTTTCTAGCCTCTATTGATTGTAAAATCGCGTTTACTTCACTTCTTTCAAACTTCGAAAAAAACATATAAATGGTTGTTTCACGTCATAATAAGCCTATATATACCAAGAATACTGAGTTTTTAAAAAGTCAAGAAATTCGATTTTCTAGCACCTAGTGAGTGTAAAATCGCGTTTACTTCACTTCTTTCAAACTGCTCAAAAATCATATAAATGGATGTATCACCTCATAATAAGCCCCTATGTACCAAGAATATTGAGTTTTTAACAAGTCAAGAAAATCGATTTTCTAGCCTTCAGTGAGTGTAAAATCGCGTTTACTTTACTTCTTTCAAACCTCGAAAAAATCATATAAATGGTTGTTTCACGTCATAATAAGCCCATATATACCAAGAATACTGAGTTTTTAGAAAGTGAAGAAATTCGATTTTCTAGCCCCTAGTGAGTGCAAAATCGCGTTTACTTCACTTCTTTCAAACTGCTTAAAAATCATATAAATCGATGTATTAACTTATAATAAGCCTTTGTATACCAAAAATACTCAGTTTTCAAAAAGTCAAGAAATTCGATTTTCTAGCCACTAGTGAGTGTAAATTCGCGTTTACTACACTTCTTTCAAACTTCGAAAAAATCATATAAATGGTTGTTTCACGCCATAATAAGCCTATATATCCCAAGAATACTGAGTTTTTAAAAAGTCAAGAAATTCGATTTTCTAGCCCCTAGTGAGTGTAAAATCGCGTTTACTTCACTTCTTTCATACTGCTTAAAAGTCATATAAATGGATGTATCACCTCATAATAAGCCTCTATATACCAAGAATATTGAGTTTTTAACAAGTCAAGAAAATCGATTTTTTAACCCCTAGTGAGTGTAAAATCGCGTTTACTTCCCTTCTTTCAAACTGCTTAAAAATCATATAAATCGATGTATTAACTTATAATAAGCCTCTGTATACCAAAAATACTGAGTTTTCAAAAAGTCAAGAAAATCGATTTTCTAGCCACTAGTGAGTGTAAAATCGCGTTTACTTCACTTCTTTCAAACTGCTTAAAAATCATATAAATTGATGTATTACCTCATAATAAGCCTCTATATACCAAGAATATTGAGTTTTTAACAAGTCAAGAAAATCGATTTTCTATCCCCTAGTGAGTATAAAATCGCGTTTTCTTCACTTCTTTCAAACTTCGAAAAAATCATATAAATGGTTGTTTCACGTCATTATAAGCCTATATATACCAAAAATTTTGAGTTTTTAAAAAGTGAAGAAATTCGATTTTCTAGCCCCTAGTGAGTGTAAAATCGCGTTTACTTCACTTCTTTCAAACTGCTTAAAAATCATATAAATGGATGTATCACCTCATAATTGAAATAGTATTAGCACAAATTTGTATATATGCTTCAGAGCACCACGTGGTGGATAATGTTTCTCACGTAATGTCGTTTACCTCACGCGTGGAACCATCTTGTGTGACGTCATTCGTTGGTCATTTGTTAACTCCTTCTGGCGTAGCAATCTATATGAATTAGTTTTAAGGTTATGTATATTGTCTTCCGGCTAGCTATTTAGGTAGGCATTTAATTCTTGCAGGGTGTGAAGCGGAAAAGGAATCTTTTATCCAAAAATTACTAGTGAAGAAATGTGTTTTATAATGTTTTATTGTCGAACACGTGCACTAACACTTTCACAAATTTATCTTGATAATCGCCATACTGAAACTGTTTATAATAACTTCTCACTTTTAACTCACGTACTTCAATTTTTGTATATAAGTGACTTTGTAATGTTTTAGATCTTTAATGATTTTCACTGCGTGTAACTTGGTGAACTGAGCGGCCAACGCGTAATGTACGGAGAATTTTGTATAACTGCAGGAGACGATGTGTAGTGCTTCGTGAATCTTGCCGAACTGGAGACGATGTGTAATGTATCGGGAATCTTGTTGCACACTGGGGGACCCGCTAACTCGACCTGACTTATTTATAGGCTTGCCTCGAGATACACCTAAAGATTATAAATGAATTACCATTGGCTAATAAAACGCGCCAACATTAGCGTCTATTTTACTATCCAATGAAAACCACTAATACATATTACTTTTATAGAATATTCTGGAAGCTTTTTTTACTGAAAAGGCGCGAAACATGACGTAACTTCCTGGTTCCCGGTAACGATAAACAACTCACTCCCTTGCTAAAGTATTATGTTATTGTTAACAGTTTCAGTAGAGCCGAAAATTATTATTTACCATTAATAATTACAATTATTAAACCTCTGAAATCAATGTTACATAAAAATACATATTCATATTATTATCGTTAACCACATCTGAGTAATTTGTGATACAAATTACCGTCACATATGCCCCACTAGAAAT
Source organism: Deroplatys truncata (assembly GCA_030765065.1). NCBI lineage: Eukaryota > Metazoa > Arthropoda > Insecta > Mantodea > Mantidae > Deroplatys > Deroplatys truncata. The sequence goes on from JAUKNL010000046.1 coordinate 314,361, forward strand.
ATAATTATAAATATTTATAACCTGTTTGGAAATTTTATAATTTTGTTTTTAGTCTCCTAAATCTTGTAACACACGATATTCACTTTCACTTAACACTTCACACGCGTTTAACACACGACATATGTTTTATCTCGCCACTACTTACTGGCTTTGGTTTAATTTAATATTAATCTGTCATTACAATAAATTTTTTTTTTTTATAGCAAATACTTTACCCTAAATTATTTAACTAGTGTTACAAAAAATGGTTTACTTTCTTATATTGTTACCAAAAATTTATCAATTCAAGAGTTTTTTTTGTAATTACCATACATATTTACCAAAATATTCACCCTCAACACAAATATTTACATCTCTTAAATCTAGACAATGTTTCACCTTTTCTGTTTGCTACATAAGTATTTGTTTCAATTATTTTTAATTATATTTACCAATTTTTTTGTTATTTTGTACTTTGCAAATATATTTAAATCTCTTAAATCTTGACAATGTTTCACCTTTTCTGTTTGCTACATAAGTATTTGTTTTATTTATTTTTACCAATTTTTGTTATTCTGAATTTTATTTTAACAATACTCTTTGAATTGTATTTATGTACTTTTACTTTAATATCATATTAAGTTTCAATCTTTGCATTCTTAATTTTTAAATGTTGTTACAGTTACAAAAAAAATATTTAATTTATTTATTTTCTTCTCAAACAGTTATTCATGACCACAATTTATTTCTCCATTCATATGATTTACATTTTTATTTAACCCTCTTACGTTCCAATACATTGTTCTGCATTTCGCCTTTAACTATCCAGCATTTACTATTTATCATCATTGTCTTTTATTTCACCATGATCTTCATGGTTGTATGGTTTAAGCATCTCAATATGAAACTTTCCTATGCTTTTTCGAGTTGTTGGATTACATAACTCATATGTGTTAGTTCCATACACTTCAACAACTTCATATGGTCCATGGTATTTGAGAAACATTCGCCAATAAAGTTTATTTTCTTTGTCGGACAATTTCTTGGTTTTAACCAAAACTAAATCTCCTATTTTGATCCTCCATTCCTTTCTCTTCTTTTCTTCATGTTTCATTTTTCTTTTTATGGCTTTTTTCTTCATCCTCTCAAATGCTTTTCGGAACATCTCTTCTTCTGTTGGTGGTATCGAATGCGCATCTGGAATGGCTTCTGGAATTTTTTTACACATTGTATTGATCTTTTTTCCCAATTTAAGTCACATGGTTTGTATCCTGTCACATTGTTTATGGTTTCATTTAAGAGGTTCTGGACGAAGTTCACGTATCCATACCATTGGGTGTGTTTTCGATGACATAACACCCTTAAATAATTTGAAATTTCCTTAATTTCCCTCTCCACTGGGTTGGAGTTCGGTCTGTATCTTGACGAAAAATATTGTTTAATGCCATTTTCTTTAAGCCCATCCATAAATTTTTTTCCTGTGAAGTACGAAGCATTGTCGCTCAATACAGATTGAATAGGTCCTTCTTCTATCACATATGATTTAAGTAATCTATTTAAACATGCTAAACCTGTAGGTTTTCTCAAAGGGTAAATTCTTACATATTTGCTGAATATATCATAACAGACAAATATATATTTATTTCCAAATTGACTTGGAGGCATCGGACCATGAATATCAATACTAATTACACATCTCGGCTTATCCCTTATAACCGAATTAGTTTCAAATGCATATGCTGCATTTATTTGCTTTGCCTTCTGACACAGGTTGCAGCACGATATAAATTTCCGAACTTTTTGACGCAATTTGGATATGTATAAATTCTCTAAAATCATAGAAGTTGTTCGGTCCGTCCCGGAGTGTGCTAACCCTTCATGAAAATTTTTAATTAGTTCCTTTTCCATGCTTTTCGGAACCATTATCTTCCAACTGGGCATTTCTTTTCCATGCTTCTTGTATAATGTCCCATCTCGAATTGCTATAATTTCTTTCTTTGCCTCCTCAATCAATGGTGCTTTTTCTTTAAGTTCAAATAATTTTGCATCCTCATTTTGAATTTCCCCAATATTTTTCAATTTTCTAATCATTTCTTTGCTTAAAGGAATTTCAATTGTCAATATTTTGACTTCATTTCTAGGCCTTTCAATATTTTCGGGAATTTGTGGGTTGTAGTTCAATCTTGATAGTAAATCACTGAAGGTATTGTTTTTGCCAGGAATGTGGATAATCTCAATATCGAATGCAGATATTGCATGAATATATCTAGCAAGTTTTCCACTACATAATCTACACCGTTGTATGAAAGTTAAGCTTATGTGGTCTGAATATACTTTCACCTTTTTCTGATAAATATAGGTTTTAAAACGAATTAATGAGAAATATAGTGCTCCAATTTCTAACTGAGTCACTGAAGAATTCCTCTCAATATTTGTAAGTCCTCTTGAAGCTGTACTAATGACGTGAAAGTCATTGTTGATGTCTCGCTGTCCTAAAATTCCGGCGTATCCTTGCATTGATGCGTCGACATAAATTTCATATTCCAAATCTTCTCTGGGCCTCTCAAGTAATATGGACTTAGCAAATAGTTCCTTTACTCTCTCAAAACATTTTTGATGCTCCTCTGTCCATCTCCACTTATTGTTCTTTCGGAGTAGCTGCCGTAGTGGTTCTATCTCCGCTGAATATCTTGGTACGAACTTACTCTGAAAGTTCAATACCCCTAAGAGACGTCTAATTTGTTTTACGTTCCTGGGTGGCGGAATTCTCATTATTGCTTCTATTCTTTTCTGATCAGGTCTTATACCTCGTTCATCCACTACATAACCCAGAAAATTTATTTCCTTAACACAAAATTTTGATTTTAGTATGTTCACAGTCATACCATGTTGTTGTAGTTTATTTAACACATAATGGACATTATTCATGTGTTCTTCAAATGTTTGACTAATGATTAAGAAGTCGTCAATATACTTTATTAAAAAGTCATCTGCAGAATTTCCAAAGATATTGTGAATGGCTCTCAAAAATCCACTTCCTGAGTTTTTTAAACCAAAAGGATTTACACAAAAGCGATACTGAATCCCTGAGTACTGAAATGAAGTGTAATCACGCACTTGCGGATCTAATTCCACTTGCCAATATGATGCAGTGAGGTCGATGGATGTCAAAAATCTTCCTCTTGAAAGTTTTGTAATTAGTTGTTCAATTCCCTCACTTTGAAAATGATCTGGTTTCATATACTTGTTGACATATCTGCCGTCTAAAGTTAATCTCAAACTACCATCTCGTTTAATACTCCAGCAGATTGAATTTATGTATTGAGAATTACTTTGCTCAATAATCCCATTTTCTAACATGCTATTTATTAATTGTCTAGCTTTGTCTCGAAGACTTATAGGTAAATTGTCATACTTGTGCCTATATGGTGGTACGTCTTCTACTTGAAATGTATGCTGATATACATTACATCTGCCTGGGATATTACTAAAAACTGAACTATTGTTCATCAAAACATCATGAAGGATTTGTTTTTGCATTATCGTAAGATTATAAGCTTCTTCACACTTGTGTATTATTTCCTCATTTCTCTTCTCTTTCCTGCTGTTGTTTGTCTCGCTCACATGGTCGTCTTTTGTTTGGATTACACATTTCTCTACTTCTTCTGGCATTTCTGCTAGCTGTTGAAAATATGGCGTGGTATTCCCTTCATATTCTGTGACTACCTGCTTTATTTGATTATTTCTATCAGTTTCTGTTATTTGCACAAAAAATTCTTGGTCACAAATATCTTTCTCATCCTTTGTCATTTCGATTACAGAAATTTCTTCTTTTATAAATGGTACCCTTATTTCTCTACCTTCTTTTGTTATCTTTAACTCTTCATGTTTAAAATCTATACATGCTTCATATTCATGTAGGAAGTCACATCCTATAATTATGTCACAAATCAGGTGGTTTACAATTAGAAACATAACCTCAAAATTCTCTCCGCCAATAAGTATGCTAAGTAGAGCTTGTGTTTTTATGACCTGTGCAGTTCTTCCAATTGCAACACGACAAACTAAATTACTAGTGGGAAGAGCCATAATTTTGTTACCTTCATTAATCAAATTTATGTAAAATTTCTGTGAGCAAATTGAAGCTGATGAACCAGAATCTATAGTTGCAATGATTTCTTTCTTCGCAATTTCCATTCTAACATGAGGTGACTCAAAATTTTCTCCCTTATCTTTTGTTGCTGTAATCTTATTACAGGGTGTATGTGTAGGTGTTTGATTTGTATTGGTAATGGATACTGAATTATTAAAGACGTCCTGAGAACCTACTACACAGGAGTCTGTTAACAGTTTTCCTGGTTATTTCCATGTTCACGTACGGGACTGCCATTCCTAACAGGCGCTAAATCTATCTCAGTGTCGCCACCATTGTTTTGAGTTCCCCTTCCTCGAGTTCGAAATCCTCGATTTCTGACATTTTGTCCCCTTGGCACGTAATTTTCTTGCCGTTCCGCAGATCTTTCTCGGTTATTATTTTCCCTCCAGTGAGTGAAATTTCCCCTCTGTCTAATATACCTCCTTCCATAGTTTTGCCCTCTTTCAGGTAATCTTTCTGTCCTGACATAATTTATTTGTTCCTGCCGCCCTGGTCTCCTATCTATCCTTGATCTTTCAAATTGTGGAACATATGATTGATACCGTTGTCTGGTATTAATTTCATGATGTCTGTCTTGTCCTCTTATTTGTTGATAACTACCTTGGTAATTTCTTCTATCTCGTACATCTAAAAATCTATGTTCCCACTCCCGAGACATATCTTCTTCCTGTTGTTCCAAAGCTGTTATTAATTCTGTCATCTCATAGATGTTCCGTGGTTTTGCAATCAATAAGTAATTTTGTATCCTGATAGGATAATGCCTTGCGAGCAAACTCACAAAATCTTCCTCACTGATTGGAGGTGACAAGTTTCTAACCTGACTTGCATGTTTTAGTAAGTAATCAGTCATCGATATTCCCTCTCGTGGATTAAATTGACCATGACTAAGCATTGCTCGTATTCTTTGCTGTACCGTTACATTCCAAAATCTGTTCATGAATAATCTCTTAAAGGATTCATATGAAATTTCGCCCCCTGATACCATTTGTAACCAATCTAAGGTTTTCTGGTCCAAACATCTTTTGACAACTATCATTTTCAATGCTTCAGGTATCTTTTTAATTTGAAAATACTCTGATAATTCTGCAATGAATTGTACTGGACTGGAGTTTTCATTAAATTTTGGAAGTGGAAAATCACTTAAGATATGATTGTAATTTTGCAAATTCCCTACTCCCATATTTAAATTCTCTAGTGTAACTTGTGCACTCTGAGTTTCAGCATTAGCTATAGATGAAGCTGCCGCATCACTCACATTATTTATCATACCTGAGGAACTACCTCTATCATTATTTTGTACATCTAACACATGCACATCACATATATTTGCCCTTGAATTCAATTCTAACCTATTTACAGTACCTTGCAGATTTTCTATTGTCTGTTCCAATTTCTTATTACTCTCATTTTGAACAGTTTGGTGTTTGTTAATTTCAGAAGTTAGCTTTTGATTCAAATCTTTAGACAAATCTTTAACTTCATCAGACAATTTATTTCCCTGTTTTTCTGACTCCTTCTGAATTTCAGATATTTCCCCTCTGAAATTAACTTGCACCTGTATTAAATCTGCATTTGTAGCCTCCATCATCCCTTTTAACTCACTTGAAATGCTACTCATTCGGCTACCTAGCTCTGTACATTTTACATTAACCTCATTTTTTTGGTTAGATATTTCCCTGCTCATGTCTAACATTTTCTTTGAAACTTCACCTATTTCATTTGCTATCATCTCCTGATTTTCATTTTTCATTTTAATCATACTACTATCTAGCTCCATGAATTTCTTTTCAATCTCTTCCCTGTTTTGTTCTAAGCTTTTACCAATATCTTCTCTTAACTCCCTATGACTCTTTTGCATATCTTCCCTTAATTGATCTGTAATACTCTTACTAATATCTTCCCTATTTTGATCTATTTTCTTTTCTAATTTCTCATTATTCTTTTGCATATCTTCCCTTAATTGATCTGTAATACTCTTACTAAGATCTTCCCTTAATTCTTTCTTATTCTTTTCCATATCTTCCCTGTTTTGATCTATTTTCTTACTAAGATTCTTTTGCATATTTTCATTCAAATTTTTCATCATTTCAATAATCATACTAGTATCAAGATTAACATTTCCTGCTATTCTATTCTCACTTTCTACACTAACATTTTCATCTTCAAATCCTAAAAAGTTTGGGCTATTTCCTGCACTAACATTTTCATCTTCCATAATTATTTCTTCTGTATTATTGGTAGCCATTGTTTTTATTATCCTACCGCTCCTAAGTCTCATTTAATTACCTTTTTGATGCTGTCTGATGCTGCAGTTTTGATGTCCAGCGTTCTGCCCCATTCTCCTAGGTTTGTATGTCGCTTCTGCGTTGTATCGTGATGAATCTACGTCGTTTCGATGTTTTCTTGTAGCTGAATTACCCTTCTGTCTCGGAATCTGCGTCTATAGGTCGTTTCACTGCTGCTTTCGCCTCTCTGGTTATTCTTGTTCCTTTCCTAGTCGTCTAGCCTTCCTTTCCTAGTTGTCGCCCCACGTTGGGCGCCAATTTGAAATAGTATTAGCACAAATTTGTATATATGCTTCAGAGCACCACGTGGTGGATAATGTTTCTCACGTAATGTCGTTTACCTCACGCGTGGAACCATCTTGTGTGACGTCATTCGTTGGTCATTTGTTAACTCCTTCTGGCGTAGCAATCTATATGAATTAGTTTTAAGGTTATGTATATTGTCTTCCGGCTAGCTATTTAGGTAGGCATTTAATTCTTGCAGGGTGTGAAGCGGAAAAGGAATCTTTTATCCAAAAATTACTAGTGAAGAAATGTGTTTTATAATGTTTTATTGTCGAACACGTGCACTAACACTTTCACAAATTTATCTTGATAATCGCCATACTGAAACTGTTTATAATAACTTCTCACTTTTAACTCACGTACTTCAATTTTTGTATATAAGTGACTTTGTAATGTTTTAGATCTTTAATGATTTTCACTGCGTGTAACTTGGTGAACTGAGCGGCCAACGCGTAATGTACGGAGAATTTTGTATAACTGCAGGAGACGATGTGTAGTGCTTCGTGAATCTTGCCGAACTGGAGACGATGTGTAATGTATCGGGAATCTTGTTGCACACTGGGGGACCCGCTAACTCGACCTGACTTATTTATAGGCTTGCCTCGAGATACACCTAAAGATTATAAATGAATTACCATTGGCTAATAAAACGCGCCAACATTAGCGTCTATTTTACTATCCAATGAAAACCACTAATACATATTACTTTTATAGAATATTCTGGAAGCTTTTTTTACTGAAAAGGCGCGAAACATGACGTAACTTCCTGGTTCCCGGTAACGATAAACAACTCACTCCCTTGCTAAAGTATTATGTTATTGTTAACAGTTTCAGTAGAGCCGAAAATTATTATTTACCATTAATAATTACAATTATTAAACCTCTGAAATCAATGTTACATAAAAATACATATTCATATTATTATCGTTAACCACATCTGAGTAATTTGTGATACAAATTACCGTCACATAATAAGCCTATATATACCAAGAATATTGATTTTTCAACAAGTCAAGAAAATCGATTTTCTTGCCCCTAGTGATTGTAAAATCGCGTTTACTTCACTTCTTTCAAACTTCGAAAAAATCATATAAATGGTTGTTTCACGTCATAATTAGCCTATATATACCAAAAATACTGATTTTTAAAAAGTCAAAAAAATTCGATTTTCTAGCCACTAGTGAGAGTAAAATCGCGATTACTTCACTTCTTTCAAACTGCTTAAAAATCATATAAATCGATGTATTAAATTATAATAAGCCTTTATATCCCTAGAATACTGAGTTTTTAAAAAGTCAAGAAATTCGATTTTCTAGCCCCTAGTGAGTGTAAAATCGCGTTTACTTCACTTCTTTCAAACTGCCTAAAAATCATATAAATGGATGTATCACCTCATAATAAGCCTCTATATACCAAGAATATTGAGTTTTTAATAAGTCAAGAAAATTGATTTTCTAGACCCTAGTGAGTGTAAAATCGCGTTTACTTCACTTCTTTCAAACTGCTTAAAAATCATATAAATTGATGTATCACCTCATAATAAGCCTCTATATACCAAAAATACTGAGTTTTCAAAAAGTCAAAAAATTCGATTTTCTAGCCTCTATTGAGTGTAGAATCGCGTTTACTTCACTGGTTTCAAACTTCGAAAAAATCATATAAATGGTTGTTTCACGCCATAATAAGCCTATATATACCAAGAATACTGAGTTTTTAAAAAGTCAAGAAATTCGATTTTATAGCCACTAGTGAGAGTAACATCGCGTTTACTTCACTTCTTTCAAACTGCCTAAAAATCATATAAATGGATGTATCACCTCATAATAAGCCTATATATACCAGAATATTGAGTTTTTAAAAAGTCAAGAAATTCGATTTTCTAGCCACTAGTGAGTGTAAAATCGCGTTTACTTCACTTCTTTCAAACTGCCTAAAAATCATATAAATCGGTGTATTAACTTATAATAAGCCTCTATATACCAAAAATACTGAGTTATCAAAAAGTCAAGAAAATCGATTATCTGGCCCTAGTGAGTGTAAAATCGCGTTTACTTCACTTCTTTCAAACTTCGAAAAAATCATATAAATGGTTGTTTCACGCCATAATAAGCCTATATATTCCAAGAATACTGAGTTTTTAAAAAGCGAAGAAATTCGATTTTCTAGCCCCTAGTGAGTGTAAAATAGCGTTTACTTCACTTCTTTCAAACTGCCTAAAAATCATATAAATCGGTGAATTAACTTATAATAAGCCTCTATATACCAAAAATACTGAGTTATCAAAAAGTCAAGAAAATCGATTATCTGGCCCTAGTGAGTGTAAAATCGCGTTTACTTCACTTCTTTCAAACTTCGAAAAAATCATATAAATGGTTGTTTCACGCCATAATAAGCCTATATATACCAAGAATACTGAGTTTTTAAAAAGTCAAGAAATTCGATTTTATGGCCACTAGTGAGTGTAAAATCGCGTTTACTTCACTTCTTTCAAACTGCTTAAAAATCATATAAATCGATGTATTAACTTATAATAAGCCTTTGTATACCAAAAATACTCAGTTTTCAAAAAGTCAAGAAATTCGATTTTCTAGCCACTAGTGAGTGTAAATTCGCGTTTACTTCACTTCTTTCAAACTTCGAAAAAATCATATAAATGGTTGTTTCACGCCATAATAAGCCTATATATCCCAAGAATACTGAGTTTTTAAAAAGTCAAGAAATTCGATTTTCTAGCCTCTAGTGAGTGTAAAATCGCGTTTACTTCACTTCTTTCAAACTGCTTAAAAATCATATAAATTGATGTATTACCTCATAATAAGCCTCTATATACCAAGAATATTGAGTTTTTAACAAGTCAAGAAAATCGATTTTCTATCCCCTAGTGAGTATAAAATCGCGTTTTCTTCACTTCTTTCAAACTTCGAAAAAATCATATAAATGGTTGTTTCACGTCATTATAAGCCTATATATACCAAAAATTTTGAGTTTTTAAAAAGTGAAGAAATTCGATTTTCTAGCCCCTAGTGAGTGTAAAATCGCGTTTACTTCACTTCTTTCAAACTGCTTAAAAATCATATAAATGGATGTATCACCTCATAATAAGCCTATATATACCAAGAATATTGATTTTTCAACAAGTCAAGAAAATCGATTTTCTAGCCCCTAGTGATTGTAAAATCGCGTTTACTTCACTTCTTTCAAACTTCGAAAAAATCATATAAATGGTTGTTTCACGTCATAATTAGCCTATATATACCAAAAATACTGATTTTTAAAAAGTCAAAAAAATTCGATTTTCTAGCCACTAGTGAGAGTAAAATCGCGATTACTTCACTTCTTTCAAACTGCTTAAAAATCATATAAATCGATGTATTAAATTATAATAAGCCTTTATATCCCTAGAATACTGAGTTTTTAAAAAGTCAAGAAATTCGATTTTCTAGCCCCTAGTGAGTGTAAAATCGCGTTTACTTCACTTCTTTCAAACTGCCTAAAAATCATATAAATGGATGTATCACCTCATAATAAGCCTCTATATACCAAGAATATTGAGTTTTTAATAAGTCAAGAAAATTGATTTTCTAGACCCTAGTGAGTGTAAAATCGCGTTTACTTCACTTCTTTCAAACTGCTTAAAAATCATATAAATTGATGTATCACCTCATAATAAGCCTCTATATACCAAAAATACTGAGTTTTCAAAAAGTCAAGAAATTCGATTTTCTAGCCTCTATTGAGTGTAGAATCGCGTTTACTTCACTGGTTTCAAACTTCGAAAAAATCATATAAATGGTTGTTTCACGCCATAATAAGCCTATATATACCAAGAATACTGAGTTTTTAAAAAGTCAAGAAATTCGATTTTATAGCCACTAGTGAGAGTAACATCGCGTTTACTTCACTTCTTTCAAACTGCCTAAAAATCATATAAATGGATGTATCACCTCATAATAAGCCTGTATATACCAAGAACATTGAGTTTTTAACAAGTCAAGAAAATTGATTTTCTTGACCCTAGTGAGTGTAAAATGGCGTTTACTTCACTTCTTTCAAACTTCGAAAAAATCATATAAATGGTTGTTTCACGTCATAATAAGCCTATATATACCAGAATATTGAGTTTTTAAAAAGTCAAGAAATTCGATTTTCTAGCCACTAGTGAGTGTAAAATCGCGTTTACTTCACTTCTTTCAAACTGCCTAAAAATCATATAAATCGGTGTATTAACTTATAATAAGCCTCTATATACCAAAAATACTGAGTTATCAAAAAGTCAAGAAAATCGATTATCTGGCCCTAGTGAGTGTAAAATCGCGTTTACTTCACTTCTTTCAAACTTCGAAAAAATCATATAAATGGTTGTTTCACGCCATAATAAGCCTATATATACCAAGAATACTGAGTTTTTAAAAAGCGAAGAAATTCGATTTTCTAGCCCCTAGTGAGTGTAAAATAGCGTTTACTTCACTTCTTTCAAACTGCTTAAAAATCATATAAATTGATGTATCACCTCATAATAAGCCTCTATATACCAAAAATACTGAGTTTCCAAAAAGTCAAGAAATTCGATTTTCTAGCCTCTATTGAGTGTAGAATCGCGTTTACTTCACTGATTTCAAACTTCGAAAAAATCATATAAATGGTTGTTTCACGCCATAATAAGCCTATATATACCAAGAATACTGAGTTTTTAAAAAGTCAAGAAATTCGATTTTATGGCCACTAGTGAGTGTAAAATCGCGTTTACCTCACTTCTTTCAAACTGCTTAAAAATCATATAAATCGATGTATTAACTTATAATAAGCCTTTGTATACCAAAAATACTCAGTTTTCAAAAAGTCAAGAAATTCGATTTTCTAGCCACTAGTGAGTGTAAATTCGCGTTTACTTCACTTCTTTCAAACTTCGAAAAAATCATATAAATGGTTGTTTCACGCCATAATAAGCCTATATATCCCAAGAATACTGAGTTTTTAAAAAGTCAAGAAATTCGATTTTCTAGCCTCTAGTGAGTGTAAAATCGCGTTTACTTCACTTCTTTCATACTGCTGAAAAGTCATATAAATGGATGTATCACCTCATAATAAGCCTCTATATACCAAGAATATTGAGTTTTTAACAAGTCAAGAAAATCGATTTTCTAGCCCCTAGTGAGTGTAAAATCGCGTTTACTTCACTTCTTTCAAACTGCTTAAAAATCATATAAATCGATGTATTAACTTATAATAAGCCTCTATATACCAAAAGTACTGAGTTTTCAAAAAGTCAAGAAAATCGATTTTCTATCCCCTAGTGAGTATAAAATCGCGTTTACTTCACTTCTTTCAAACTTCGAAAAAATCATATAAATGGTTGTTTCACGTCATTATAACCCATATATACCAAAAATACTGAGTTTTTAAAAAGTGAAGAAATTCGATTTTCTAGCCACTAGTGAGTGTAAAATCGCGTTTACTTCACTTCTTTCAAACTGCTTAAAAATCATATAAATCGATGTATTAACTTATAATAAGCCTTTATATTCCAAGAATACTGAGATTTTAAAAAGTCAAGAAATTCGATTTTCTAGCCCCTAGTGAGTGTAAAATCGCGTTTACTTCACTTCTTTCAAACTGCCTAAAAATCATATAAATGGATGTATCACCTCATAATAAGCCTCTATATACCAAGAATATTGAGTTTTTAACAAGTCAAGAAAATTGATTTTCTAGACCCTAGTGAGTGTAAAATCGCGTTTACTTCAGTTGTTTCAAACTTCGAAAAAATCATATAAATGGTTGTTTCACGCCATAATAAGCCTATATATACCAAGAATACTGAGTTTTTAAAAAGCGAAGAAATTCGATTTTCTAGCCCCTAGTGAGTGTAAAATAGCGTTTACTTCACTTCTTTCAAACTGCCTAAAAATCATATAAATGGATGTATCACCTCATAATAAGCCTCTATATACCAAGAATATTGAGTTTTTAACAAGTCAAGACAATTGATTTTCTTACCCCTAGTGAGTGTAAAATCGCGATTACTTCACTTCTTTCAAACTAGAAAAAATCATATAAATGCTTGTTTCACGTCATAATAAGCTTATATATACCAAGATAACTGAGTTTTTAAAAAGTCAAGAAATTCGATTTTCTAGCCACTAGTGAGTGTAAGATTCGCGTTTACTTCACTTCTTTCAAACTGCTTAAAAATCATGTAAATCGATGTATTAACTTATAATAAGCCTGTATATACCAAAAATACTGAGTTTTCAAAAAGTCAAGAAAATCGATTTTCTGGCCGTAGTGAGTGTAAAATCGCGTTTACTTCACTATTTCAATCTGCTTAAAAATCATATAAATGGATGTATCACCTCATAATAAGCCTCTATATACCAAAAATACTGAGTTTTCAAAAAGTCACGAAATTCGATTTTCTAGCCTCTATTGAGTGTAAAATCGCGTTTACTTCACTTCTTTCAAACTTCGAAAAAAACATATAAATGGTTGTTTCACGTCATAATAAGCCTATATATACCAAGAATACTGAGTTTTTAAAAAGTCAAGAAATTCGATTTTCTAGCCCCTAGTGAGTGTAAAATCGCGTTTACTTCACTTCTTTCATACTGCTTAAAAGTCATATAAATGGATGTATCACCTCATAATAAGCCTCTATATACCAAGAATATTGAGTTTTTAACAAGTCGAGAAAATCGATTTTTTAGCCCCTAGTGAGTGTAAAATCGCGTTTACTTCACTTCTTTCAAACTGCTTAAAAATCATATAAATCGATGTATTAACTTATAATAAGCCTCTATATACCAAAAATACTGAGTTTTCAAAAAGTCAAGAAAATCGATTTTCTAGCCACTAGTGAGTGTAAAATCGCGTTTACTTCACTTCTTTCAAACTGCTTAAAAATTATATAAATTGATGTATTACCTCATAATAAGCCTCTATATACCAAGAATATTGAGTTTTTAACAAGTCAAGAAAATCGATTTTCTATCCCCTAGTGAGTATAAAATCGTGTTTTCTTCACTTCTTTCAAACTTCGAATAAATCATATAAATGGTTGTTTCACGTCATTATAAGCCTATATATACCAAAAATTTTGAGTTTTTAAAAAGTGAAGAAATTCGATTTTCTAGCCCCTAGTGAGTGAAAAATCACGTTTACTTCACTTCTTTCAAACTGCTTAAAAATCATATAAATGGATGTATCACCTCATAATAAGCCTATATATACCAAGAATATTGATTTTTCAACAAGTGAAGAAAATCGATTTTCTAGCCCCTAGTGATTGTAAAATCGCGTTTACTTCACTTCTTTCAAACTTCGAAAAAATCATATAAATGGTTGTTTCACGTCATAATAAGCCTATATATACCAAAAATACTGATTTTTAAAAAGTCAAGAAATTCGATTTTCTAGCCACTAATGAGAGTAAAATCGCGTTTACTTCACTTCTTTCAAACTGCCTAAAAATCATATAAATGGATGTATCACCTCATAATAAGCCTCTATATACCAAGAATATTGAGTTTTTAACAAGTCAAGAAAATCGATTTTCTAGACCCTAGTGAGTGTAAAATCGCGTTTACTTCACTTCTTTCAAACTTCGAAAAAATCATATAAATGGTTGTTTCACGTCATAATAAGCCTATATATACCAGAATATTGAGTTTTTAAAAAGTCAAGATATTCGATTTTCTAGACCCTAGTGAGTGTAAAATCGCGTTTACTTCACTTCTTTAAAACTGCTTAAAAATCATATAAATCGATGTATTAACTTATAATAAGCCTTTGTATACCAAAAATACTCAGTTTTCAAAAAGTCAAGAAATTCGATTTTCTAGCCACTAGTGAGTGTAAATTCGGTTTACTTCACTTCTTTCAAACTTCGAAAAAATCATATAAATGGTTGTTTCACGCCATAATAAGCCTATATATCCCAAGAATACTGAGTTTTTAAAAAGTCAAGAAATTCGATTTTCTAGCCTCTAGTGAGTGTAAAATCGCGTTTACTTCACTTCTTTCATACTGCTTAAAAGTCATATAAATGGATGTATCACCTCATAATAAGCCTCTATATACCAAGAATATTGAGTTTTTAACAAGTCAAGAAAATCGATTTTCTAGCCCCTAGTGAGTGTAAAATCGCGTTTACTTCACTTCTTTCAAACTGCTTAAAAATCATATAAATCGATGTATTAACTTATAATAAGCCTCTATATACCAAAAATACTGAGTTTTCAAAAAGTCAAGAAAATCGATTTTCTATCCCCTAGTGAGTATAAAATCGCGTTTTCTTCACTTCTTTCAAACTTCGAAAAAATCATATAAATGGTTGTTTCACGTCATTATAACCTATATATACCAAAAATACTGAGTTTTTAAAAAGTGAAGAAATTCGATTTTCTAGCCACTAGTGAGTGTAAAATCGCGTTTACTTCACTTCTTTCAAACTGCTTAAAAATCATATAAATCGATGTATTAACTTATAATAAGCCTTTATATTCCAAGAATACTGAGTTTTTAAAAAGTCAAGAAATTCGATTTTCTAGCCCCTAGTGAGTGTAAAATCGCGTTTACTTCACTTCTTTCAAACTGCATAAAAATCATATAAATTGATGTATCACCTCATAATAAGCCTCTATATACCAAGAATATTGAGTTTTTAACAAGTCAAGAAAATTGATTTTCTAGACCCTAGTGAGTGTAAAATCATGTTTACTTCACTTGTTTCAAACTTCGAAAAAATCATATAAATGGTTGTTTCACGCCATAATAAGCCTATATATACCAAGAATACTGAGTTTTTAAAAAGCGAAGAAATTCGATTTTCTAGCCCCTAGTGAGTGTAAAATAGCGTTTACTTCACTTCTTTCAAACTGCTTAAAAATCATATAAATTGATGTATCACCTCATAATAAGCCTCTATATACCAAAAATACTGAGTTTTCAAACAGTCAAGAAATTCGATTTTCTAGCCTCTATTGAGTGTAGAATCGCGTTTACTTCACTGGTTTCAAACTTCGAAAAAATCATATAAATGGTTGTTTCACGCCATAATAAGCCTATATATACCAAGAATACTGAGTTTTTAAAAAGTCAAGAAATTCGATTTTATAGCCACTAGTGAGTGTAAAATGGCGTTTACTTCACTTCTTTCAAACTGCCTAAAAATCATATAAATGGATGTATCACCTCATAATAAGCCTCAATATACCAAGAATATTGAGTTTTTAACAAGTCAAGACAATTGATTTTCTTGCCCCTAGTGAGTGTAAAATCGCGATTACTTCACGTCTTTCAAACTAGAAAAAATCATATAAATGCTTGTTTCACGTCATAATAAGCTTATATATACCAAGATAACTGAGTTTTTAAAAAGTCAAGAAATTCGATTTTCTAGCCACTAGTGAGTGTAAGATTCGCGTTTACTTCACTTCTTTCAAACTGCTTAAAAATCATGTAAATCGATGTATTAACTTATAATAAGCCTGTATATACCAAAAATACTGAGTTTTCAAAAAGTCAAGAAAATCGATTTTCTGGCCGTAGTGAGTGTAAAATCGCGTTTACTTCACTTCTTTCAAACTGCTTAAAAATCATATAAATCGATGTATTAACTTATAATAAGCCTCTATATACCAAAAATACTGAGTTTTCAAAAAGTCAAGAAAATCGATTTTCTAGCCACTAGTGAGTGTAAAATCGCGTTTACTTCACTTCTTTCAAACAGCTTAAAAATTATATAAATTGATGTATTACTTCATAATAAGCCTCTATATACCAAGAATATTGAGTTTTTAACAAGTCAAGAAAATCGATTTTCTATCCCCTAGTGAGTATAAAATCGTGTTTTCTTCACTTCTTTCAAACTTCGAATAAACCATATAAATGGTTGTTTCACGTCATTATAAGCCTATATATACCAAAAATTTTGAGTTTTTAAAAAGTGAAGAAATTCGATTTTCTAGCCCCTAGTGAGTGAAAAATCACGTTTACTTCACTTCTTTCAAACTGCTTAAAAATCATATAAATGGATGTATCACCTCATAATAAGCCTATATATACCAAGAATATTGATTTTTCAACAAGTGAAGAAAATCGATTTTCTAGCCCCTAGTGATTGTAAAATCGCGTTTACTTCACTTCTTTCAAACTTCGAAAAAATCATATAAATGGTTGTTTCACGTCATAATAAGCCTATATATACCAAAAATACTGATTTTTAAAAAGTCAAGAAATTCGATTTTCTAGCCACTAGTGAGAGTAAAATCGCGTTTACTTCACTTCTTTCAAACTGCCTAAAAATCATATAATTGGATGTATCACCTCATAATAAGCCTCTATATACCAAGAATATTGAGTTTTTAACAAGTCAAGAAAATCGATTTTCTAGACCCTAGTGAGTGTAAAATCGCGTTTACTTCACTTCTTTCAAACTTCGAAAAAATCATATAAATGGTTGTTTCACGTCATAATAAGCCTATATATACCAGAATATTGAGTTTTTAAAAGTCAAGATATTCGATTTTCTAGACCCTAGTGAGTGTAAAATCGCGTTTACTTCACTTCTTTCAAACTGCTTAAAAATCATATAAATCGATGTATTAACTTATAATAAGCCTTTGTATACCAAAAATACTCAGTTTTCAAAAAGTCAAGAAATTCGATTTTCTAGCCACTAGTGAGTGTAAATTCGCGTTTACTTCACTTCTTTCAAACTTCGAAAAAATCATATAAATGGTTGTTTCACGCCATAATAAGCCTATATATCCCAAGAATACTGAGTTTTTAAAAAGTCAAGAAATTCGATTTTCTAGCCCCTAGTGAGTGTAAAATCGCGTTTACTTCACTTCTTTCATACTGCTTAAAAGTCATATAAATGGATGTATCACCTCATAATAAGCCTCTATATACCAAGAATATTGAGTTTTTAACAAGTCGAGAAAATCGATTTTTTAGCCCCTAGTGAGTGTAAAATCGCGTTTACTTCACTTCTTTCAAACTGCTTAAAAATCATATAAATCGATGTATTAACTTATAATAAGCCTCTATATACCAAAAATACTGAGTTTTCAAAAAGTCAAGAAAATCGATTTTCTAGCCACTAGTGAGTGTAAAATCGCGTTTACTTCACTTCTTTCAAACTGCTTAAAAATTATATAAATTGATGTATTACCTCATAATAAGCCTCTATATACCAAGAATATTGAGTTTTTAACAAGTCAAGAAAATCGATTTTCTATCCCCTAGTGAGTATAAAATCGTGTTTTCTTCACTTCTTTCAAACTTCGAATAAATCATATAAATGGTTGTTTCACGTCATTATAAGCCTATATATACCAAAAATTTTGAGTTTTTAAAAAGTGAAGAAATTCGATTTTCTAGCCCCTAGTGAGTGAAAAATCACGTTTACTTCACTTCTTTCAAACTGCTTAAAAATCATATAAATGGATGTATCACCTCATAATAAGCCTATATATACCAAGAATATTGATTTTTCAACAAGTGAAGAAAATCGATTTTCTAGCCCCTAGTGATTGTAAAATCGCGTTTACTTCACTTCTTTCAAACTTCGAAAAAATCATATAAATGGTTGTTTCACGTCATAATAAGCCTATATATACCAAAAATACTGATTTTTAAAAAGTCAAGAAATTCGATTTTCTAGCCACTAGTGAGAGTAAAATCGCGTTTACTTCACTTCTTTCAAACTGCCTAAAAATCATATAAATGTATGTATCACCTCATAATAAGCCTCTATATACCAAGAATATTGAGTTTTTAACAAGTCAAGAAAATCGATTTTCTAGACCCTAGTGAGTGTAAAATCGCGTTTACTTCACTTCTTTCAAACTTCGAAAAAATCATATAAATGGTTGTTTCACGTCATAATAAGCCTATATATACCAGAATATTGAGTTTTTAAAAAGTCAAGATATTCGATTTTCTAGACCCTAGTGAGTGTAAAATCGCGTTTACTTCACTTCTTTCAAACTGCTTAAAAATCATATAAATCGATGTATTAACTTATAATAAGCCTTTGTATACCAAAAATACTCAGTTTTCAAAAAGTCAAGAAATTCGATTTTCTAGCCACTAGTGAGTGCAAATTCGCGTTTACTTCACTTCTTTCAAACTTCGAAAAAATCATATAAATGGTTGTTTCACGCCATAATAAGCCTATATATCCCAAGAATACTGAGTTTTTAAAAAGTCAAGAAATTCGATTTTCTAGCCTCTAGTGAGTGTAAAATCGCGTTTACTTCACTTCTTTCATACTGCTTAAAAGTCATATAAATGGATGTATCACCTCATAATAAGCCTCTATATACCAAGAATATTGAGTTTTTAACAAGTCAAGAAAATCGATTTTCTAGCCCCTAGTGAGTGTAAAATCGCGTTTACTTCACTTCTTTCAAACTGCTTAAAAATCATATAAATCGATGTATTAACTTATAATAAGCCTCTATATACCAAAAATACTGAGTTTTCAAAAAGTCAAGAAAATCGATTTTCTATCCCCTAGTGAGTATAAAATCGCGTTTTCTTCACTTCTTTCAAACTTCGAAAAAATCATATAAATGGTTGTTTCACGTCATTATAACCTATATATACCAAAAATACTGAGTTTTTAAAAAGTGAAGAAATTCGATTTTCTAGCCACTAGTGGGTGTAAAATCGCGTTTACTTCACTTCTTTCAAACTGCTTAAAAATCATATAAATCGATGTATTAACTTATAATAAGCCTTTATATTCCAAGAATACTGAGTTTTTAAAAAGTCAAGAGATTCGATTTTCTAGCCCCTAGTGAGTGTAAAATCGCGTTTACTTCACTTCTTTCAAACTGCATAAAAATCATATAAATTGATGTATCACCTCATAATAAGCCTCTATATACGAAGAATATTGAGTTTTTAACAAGTCAAGAAAATTGATTTTCTAGACCCTAGTGAGTGTAAAATCGCGTTTACTTCACTTGTTTCAAACTTCGAAAAAATCATATAAATGGTTGTTTCACGCCATTATAAGCCTATATATACCAAGAATACTGAGTTTTTAAAAAGCGAAGAAATTCGATTTTCTAGCCCCTAGTGAGTGTAAAATAGCGTTTACTTCACTTCTTTCAAACTGCTTAAAAATCATATAAATTGATGTATCACCTCATAATAAGCCTCTATATACCAAAAATACTGAGTTTTCAAACAGCCAAGAAATTCGATTTTCTAGCCTCTATTGAGTGTAGAATCGCGTTTACTTCACTGGTTTCAAACTTCGAAAAAATCATATAAATGGTTGTTTCACGCCATAATAAGCCTATATATACCAAGAATACTGAGTTTTTAAAAAGTCAAGAAATTCGATTTTATAGCCACTAGTGAGTGTAAAATGGCGTTTACTTCACTTCTTTCAAACTGCCTAAAAATCATATAAATGGATGTATCACCTCATAATAAGCCTCTATATACCAAGAATATTGAGTTTTTAACAAGTCAAGACAATTGATTTTCTAGACCCTAGTGAGTGTAAAATCGCGTTTACTTCACTTGTTTCAAACTTCGAAAAAATCATATAAATGGTTGTTTCACGCCATAATAAGCCTATATATACCAAGAATACTGAGTTTTTAAAAAGCGAAGAAATTCGATTTTCTAGCCCTAGTGAGTGTAAAATCGCGTTTACTTCACTATTTCAAACTGCTTAAAAATCATATAAATGGATGTATCACCTCATAATAAGCCTCTATATACCAAAAATACTGAGTTTTCAAAAAGTCAAGAAATTCGATTTTCTAGCCTCTATTGAGTGTAGAATCGCGTTTACTTCACTGGTTTGAAACTTCGAAAAAATCATATAAATGGTTGTTTCACGCCATAATAAGCCTATATATACCAAGAATACTGAGTTTTTAAAAAGTCAAGAAATTCGATTTTATAGCCACTAGTGAGTGTAAAATCGCGTTTACTTCACTTCTTTCAAACTGCCTAAAAATCATATAAATGGATGTATCACCTCATAATAAGCCTCTATATACCAAGAATATTGAGTTTTTAACAAGTCAAGACAATTGATTTTCTAGCCCCTAGTGAGTATAAAATCGCGTTTACTTCACTTCTTTCAAACTAGAAAAAATCATATAAATGCTTGTTTCACGTCATAATAAGCTAATATATACCAAGATAACTGAGTTTTTAAAAAGTCAAGAAATTCGATTTTCTAGCCATTAGTGAGGGTAAAATCGCGTTTACTTCACTTCTTTCAAACTGCTTAAAAATCATATAAATCGATGTATTAACTTATAATAAGCCTCTATATACCAAAAATACTGAGTTTTCAAAAAGTCACGAAATTCGATTTTCTAGCCTCTATTGAGTGTAAAATCGCGTTTACTTCACTTCTTTCAAACTTCGAAAAAAACATATAAATGGTTGTTTCACGTCATAATAAGCCTATATATACCAAGAATACTGAGTTTTTAAAAAGTCAAGAAATTCGATTTTCTAGCACCTAGTGAGTGTAAAATCGCGTTTTCTTCACTTCTTTCAAACTTCGAAAAAATCATATAAATGGTTGTTTCACGTCATTATAAGCCTATATATACCAAAAATACTGAGTTTTTAACAAGTAAAGAAATTCGATTTTCTAGCCATTAGTGAGTGTAAAATCGCGTTTACTTCACTTCTTTCAAACTGCTTAAAAATCATATAAATCGATGTATTAACTTATAATAAGCCTTTATATCCCAAGAATACTGAGTTTTTAAAAAGTCAAGAAATTCGATTTTCTAACCCCTAGTGAGTGTAAAATCGCGTTTACTTCACTGCTTTCAAACTGCCTAAAAATCATATAAATGGATGTATCACCTCATAATAAGCCTCTATATACCAAGAATATTGAGTTTTTAACAAGCCAAGAAAATTGATTTTCTAGACCCTAGTGAGTGTAAAATCGCGTTTACTTCACTTGTTTCAAACTTCGAAAAAA
The DNA here is from genome assembly GCA_030765065.1 of Deroplatys truncata. Lineage (NCBI taxonomy): Eukaryota > Metazoa > Arthropoda > Insecta > Mantodea > Mantidae > Deroplatys > Deroplatys truncata. Next base: position 336,046 of record JAUKNL010000046.1, read on the forward strand.
TCATATAAATGGTTGTTTCACGCCATAATAAGCCTATATATACCAAGAATACTGAGTTTTTAAAAAGCGAAGAAATTCGATTTTCTAGCCCCTAGTGAGTGTAAAATAGCGTTTACTACACTTCTTTCAAACTGCTTAAAAATCATATAAATTGATGTATCACCTCATAATAAGCCTCTATATACCAAAAATACTGAGTTTTCAAACAGTCAAGAATTTCGATTTTCTAGCCTCTATTGAGTGTAGAATCGCGTTTACTTCACTGGTTTCAAACTTCGAAAAAATCATATAAATGGTTGTTTCACGCCATAATAAGCCTATATATACCAAGAATACTGAGTTTTTAAAAAGTCAAGAAATTCGATTTTATAGCCACTAGTGAGTGTAAAATCGCGTTTACTTCACTTCTTTCAAACTGCCTAAAAATCATATAAATGCATGTATCACCTCATAATAAGCCTCTATATACCAAGAATATTGAGTTTTTAACAAGTCAAGAAAATTGATTTTCTAGACCGTAGTGAGTGTAAAATCGCGTTTACTTCACTTGTTTCAAACTTCGAAAAAATCATATAAATGGTTGTTTCACGGCATAATAAGCCTATATATACCAAGAATACTGAGTTTTTAAAAAGCGAAGAAATTCGATTTTCTAGCCCCTAGTGAGTGTAAAATCGCGTTTACTTCACTTCTTTCATGCTGCTTAAAAGTCATATAAATGGATGTATCACCTCATAATAAGCCTCTATATACCAAGAATATTGAGTTTTTAACAAGTCAAGAAAATCGATTTTCTAGCACCTAGTGAGTGTAAAATCGCGTTTAGTTCACTTCTTTCAAACTGCTTAAAAATGATATAAATCGATGTATTAACTTATAATAAGCCTCTATATACCAAAAATACTGAGTTTTCAAAAAGTCAAGAAAATCGATTTTCTATCCCCTAGTGAGTATAAAATCGCGTTTTCTTCACTTCTTTCAAACCTCGAAAAAAATCATATAAATGGTTGTTTCACGTCATAACAAGCCTATATATACCAAAAATACTGATTTTTAAAAAGTGAAGAAATTCGATTTTCTAGCCACTAGTGAGTGTAAAATCGCGTCTACTTCACTTCTTTCAAACTGCTTAAAAATCATATAAATCGATGTATTAACTTATATTAAGCCTTTATATCCCAAGAATACTGAGTTTTAAAAAGTCAAGAAATTCGATTTTCTAGCCCCTAGTGAGTGTAAAATCGCGTTTACTTCACTTCTTTTAAACTGCCTAAAAATCATATAAATGGATGTATCACCTCATAATAGGCCTCTATATACCAAGAATATTGAGTTTTTAACAAGTCAAGAAAATTGATTTTCTAGACCCTAGTGAGTGTAAAATCGCGTTTACTTCACTTGCTTCAAACTTCGAAAAAATCATATAAATGGTTGTTTCACGCCATAATAAGCCTATATATACCAAGAATACTGAGTTTTTAAAAAGCGAAGAAATTCGATTTTCTAGCCCCTAGTGAGTGTAAAATAGCGTTTACTTCACTTCTTTCAAACTGCTTAAAAGTCATATAAATTGATGTATCACCTCATAATAAGCCTCTATATACCAAAAATACTGAGTTTTCAAACAGTCAAGAATTTCGATTTTCTAGCCTCTATTGAGTGTAGAATCGCGTTTACTTCACTGGTTTCAAACTTCGAAAAAATCATAAAAATTTTTGTTTCACGCCATAATAAGCCTATATATACCAAAAATACTGAGTTTTTAAAAAGTGAAGAAATTCGATTTTCTAGCCACTAGTGGGTGTAAAATCGCGTTTACTTCACTTCTTTCAAACTGCTTAAAAATCATATAAATCGATGTATTAACTTATAATAAGCCTTTATATTCCAAGAATACTGAGTTTTTAAAAAGTCAAGAGATTCGATTTTCTAGCCCCTAGTGAGTGTAAAATCGCGTTTACTTCACTTCTTTCAAACTGCATAAAAATCATATAAATTGATGTATCACCTCATAATAAGCCTCTATATACGAAGAATATTGAGTTTTTAACAAGTCAAGAAAATTGATTTTCTAGACCCTAGTAAGTGTAAAATCGCGTTTACTTCACTTGTTTCAAACTTCGAAAAAATCATATAAATGGTTGTTTCACGCCATTATAAGCCTATATATACCAAGAATACTGAGTTTTTAAAAAGCGAAGAAATTCGATTTTCTAGCCCCTAGTGAGTGTAAAATAGCGTTTACTTCACTTCTTTCAAACTGCTTAAAAATCATATAAATTGATGTATCACCTCATAATAAGCCTCTATATACCAAAAATACTGAGTTTTCAAACAGCCAAGAAATTCGATTTTCTAGCCTCTATTGAGTGTAGAATCGCGTTTACTTCACTGGTTTCAAACTTCGAAAAAATCATATAAATGGTTGTTTCACGCCATAATAAGCCTATATATACCAAGAATACTGAGTTTTTAAAAAGTCAAGAAATTCGATTTTATAGCCACTAGTGAGTGTAAAATGGCGTTTACTTCACTTCTTTCAAACTGCCTAAAAATCATATAAATGGATGTATCACCTCATAATAAGCCTCTATATACCAAGAATATTGAGTTTTTAACAAGTCAAGACAATTGATTTTCTAGACCCTAGTGAGTGTAAAATCGCGTTTACTTCACTTGTTTCAAACTTCGAAAAAATCATATAAATGGTTGTTTCACGCCATAATAAGCCTATATATACCAAGAATACTGAGTTTTTAAAAAGCGAAGAAATTCGATTTTCTAGCCCTAGTGAGTGTAAAATCGCGTTTACTTCACTATTTCAAACTGCTTAAAAATCATATAAATGGATGTATCACCTCATAATAAGCCTCTATATACCAAAAATACTGAGTTTTCAAAAAGTCAAGAAATTCGATTTTCTAGCCTCTATTGAGTGTAGAATCGCGTTTACTTCACTGGTTTGAAACTTCGAAAAAATCATATAAATGGTTGTTTCACGCCATAATAAGCCTATATATACCAAGAATACTGAGTTTTTAAAAAGTCAAGAAATTCGATTTTATAGCCACTAGTGAGTGTAAAATCGCGTTTACTTCACTTCTTTCAAACTGCCTAAAAATCATATAAATGGATGTATCACCTCATAATAAGCCTCTATATACCAAGAATATTGAGTTTTTAACAAGTCAAGACAATTGATTTTCTAGCCCCTAGTGAGTATAAAATCGCGTTTACTTCACTTCTTTCAAACTAGAAAAAATCATATAAATGCTTGTTTCACGTCATAATAAGCTAATATATACCAAGATAACTGAGTTTTTAAAAAGTCAAGAAATTCGATTTTCTAGCCATTAGTGAGGGTAAAATCGCGTTTACTTCACTTCTTTCAAACTGCTTAAAAATCATATAAATCGATGTATTAACTTATAATAAGCCTCTATATACCAAAAATACTGAGTTTTCAAAAAGTCACGAAATTCGATTTTCTAGCCTCTATTGAGTGTAAAATCGCGTTTACTTCACTTCTTTCAAACTTCGAAAAAAACATATAAATGGTTGTTTCACGTCATAATAAGCCTATATATACCAAGAATACTGAGTTTTTAAAAAGTCAAGAAATTCGATTTTCTAGCACCTAGTGAGTGTAAAATCGCGTTTTCTTCACTTCTTTCAAACTTCGAAAAAATCATATAAATGGTTGTTTCACGTCATTATAAGCCTATATATACCAAAAATACTGAGTTTTTAACAAGTAAAGAAATTCGATTTTCTAGCCATTAGTGAGTGTAAAATCGCGTTTACTTCACTTCTTTCAAACTGCTTAAAAATCATATAAATCGATGTATTAACTTATAATAAGCCTTTATATCCCAAGAATACTGAGTTTTTAAAAAGTCAAGAAATTCGATTTTCTAACCCCTAGTGAGTGTAAAATCGCGTTTACTTCACTGCTTTCAAACTGCCTAAAAATCATATAAATGGATGTATCACCTCATAATAAGCCTCTATATACCAAGAATATTGAGTTTTTAACAAGCCAAGAAAATTGATTTTCTAGACCCTAGTGAGTGTAAAATCGCGTTTACTTCACTTGTTTCAAACTTCGAAAAAATCATATAAATGGTTGTTTCACGCCATAATAAGCCTATATATACCAAGAATACTGAGTTTTTAAAAAGCGAAGAAATTCGATTTTCTAGCCCCTAGTGAGTGTAAAATAGCGTTTACTACACTTCTTTCAAACTGCTTAAAAATCATATAAATTGATGTATCACCTCATAATAAGCCTCTATATACCAAAAATACTGAGTTTTCAAACAGTCAAGAATTTCGATTTTCTAGCCTCTATTGAGTGTAGAATCGCGTTTACTTCACTGGTTTCAAACTTCGAAAAAATCATATAAATGGTTGTTTCACGCCATAATAAGCCTATATATACCAAGAATACTGAGTTTTTAAAAAGTCAAGAAATTCGATTTTATAGCCACTAGTGAGTGTAAAATCGCGTTTACTTCACTTCTTTCAAACTGCCTAAAAATCATATAAATGCATGTATCACCTCATAATAAGCCTCTATATACCAAGAATATTGAGTTTTTAACAAGTCAAGAAAATTGATTTTCTAGACCGTAGTGAGTGTAAAATCGCGTTTACTTCACTTGTTTCAAACTTCGAAAAAATCATATAAATGGTTGTTTCACGGCATAATAAGCCTATATATACCAAGAATACTGAGTTTTTAAAAAGCGAAGAAATTCGATTTTCTAGCCCCTAGTGAGTGTAAAATCGCGTTTACTTCACTTCTTTCATGCTGCTTAAAAGTCATATAAATGGATGTATCACCTCATAATAAGCCTCTATATACCAAGAATATTGAGTTTTTAACAAGTCAAGAAAATCGATTTTCTAGCACCTAGTGAGTGTAAAATCGCGTTTAGTTCACTTCTTTCAAACTGCTTAAAAATGATATAAATCGATGTATTAACTTATAATAAGCCTCTATATACCAAAAATACTGAGTTTTCAAAAAGTCAAGAAAATCGATTTTCTATCCCCTAGTGAGTATAAAATCGCGTTTTCTTCACTTCTTTCAAACCTCGAAAAAAATCATATAAATGGTTGTTTCACGTCATAACAAGCCTATATATACCAAAAATACTGATTTTTAAAAAGTGAAGAAATTCGATTTTCTAGCCACTAGTGAGTGTAAAATCGCGTCTACTTCACTTCTTTCAAACTGCTTAAAAATCATATAAATCGATGTATTAACTTATATTAAGCCTTTATATCCCAAGAATACTGAGTTTTAAAAAGTCAAGAAATTCGATTTTCTAGCCCCTAGTGAGTGTAAAATCGCGTTTACTTCACTTCTTTTAAACTGCCTAAAAATCATATAAATGGATGTATCACCTCATAATAGGCCTCTATATACCAAGAATATTGAGTTTTTAACAAGTCAAGAAAATTGATTTTCTAGACCCTAGTGAGTGTAAAATCGCGTTTACTTCACTTGCTTCAAACTTCGAAAAAATCATATAAATGGTTGTTTCACGCCATAATAAGCCTATATATACCAAGAATACTGAGTTTTTAAAAAGCGAAGAAATTCGATTTTCTAGCCCCTAGTGAGTGTAAAATAGCGTTTACTTCACTTCTTTCAAACTGCTTAAAAGTCATATAAATTGATGTATCACCTCATAATAAGCCTCTATATACCAAAAATACTGAGTTTTCAAACAGTCAAGAATTTCGATTTTCTAGCCTCTATTGAGTGTAGAATCGCGTTTACTTCACTGGTTTCAAACTTCGAAAAAATCATAAAAATTTTTGTTTCACGCCATAATAAGCCTATATATATCAAGAATACTGAGTTTTTAAAAAGTCAAGAAATTCGATTTTATAGCCACTAGTGAGTGTAAAATCGCGTTTACTTCACTACTTTCAAACTGCCTAAAAATCGTATAAATGGATGTATCACCTCATAATAAGCCTCTATATACCAAGAATATTGAGTTTTTAACAAGTCAAGACAATTGATTTTCTAGACCCTAGTGAGTGTAAAATCGCGTTTACTTCACTTCTTTCAAACTTCGAAAAAATCATATAAATGGTTGTTTCACACCATAATAAGCCTATATATACCAAGAATACTGAGTTTTTAAAAAGCGAAGAAATTCGATTTTCTAGCCCCTAGTGAGTGTAAAATAGCGTTTACTTCACTTCTTTCAAACTGCTTAAAAATCATATAAATTGATGTATCACCTCATAATAAGCCTCTATATACCAAAAATACTGAGTTTTCAAAAAGTCAAGAAATTCGATTTTCTAGCCTCTATTGAGTGTAGAATCGCGTTTACTTCACTGGTTTCAAACTTCGAAAAAACCATATAAATGGTTGTTTCACGCCATAATAAGCCTATATATACCAAGAATACTGAGTTTTTATAAAGTCAAGAAATTCGATTTTATAGCCACTAGTGAGTGTAAAATCGCGTTTACTTCACTTCTTTCAAACTTCGAAAAAAACATATAAATGGTTGTTTCAGGTCATAATAAGCCTATATATACCAAGAATACTGAGTTTTTAAAAAGTCAAGAAATTCGATTTTCTAGCACCTAGTGAGTGTAAAATCGCGTATACTTCACTTCCTTCAAACTGCTCAAAAATCATATAAATGGATGTATCACCTCATAATAAGCCCCTATGTACCAAGAATATTGAGTTTTTAGAAAGTAAAGAAATTCGATTTTCTAGCCCCTAGTGAGTGTAAAATCGCGTTTACTTCACTTCTTTCAAACTGCTTAAAAATCATATAAATCGATGTATTAACTTATAAGAAGCCTTTGTGTACCAAAAATACTCAGTTTTCAAAACGTCAAGAAATTCGATTTTCTAGCCACTAGTGAGTGTAAATTCGCGTTTACTTCACTTCTTTCAAACTTCGAAAAAATCATATAAATGGTTGTTTCACACCATAATAAGCCTATATATCCCAAGAATACTGAGTTTTTAAAAAGTCAAGAAATTCGATTTTCTAGCCCCTAGTGAGTGTAAAATCGAGTTTTCTTCACTTCTTTCAAACTTCGAAAAAATCATATAAATGGTTGTTTCACGTCATTATAAGCCTATATATACCAAAATTATGAGTTTTTAAAAAGCGAAGAAATTCGATTTTCTAGCCACTAGTGAGTGTATAATCGCGTTTACTTCACTTCTTTCAAACTGCTTAAAAATCATATAAATCGATGTATTAACTTATAATAAGCCTTTATATCCCAAGAATGCTGAGTTTTTAAAAAGTCAAGAAATTCGATTTTCTAGCCCCTAGTGAGTGTAAAATCGCGTTTACTTCACTTCTTTCAAACTGCCTAAAAATCATATGAATGGATGCATCACCTCATAATAAGCCTCTATATACCAAGAATATTGAGTTTTTAACAAGTCAAGAAAATTGATTTTCTAGAACCTAGTGAGTGTAAAATCGCGCTTACTTCACTTCTTTCAAACTGCCTAAAAATCATATAAATGGATGTATCACCTCATAATAAGCCTCTATATACCAAGAATATTGAGTTTTAACAAGTCAAGAAAATTGATTTTCTAGACCCTAGTGAGTGTAGAATCGCGTTTACTTCACTTGTTTCAAACTTCGAAAAAATCATATAAATGGTTATTTCACGCCATAATAAGCCTATATATACCAAGAATACTGAGTTTTTAAAAAGCGAAGAAATTCGATTTTCTAGCCCCTAGTGAGTGTAAAATCGCGTTTACTTCACTTCTTTCAAACTGCTTAAAAATCATATAAATTGATGTATCACCTCATAATAAGCCTGTATATACCAAAAATACTGAGTTTTCAAACAGTCAAGAATTTCGATTTTCTAGCCTCTATTGAGTGTAGAATCGCGTTTACTTCACTGGTTTCAAACTTCGAAAAAATCATATAAATGGTTGTTTCACGCCATAATAAGCCTCTATATACCAAGAATATTGAGTTTTTAACAAGTCAAGACAATTGATTTTCTAGCCCCTAGTGAGTGTAAAATCGCGTTTACTACACTTCTTTCAAACTAGAAAAAATCATATAAATGCTTGTTTCACGTCATAATAAGCTTATATATACCAAGATAACTGAGTTTTTAAAAAGTCAAGAAATTCGATTTTCTAGCCACTAGTGAGTGTAAAATCGCGTTTACTTCACTTCTTTCAAACTGCTTAAAAATCATATAAATCGATGTATTAACTTAAATAAGCCTTTATATCCCAAGAATACTGAGTTTTTAAAAAGTCAAGAAATTCGATTTTCTAGCCCCTAGTGAGTGTAAAATCGCGTTTACTTCACTTCTTTCAAACTGCCTAAAAATAATATAAATGGATGTATCACCTCATAATAAGCCTCTATATACCAAAAATACTGAGTTTTCAAACAGTCAAGAATTTGGATTTTCTAGCCTCTATTGAGTGTAGAATCGCGTTTACTTCACTGGTTTCAAACTTCGAAAAAATCATATAAATGGTTGTTTCACGCCATAATAAGCCTATATATACCAAGAATACTGAGTTTTTAAAAAGTCAAGAAATTCGATTTTATAGCTACTAGTGAGTGTAAAATCGCGTTTACTTCTCTTCTTTCAAACTGCCTAAAAATCATATAAATGGTTGTTTCACGCCATAATAAGCCTATATATACCAAGAATACTGAGTTTTTAAAAAGTCAAGAAATTCGATTTTCTAGCCACTAGTGAGTGTAAAATCGCGTTTACTTCTCTTCTTTCAAACTTCGAAAAAATCATATAAATGGTTGTTTCACGCTATAATAAGCCTATATATACCAAGAATACTGAGTTTTTAAAAAGCGAAGAAATTCGATTTTCTAGCCCCTAGTGAGTGTAAAATCGCGTTTACTTCACTTCTTTCAAACTGCTTAAAAATCATATCAATTGATGTATCACCTCATAATAAGCCTCTATATACCAAAAATACTGAGTTTTCAAAAAGTCAAGAAATTCGATTTTCTAGCCTCTATTGAGTGTAGAATCGCGTTTACTTCACTGGTTTCAAACTTCGAAAAAATCATATAAATGGTTGTTTCACGCCATAATAAGCCTATATATACCAAGAATACTGAGTTTTTAAAAAGTCAAGAAATTCGATTTTATAGCCACTAGTGAGTGTAAAATCGCGTTTACTTCACTTCATTCAAACTGCCTAAAAATCATATAAATGGATGTATCACCTCATAATAAGCCTCTATATACCAAGAATATTGAGTTTTTAACAAGTCAAGACAATTGATTTTCTAGCCCCTAGTGAGTGTAAAATCACGTTTACTTCACTTCTTTCAAACTAGAAAAAATCATATAAATGCTTGTTTCACGTCATAATAAGCTTATATATACCAAGATAACTGAGTTTTTAAAAAGTCAAGAAATTCGATTTTCTAGCCACTAGTGAGTGTAAAATCGCGTTTACTTCACTTCTTTCAAACTGCTTAAAAATCATATAAATCGATGTATTAACTTATAATAAGCCTCTATATACCAAAAATACTGAGTTTTCAAAAAGTCAAGAAAATCGATTTTCTGGCCCTAGTGAGTGTAAAATCGCGTTTACTTCACTATTTCAAACTGCTTAAAAATCATATAAATGGATGTATCACCTCCTAATAAGCCTCTATATACCAAAAATACTGAGTTTTCAAAAAGTCACGAAATTCGATTTTCTAGCCTCTATTGAGTGTAAAATCGCGTTTACTTCACTTCTTTCAAACTTCGAAAAAAACATATAAATGGTTGTTTCACGTCATAATAAGCCTATATATACCAAGAATACTGAGTTTTTAAAAAGTCAAGAAATTCGATTTTCTAGCACCTAGTGAGTGTAAAATCGCGTTTACTTCACTTCCTTCAAACTTCTCAAAAATCATATAAATGGATGTATCACCTCATAATAAGCCCCTATGTACCAAGAATATTGAGTTTTTAGAAAGTAAAGAAATTCGATTTTCTAGCCCCTAGTGAGTGTAAAATCGCGTTTACTTCACTTCTTTCAAACTGCTTAAAAATCATATAAATCGATGTATTAACTTATAATAAGCCTTTGTATACCAAAAATACTCAGTTTTCAAAAAGTCAAGAAATTCGATTTTCTAGCCACTAGTGAGTGTAAATTCGCGTTTACTTCACTTCTTTCAAACTTCGAAAAAATCATATAAATGGTTGTTTCACGCCATAATAAGCCTATATATCCCAAGAATACTGAGTTTTTAAAAAGTCAAGAAATTCGATTTTCTAGCCCCTAGTGAGTGTAAAATCGCGTTTACTTCACTTCTTTCATACTGCTTAAAAGTCATATAAATGGATGTATCACCTCATAATAAGCCTCTATATACCAAGAATATTGAGTTTTTAACAAGTCAAGAAAATCGATTTTCTAGCACCTAGTGAGTGTAAAATCGCGTTTACTTCACTTCCTTCAAACTGCTCAAAAATCATATAAATGGAAGTATCACCTCATAATAAGCCCCTATGTACCTAGAATATTGAGTTTTTAGAAAGTGAAGAAATTCGATTTTCTTGCCCCTAGTGAGTGTAAAATCGCGTTTACTTCACTTCTTTCAAACTGCTTAAAAATCATATAAATCGATGTATTAACTCATAATAAGCCTTTGTATACCAAAAATACTCAGTTTTCAAAAAGTCAAGAAATTCGATTTTCTAGCCACTAGTGAGTGTAAATTCGCGTTTACTTCACTTCTTTCAAACTTCGAAAAAATCATATAAATGGTTGTTTCACGCCATAATAAGCCTATATATCCCAAGAATACTGAGTTTTTAAAAAGTCAAGAAATTCGATTTTCTAGCCCCTAGTGAGTGTAAAATCGCGTTTTCTTCACTTCTTTCAAACTTCGAAAAAATCATATAAATGGTTGTTTCACGTCATTATAAGCCTTTATATACCAAAAATACTGAGTTTTTAAAAAGTGAAGAAATTCGATTTTCTAGCCACTAGTGAGTGTAAAATCGCGTTTACTTCACTTCTTTCAAACTGCTTAAAAATCATATAAATCGATGTATTAACTTATAATAAGCCTTTATATCCCAAGAATACTGAGTTTTTAAAAAGTCAAGAAATTCGATTTTCTAGCCCCTAGTGAGTGTATAATCGCGTTTACTTCACTTCTTTCAAACTGCCTAAAAATCATATAAATGGATGTATCACCTCATAATAAGCCTCTATATACCAAGAATATTGAGTTTTTAACAAGTCAAGAAAATTGATTTTCTAGACCCTAGGGAGTGTAAAATCGCGTTTACTTCACTTCTTTCAAACTGCTTAAAAATCATATAAATCGATGTATTAACTTATAATAAGCCTTTATATCCCAAGAATACTGAGTTTTTAAAAAGTCAAGAAATTCGATTTTCTAGCCCCTAGTGAGTGTAAAATCGCGTTTACTTCACTTCTTTCAAACTGCCTAAAAATCATATAAATGGATGTATCACCTCATAATAAGCCTCTATATACCAAGAATATTGAGTTTTTAACAAGTCAAGAAAATTGATTTTCTAGACCCTAGTGAGTGTAAAATCGCGTTTACTTCACTTGTTTCAAACTTCGAAAAAATCATATAAATGGTTGTTTCACGCCATAATAAGCCTATATATACCAAGAATACTGAGTTTTTAAAAAGCGAAGAAATTCGATTTTCTAGCCCCTAGTGAGTGTAAAATAGCGTTTACTTCACTTCTTTCAAACTGCTTAAAAATCATATAAATTGATGTATCACCTCATAATAAGCCTCTATATACCAAAAATACTGAGTTTTCAAACAGTCAAGAATTTCGATTTTCTAGCCTCTATTGAGTGTAGAATCGCGTTTACTTCACTGGTTTCAAACTTCGAAAAAATCATATAAATGGTTGTTTCACGTCCTAATAAGCCTATATATATACCAAGAATACTGAGTTTTTAAAAAGTCAAGAAATTCGATTTTATAGCCACTAGTGAGTATAAAATCGCGTTTACTTCACTTCTTTCAAACTGCCTAAAAATCATATAAATGGATGTATCACCTCATAATAAGCCTCTATATACCAAGAATATTGAGTTTTTAACAAGTCAAGAAAATTGATTTTCTAGACCCTAGTGAGTGTAAATTCGCGTTTACTTCACTTGTTTCAAACTTCGAAAAAATCATATAAATGGTTGTTTCACGCCATAATAAGCCTATATATACCAAGAATACTGAGTTTTTAAAAAGCGAAGAAATTCGATTTTCTAGCCCCTAGTGAGTGTAAAATAGCGTTTACTTCACTTCTTTCAAACTGCTTAAAAATCATATAAATTGATGTATCACCTCATAATAAGCCTCTATATACCAAAAATACTGAGTTTTCAAAAAGTCAAGAAATTCGATTTTCTAGCCTCTATTGAGTGTAGAATCGCGTTTACTTCACTGGTTTCAAACTTCGAAAAAACCATATAAATGGTTGTTTCACGCCATAATAAGCCTATATATACCAAGAATACTGAGTTTTTATAAAGTCAAGAAATTCGATTTTATAGCCACTAGTGAGTGTAAAATCGCGTTTACTTCACTTCTTTCAAACTTCGAAAAAAACATATAAATGGTTGTTTCACGTCATAATAAGCCTATATATACCAAGAATACTGAGTTTTTAAAAAGTCAAGAAATTCGATTTTCTAGCACCTAGTGAGTGTAAAATCGCGTATACTTCACTTCCTTCAAACTGCTCAAAAATCATATAAATGGTTGTTTCACGTCATTATAAGCCTATATATACCAAAATTATGAGTTTTTAAAAAGCGAAGAAATTCGATTTTCTAGCCACTAGTGAGTGTAAAATCGCGTTTACTTCACTTCTTTCAAACTAGAAAAAATCATATAAATGCTTGTTTCACGTCATAATAAGCTTATATATACCAAGATAACTGAGTTTTTAAAAAGTCAAGAAATTCGATTTTCTAGCCACTAGTGAGTGTAAAATCGCGTTTACTTCACTTCTTTCAAACTGCTTAAAAATCATAAAAATCGATGTATTAACTTATAATAAGCCTCTATATACCAAAAATACTGAGTTTTCAAAAAGTCAAGAAAATCGATTTTCTGGCCCTAGTGAGTGTAAAATCGCGTTTACTTCACTATTTCAAACTGCTTAAAAATCATATAAATGGATGTATCACCTCCTAATAAGCCTCTATATACCAAAAATACTGAGTTTTCAAAAAGTCACGAAATTCGATTTTCTAGCCTCTATTGAGTGTAAAATCGCGTTTACTTCACTTCTTTCAAACTTCGAAAAAAACATATAAATGGTTGTTTCACGTCATAATAAGCCTATATATACCAAGAATACTGAGTTTTTAAAAAGTCAAGAAATTCGATTTTCTAGCACCTAGTGAGTGTAAAATCGCGTTTACTTCACTTCCTTCAAACTGCTCAAAAATCATATAAATGGATGTATCACCTCATAATAAGCCCCTATGTACCAAGAATATTGAGTTTTTAGAAAGTAAAGAAATTCGATTTTCTAGCCCCTAGTGAGTGTAAAATCGCGTTTACTTCACTTCTTTCAAACTGCTTAAAAATCATATAAATCGATGTATTAACTTATAATAAGCCTTTGTATACCAAAAATACTCAGTTTTCAAAAAGTCAAGAAATTCGATTTTCTAGCCACTAGTGAGTGTAAATTCGCGTTTACTTCACTTCTTTCAAACTTCGAAAAAATCATATAAATGGTTGTTTCACGCCATAATAAGCCTATATATCCAGAATACTGAGTTTTTAAAAAGTCAAGAAATTCGATTTTCTAGCCCCTAGTGAGTGTAAAATCGCGTTTACTTCACTTCTTTCATACTGCTTAAAAGTCATATAAATGGATGTATCACCTCATAATAAGCCTCTATATACCAAGAATATTGAGTTTTTAACAAGTCAAGAAAATCGATTTTCTAGCACCTAGTGAGTGTAAAATCGCGTTTACTTCACTTCCTTCAAACTGCTCAAAAATCATATAAATGGATGTATCACCTCATAATAAGCCCCTATGTACCTAGAATATTGAGTTTTTAGAAAGTGAAGAAATTCGATTTTCTTGCCCCTAGTGAGTGTAAAATCGCGTTTACTTCACTTCTTTCAAACTGCTTAAAAATCATATAAATCGATGTATTAACTCATAATAAGCCTTTGTATACCAAAAATACTCAGTTTTCAAAAAGTCAAGAAATTCGATTTTCTAGCCACTAGTGAGTGTAAATTCGCGTTTACTTCACTTCTTTCAAACTTCGAAAAAATCATATAAATGGTTGTTTCACGCCATAATAAGCCTATATATCCCAAGAATACTGAGTTTTTAAAAAGTCAAGAAATTCGATTTTCTAGCCCCTAGTGAGTGTAAAATCGCGTTTTCTTCACTTCTTTCAAACTTCGAAAAAATCATATAAATGGTTGTTTCACGTCATTATAAGCCTATATATACCAAAATTATGAGTTTTTAAAAAGCGAAGAAATTCGATTTTCTAGCCACTAGTGAGTGTAAAATCGCGTTTACTTCACTTCTTTCAAACTAGAAAAAATCATATAAATGCTTGTTTCACGTCATAATAAGCTTATATATACCAAGATAACTGAGTTTTTAAAAAGTCAAGAAATTCGATTTTCTAGCCACTAGTGAGTGTAAAATCGCGTTTACTTCACTTCTTTCAAACTGCTTAAAAATCATATAAATCGATGTATTAACTTATAATAAGCCTCTATATACCAAAAATACTGAGTTTTCAAAAAGTCAAGAAAATCGATTTTCTGGCCCTAGTGAGTGTAAAATCGCGTTTACTTCACTATTTCAAACTGCTTAAAAATCATATAAATGGATGTATCACCTCCTAATAAGCCTCTATATACCAAAAATACTGAGTTTTCAAAAAGTCACGAAATTCGATTTTCTAGCCTCTATTGAGTGTAAAATCGCGTTTACTTCACTTCTTTCAAACTTCGAAAAAAACATATAAATGGTTGTTTCACGTCATAATAAGCCTATATATACCAAGAATACTGAGTTTTTAAAAAGTCAAGAAATTCGATTTTCTAGCACCTAGTGAGTGTAAAATCGCGTTTACTTCACTTCCTTCAAACTGCTCAAAAATCATATAAATGGATGTATCACCTCATAATAAGCCCCTATGTACCAAGAATATTGAGTTTTTAGAAAGTAAAGAAATTCGATTTTCTAGCCCCTAGTGAGTGTAAAATCGCGTTTACTTCACTTCTTTCAAACTGCTTAAAAATCATATAAATCGATGTATTAACTTATAATAAGCCTTTGTATACCAAAAATACTCAGTTTTCAAAAAGTCAAGAAATTCGATTTTCTAGCCACTAGTGAGTGTAAATTCGCGTTTACTTCACTTCTTTCAAACTTCGAAAAAATCATATAAATGGTTGTTTCACGCCATAATAAGCCTATATATCCCAAGAATACTGAGTTTTTAAAAAGTCAAGAAATTCGATTTTCTAGCCCCTAGTGAGTGTAAAATCGCGTTTACTTCACTTCTTTCATACTGCTTAAAAGTCATATAAATGGATGTATCACCTCATAATAAGCCTCTATATACCAAGAATATTGAGTTTTTAACAAGTCAAGAAAATCGATTTTCTAGCACCTAGTGAGTGTAAAATCGCGTTTACTTCACTTCCTTCAAACTGCTCAAAAATCATATAAATGGATGTATCACCTCATAATAAGCCCCTATGTACCTAGAATATTGAGTTTTTAGAAAGTGAAGAAATTCGATTTTCTTGCCCCTAGTGAGTGTAAAATCGCGTTTACTTCACTTCTTTCAAACTGCTTAAAAATCATATAAATCGATGTATTAACTCATAATAAGCCTTTGTATACCAAAAATACTCAGTTTTCAAAAAGTCAAGAAATTCGATTTTCTAGCCACTAGTGAGTGTAAATTCGCGTTTACTTCACTTCTTTCAAACTTCGAAAAAATCATATAAATGGTTGTTTCACGCCATAATAAGCCTATATATCCCAAGAATACTGAGTTTTTAAAAAGTCAAGAAATTCGATTTTCTAGCCCCTAGTGAGTGTAAAATCGCGTTTTCTTCACTTCTTTCAAACTTCGAAAAAATCATATAAATGGTTGTTTCACGTCATTATAAGCCTTTATATACCAAAAATACTGAGTTTTTAAAAAGTGAAGAAATTCGATTTTCTAGCCACTAGTGAGTGTAAAATCGCGTTTACTTCACTTCTTTCAAACTGCTTAAAAATCATATAAATCGATGTATTAACTTATAATAAGCCTTTATATCCCAAGAATACTGAGTTTTTAAAAAGTCAAGAAATTCGATTTTCTAGCCCCTAGTGAGTGTAAAATCGCGTTTACTTCACTTCTTTCAAACTGCCTAAAAATCATATAAATGGATGTATCACCTCATAATAAGCCTCTATATACCAAGAATATTGAGTTTTTAACAAGTCAAGAAAATTGATTTTCTAGACCCTAGGGAGTGTAAAATCGCGTTTACTTCACTTCTTTCAAACTGCTTAAAAATCATATAAATCGATGTATTAACTTATAATAAGCCTTTATATCCCAAGAATACTGAGTTTTTAAAAAGTCAAGAAATTCGATTTTCTAGCCCCTAGTGAGTGTAAAATCGCGTTTACTTCACTTCTTTCAAACTGCCTAAAAATCATATAAATGGATGTATCACCTCATAATAAGCCTCTATATACCAAGAATATTGAGTTTTTAACAAGTCAAGAAAATTGATTTTCTAGCCCCTAGTGAGTGTAAAATCGCGTTTACTTCACTTGTTTCAAACTTCGAAAAAATCATATAAATGGTTGTTTCACGCCATAATAAGCCTATATATACCAAGAATACTGAGTTTTTAAAAAGCGAAGAAATTCGATTTTCTAGCCGCTAGTGAGTGTAAGATAGCGTTTACTTCACTTCTTTCAAACTGCTTAAAAATCATATAAATTGATGTATCACCTCATAATAAGCCTCTATATACCAAAAATACTGAGTTTTCAAAAAGTCAAGAAATTCGATTTTCTAGCCTCTATTGAGTGTAGAATCGCGTTTACTTCACTGGTTTCAAACTTCGAAAAAACCATATAAATGGTTGTTTCACGCCATAATAGGCCTATATATACCAAGAATACTGAGTTTTTATAAAGTCAAGAAATTCGATTTTATAGCCACTAGTGAGTGTAAAATCGCGTTTACTTCACTTCTTTCAAACTTCGAAAAAAACATATAAATGGTTGTTTCACGTCATAATAAGCCTATATATACCAAGAATACTGAGTTTTTAAAAAGTCAAGAAATTCGATTTTCTAGCACCTAGTGAGTGTAAAATCGCGTATACTTCACTTCCTTCAAACTGCTCAAAAATCATATAAATGGATGTATCACCTCATAATAAGCCCCTATGTACCAAGAATATTGAGTTTTTAGAAAGTGAAGAAATTCGATTTTCTAGCCCCTAGTGAGTGTAAAATCGCGTTTACTTCACTTCTTTCAAACTGCTTAAAAATCATATAAATCGATGTATTAACTTATAAGAAGCCTTTGTGTACCAAAAATACTCAGTTTTCAAAACGTCAAGAAATTCGATTTTCTAGCCACTAGTGAGTGTAAATTCGCGTTTACTTCACTTCTTTCAAACTTCGAAAAAATCATATAAATGGTTGTTTCACGCCATAATAAGCCTATATATCCCAAGAATACTGAGTTTTTAAAAAGTCAAGAAATTCGATTTTCTAGCCCCTAGTGAGTGTAAAATCGCGTTTTCTTCACTTCTTTCAAACTTCGAAAAAATCATATAAATGGTTGTTTCACGTCATTATAAGCCTATATATACCAAAATTATGAGTTTTTAAAAAGCGAAGAAATTCGATTTTCTAGCCACTAGTGAGTGTAAAATCGCGTTTACTTCACTTCTTTCAAACTGCTTAAAAATCATATAAATCGATGTATTAACTTATAATAAGCCTTTATATCCCAAGAATGCTGAGTTTTTAAAAAGTCAAGAAATTCGATTTTCTAGCCCCTAGTGAGTGTAAAATCGCGTTTACTTCACTTCTTTCAAACTGCCTAAAAATCATATGAATGGATGTATCACCTCATAATAAGCCTCTATATACCAAGAATATTGAGTTTTTAACAAGTCAAGAAAATTGATTTTCTAGAACCTAGTGAGTGTAAAATCGCGTTTATTTCACTTCTTTCAACCTGATTAAAAATCATATAAATCGATGTATTAACTTATAATAAGCCTTTATATCCCAAGAATACTGAGTTTTTAAAAAGTCAAGAAATTCGATTTTCTAGCCCCTAGTGAGTGTAAAATCGCGTTTACTTCACTTCTTTCAAACTGCCTAAAAATCATATAAATGGATGTATCACCTCATAATAAGCCTCTATATACCAAGAATATTGAGTTTTAACAAGTCAAGAAAATTGATTTTCTAGACCCTAGTGAGTGTAAAATCGCGTTTACTTCACTTGTTTCAAACTTCGAAAAAATCATATAAATGGTTGTTTCACGCCATAATAAGCCTATATATACCAAGAATACTGAGTTTTTAAAAAGCGAAGAAATTCGATTTTCTAGCCCCTAGTTAATGTATAATCGCGTTTACTTCACTTCTTTCAAACTGCTTAAAAATCATATAAATTGATGTATCACCTCATAATAAGCCTGTATATACCAAAAATACTGAGTTTTCAAACAGTCAAGAATTTCGATTTTCTAGCCTCTATTGAGTGTAGAATCGCGTTTACTTCACTGGTTTCAAACTTCGAAAAAATCATATAAATGGTTGTTTCACGCCATAATAAGCCTCTATATACCAAGAATATTGAGTTTTTAACAAGTCAAGACAATTGATTTTCTAGCCCCTAGTGAGTGTAAAATCGCGTTTACTACACTTCTTTCAAACTAGAAAAAATCATATAAATGCTTGTTTCACGTCATAATAAGCTTATATATACCAAGATAACTGAGTTTTTAAAAAGTCAAGAAATTCGATTTTCTAGCCACTAGTGAGTGTAAAATCGCGTTTACTTCACTTCTTTCAAACTGCTTAAAAATCATATAAATCGATGTATTAACTTATAATAAGCCTTTATATCCCAAGAATACTGAGCTTTTAAAAAGTCAAGAAATTCGATTTTCTAGCCCCTAGTGAGTGTAAAATCGCGTTTACTTCACTTCTTTCAAACTGCCTAAAAATAATATAAATGGATGTATCACCTCATAATAAGCCTCTATATACCAAAAATACTGAGTTTTCAAACAGTCAAGAATTTGGATTTTCTAGCCTCTATTGAGTGTAGAATCGCGTTTACTTCACTGGTTTCAAACTTCGAAAAAATCATATAAATGGTTGTTTCACGCCATAACAAGCCTATATATACCAAGAATACTGAGTTTTTAAAAAGTCAAGAAATTCGATTTTATAGCTACTAGTGAGTGTAAAATCGCGTTTACTTCTCTTCTTTCAAACTGCCTAAAAATCATATAAATGGTTGTTTCACGCCATAATAAGCCTATATATACCAAGAATACTGAGTTTTTAAAAAGTCAAGAAATTCGATTTTCTAGCCACTAGTGAGTGTAAAATCGCGTTTACTTCTCTTCTTTCAAACTTCGAAAAAATCATATAAATGGTTGTTTCACGCCATAATAAGCCTATATATACCAAGAATACTGAGTTTTTAAAAAGCGAAGAAATTCGATTTTCTAGCCCCTAGTGAGTGTAAAATCGCGTTTACTTCACTTCTTTCAAACTGCTTAAAAATCATATCAATTGATGTATCACCTCATAATAAGCCTCTATATACCAAAAAACTGAGTTTTCAAAAAGTCAAGAAATTCGATTTTCTAGCCTCTATTGAGTGTAGAATCGCGTTTACTTCACTGGTTTCAAACTTCGAAAAAATCATATAAATGGTTGTTTCACGCCATAATAAGCCTATATATACCAAGAATACTGAGTTTTTAAAAAGTCAAGAAATTCGATTTTATAGCCACTAATGAGTGTAAAATCGCGTTTACTTCACTTCATTCAAACTGCCTAAAAATCATATAAATGGATGTATCACCTCATAATAAGCCTCTATATACCAAGAATATTGAGTTTTTAACAAGTCAAGACAATTGATTTTCTAGCCCCTAGTGAGTGTAAAATCGCGTTTACTTCACTTCTTTCAAACTAGAAAAAATCATATAAATGCTTGTTTCACGTCATAATAAGCTTATATATACCAAGATAACTGAGTTTTTAAAAAGTCAAGAAATTCGATTTTCTAGCCACTAGTGAGTGTAAAATCGCGTTTACTTCACTTCTTTCAAACTGCTTAAAAATCATATAAATCAATGTATTAACTTATAATAAGCCTCTATATACCAAAAACACTGAGTTTTCAAAAAGTCAAGAAAATCGATTTTCTGGCCCTAGTGAGTGTAAAATCGCGTTTACTTCACTATTTCAAACTGCTTAAAAATCATATAAATGGATGTATCACCTCCTAATAAGCCTCTATATACCAAAAATACTGAGTTTTCAAAAAGTCACGAAATTCGATTTTCTAGCCTCTATTGAGTGTAAAATCGCGTTTACTTCACTTCTTTCAAACTTCGAAAAAAACATATAAATGGTTGTTTCACGTCATAATAAGCCTATATATACCAAGAATACTGAGTTTTTAAAAAGTCAAGAAATTCGATTTTCTAGCACCTAGTGAGTGTAAAATCGCGTTTACTTCACTTCCTTCAAACTGCTCAAAAATCATATAAATGGATGTATCACCTCATAATAAGCCCCTATGTACCTAGAATATTGAGTTTTTAGAAAGTGAAGAAATTCGATTTTCTTGCCCCTAGTGAGTGTAAAATCGCGTTTACTTCACTTCTTTCAAACTGCTTAAAAATCATATAAATCGATGTATTAACTCATAATAAGCCTTTGTATACCAAAAATACTCAGTTTTCAAAAAGTCAAGAAATTCGATTTTCTAGCCCCTAGTGAGTGTAAAATCGCGTTTACTTCACTTCTTTCAAACTGCCTAAAAATCATATAAATGGATGTATCACCTCATAATAAGCCTCTATATACCAAGAATATTGAGTTTTAACAAGTCAAGAAAATTGATTTTCTAGACCCTAGTGAGTGTAAAATCGCGTTTACTTCACTTGTTTCAAACTTCGAAAAAATCATATAAATGGTTGTTTCACGCCATAATAAGCCTATATATACCAAAAATACTGAGTTTTTAAAAAGCGAAGAAATTCGATTTTCTAGCCCCTGGTGAGTGTAAAATAGCGTTTACTTCACTTCTTTCAAACTGCTTAAAAATCATATAAATTGATGTATCACCTCATAATAAGCCTCTATATTCCAAAAATACTGAGTTTTCAAAAAGTCAAGAAATTCGATTTTCTAGCCTCTATTGAGTGTAGAATCGCGTTTACTTCACTGGTTTCAAACTTCGAAAAAATCATATAAATGGTTGTTTCACGCCATAATAAGCCTATATATACCAAGAATACTGAGTTTTTAAAAAGTCAAGAAATTCGATTTTATAGCCACTAGTGAGTGTAAAATCGCGTTTACTTCACTTCTTTCAAACTGCCTAAAAATCATATAAATGGATGTATCACCTCATAATAAGCCTCTATATAAAAAGAATATTGAGTTTTTAACAAGTCAAGAAAATTGATTTTCTAGACCCTAGTGAGTGTAAAATCGCGTTTACTTCACTGGTTTCAAACTTCGAAAAAATCATATAAATGGTTGTTTCACGCCATAATAAGCCTATATATACCAAGATAACTGAGTTTTCAAAAAGTCAAGAAATTCGATTTTCTAGCCACTAGTGAGTGTAAGATCGCGTTTACTTCACTTCTTTCAAACTGCTTAAAAATCATATAAATCGATGTATTAACTTATAACAAGCCTCTATATACCAAAAATACTGAGTTTTGAAAAAGTCAAGAAAATCGATTTTCTAGCCACTAGTGAGTGTAAAATCGCGTTTACTTCACTTCTTTCAAACTGCTTAAAAATCATATAAATTGATGTATTACCTCATAATAAGCCTCTATATACCAAGAATATTGAGTTTTTAACAAGTCAAGAAAATCGATTTTCTATCCCCTAGTAAGTATAAAATCGCGTTTACTTCACTTCTTTCAAACTTCGAAAAAATCATATAAATGGTTGTTTCACGTCATTATAAGCGTATATATACCAAAAATACTGAGTTTTTAAAAAGTGAAGAAATTCGATTTTCTACCCCTAGTGAGTGTAAAATCGCGTTTACTTCACATCTTTCAAACTGCTTAAAAATCATATAAATGGATGTATCACCTCATAATAAGCCCCTATGTACCAAGAATATTGAGTTTTTAACAAGTCAAGAAAATCGATTTTCTAGCCTTCAGTGAGTGTAAAATCGCGTTTACTATACTTCTTTCAAACTTCGAAAAAATCATATAAATGGTTGTTTCACGTCATAATAAGCCCATATATACCAAGAATACTGAGTTTTTAGAAAGTGAAGAAATTCGATTTTCTAGCCCCTAGTGAGTGTAAAATCGCGTTTACTTCACTTCTTTCAAACTGCTTAAAAATCATATAAATCGATGTATTAACTTATAATAAGCCTTTGTATACCAAAAATACTCAGTTTTCAAAAAGTCAAGAAATTCGATTTTCTAGCCACTAGTGAGTGTAAATTCGCGTTTACTTCACTTCTTTCAAACTTCGAAAAAATCATATAAATGGTTGTTTCACGCTCTAATAAGCCTATATATCCCAAGAATAGTGAGTTTTTAAAAAGTTAAGAAATTCGATTTTCTAGCCCCTAGTGAGTGTAAAATCGCGTTTACTTCACTTCTTTCAAACTGTTTAAAAATCATATAAATCGATGTATTAACTTATAATAAGCCTCTATATACCAAAAATACTGAGTTTTCAAAAAGTCAAATAAATCGATTTTCTAGCCACTAGTGAGTGTAAAATCGCGTTTACTTCACTTCTTTCAAACTGCTTAAAAATCATATAAATTGATGTATTACCTCATAATAAGCCTCTATATACCAAGAATATTGAGTTTTTAACAAGTCAAAAAAATCGATTTTCTATCCCCTAGTGAGTATAAAATCGCGTTTACTTCACTTCTTTCAAACTTTCAAAAAATCATATAAATGGTTGTTTCACGTCATTATAAGCCTATATATACCAAAAATACTGAGTTTTTAAAAAGTAAAGAAATTTGATTTTCTATCCCCTAGTGAGTGTAAAATCGCGTTTACTTCACTTCTTTCAAACTGCTTAAAAATCATATAAATGGATGTATCACCTCATAATAAGCCTATATATACCAAGAATATTGATTTTTCAACAAGTCAAGAAAATCGATTTTCTAGCCCCTAGTGATTGTAAAATCGCGTTTACTTCACTTCTTTCAAACTTCGCAAAAATCATATAAATGGTTGTTTCACGTCATAATAAGCCTATATATACCAAGAATACTGATTTTTAAAAAGTCAAGAAATTCGATTTTCTAGCCACTAGTGAGTGTAAAATCGCGTTTACTTCACTTCTTTCAAACTGCTTAAAAATCATATATATCGATGTATTAACTTATAATAAGCCTTTATATCCCAAGAATACTGAGTTTTTAAAAAGTCAAGAAATTCGATTTTCTAGCCCCTAGTGAGTGTAAAATCGCGTTTACTTCACTTCTTTCAAACTGCCTAAAAATCATATAAATGGATGTATCACCTCATAATAAGCCTCTATATACCAAGAATATTGAGTTTTTAACAAGTCAAGAAAATTGATTTTCTAGACCCTAGTGAGTGTAAAATCGCGTTTACTTCACTTCTTTCAAACTAGATAAAATCATATAAATGCTTTTTTCACGTCATAATAAGCTTATATATACCAAGATAACTGAGTTTTTAAAAAGTCAAGAAATTCGATTTTCTAGCCTCTAGTGAGTGTAAAATCGCGTTTACTTCACTTCTTTCAAACTGCTTAAAAATCATATAAATCGATGTATTTACTTATAATAAGCCTCTATATACCAAAAATACTGAGTTTTCAAAAAGTCAAGATAATCGATTTTCTGGCCCTAGTGAGTGTAAACTCGCGTTTACTTCACTATTTCAAACTGCTTAAAAATCATATAAATGGATGTATCACCTCATAATAAGCCTCTATATACCAAAAGTACTGAGTTTTCAAAAAGTCAAGAAATTCGATTTTCTAGCACCTAGTGAGCGTAAAATCGCGTTTACTTCACTTCTTTCAAACTGCTCAAAAATCATATAAATGGATGTATCACCTCATAATAAGCACCTATGTACCAAGAATATTGAGTTTTTAACAATTAAAGACAATTGATTTTCTAGCCCCTAGTGAGTGTAAAATCGCGTTTACTTCACTTCTTTCAAACTAGAAAAAATCATATAAATGTTGTTTCACGTCATAATAAGCTTATATATACCAAGATAACTGAGTTTTTAAAAAGTCAAGAAAATCGATTTTCTAGCCACTAGTGAGTGTAAAATCGCGTTTACTTCACTTCTTTCAAACTGCTTAAAAATCATATAAATCGATGTATTAACTTATAATAAGCCTCTATATACCAAAAATACTGAGTTTTCAAAAAGTCAAGAAAATCGATTTTCTAGCCACTAGTGAGTGTAAAATCGCGTTTACTTCACTTCTTTCAAACTGCTTAAAAATCATATAAATTGATGTATTACCTCATAATAAGCCTCTATATACCAAGAATATTGAGTTTTTAACAAGTCAAGAAAATCGATTTTCTATCCCCTAGTAAGTATAAAATCGCGTTTACTTCACTTCTTTCAAACTTCGAAAAAATCATATAAATGGTTGTTTCACGTCATTATAAGCGTATATATACCAAAAATACTGAGTTTTTAAAAAGTGAAGAAATTCGATTTTCTACCCCTAGTGAGTGTAAAATCGCGTTTACTTCACATCTTTCAAACTGCTTAAAAATCATATAAATGGATGTATCACCTCATAATAAGCCCCTATGTACCAAGAATATTGAGTTTTTAACAATTAAAGAAAATCGATTTTCTAGCCTTCAGTGAGTGTAAAATCGCGTTTACTATACTTCTTTCAAACTTCGAAAAAATCATATAAATGGTTGTTTCACGTCATAATAAGCCCATATATACCAAGAATACTGAGTTTTTAGAAAGTGAAGAAATTCGATTTTTTAGCCCCTAGTGAGTGTAAAATCGCGTTTACTTCACTTCTTTCAAACTGCTTAAAAATCATATAAATCGATGTATTAACTTATAATAAGCCTTTGTATACCAAAAATACTCAGTTTTCAAAAAGTCAAGAAATTCGATTTTCTAGCCACTAGTGAGTGTAAATTCGCGTTTACTTCACTTCTTTCAAACTTCGAAAAAATCATATAAATGGTTGTTTCACGCTCTAATAAGCCTATATATCCCAAGAATAGTGAGTTTTTAAAAAGTCAAGAAATTCGATTTTCTAGCCCCTAGTGAGTGTAAAATCGCGTTTACTTCACTTCTTTCAAACTGTTTAAAAATCATATAAATCGATGTATTAACTTATAATAAGCCTCTATATACCAAAAATACTGAGTTTTCAAAAAGTCAAATAAATCGATTTTCTAGCCACTAGTGAGTGTAAAATCGCGTTTACTTCACTTCTTTCAAACTGCTTAAAAATCATATAAATTGATGTATTACCTCATAATAAGCCTCTATATACCAAGAATATTGAGTTTTTAACAAGTCAAGAAAATCGATTTTCTATCCCCTAGTGAGTATAAAATCGCGTTTACTTCACTTCTTTCAAACTTTCAAAAAATCATATAAATGGTTGTTTCACGTCATTATAAGCCTATATATACCAAAAATACTGAGTTTTTAAAAAGTGAAGAAATTTGATTTTCTATCTCCTAGTGAGTGTAAAATCGCGTTTACTTCACTTCTTTCAAACTGCTTAAAAATCATATAAATGGATGTATCACCTCATAATAAGCCTATATATACCAAGAATATTGATTTTTCAACAAGTAAGAAAATCGATTTTCTAGCCCCTAGTGATTGTAAAATCGCGTTTACTTCACTTCTTTCAAACTTCGAAAAAATCATATAAATGGTTGTTTCACGTCATAATAAGCCTATATATACCAAGAATACTGATTTTTAAAAAGTCAAGAAATTCGATTTTCTAGCCACTAGTGAGTGTAAAATCGCGTTTACTTCACTTCTTTCAAACTGCTTAAAAATCATATAAATCGATGTATTAACTTATAATAAGCCTTTATATCCCAAGAATACTGAGTTTTTAAAAAGTCAAGAAATTCGATTTTCTAGCCTCTAGTGAGTGTAAAATCGCGTTTACTTCACTTCTTTCAAACTGCTTAAAAATCATATAAATCGATGTATTAACTTATAATAAGCCTCTATATACCAAAAATACTGAGTTTTCAAAAAGTCAAGATAATCGATTTTCTGGCCCTAGTGAGTGTAAACTCGCGTTTACTTCACTATTTCAAACTGCTTAAAAATCATATAAATGGATGTATCACCTCATAATAAGCCTCTATATACCAAAAGTACTGAGTTTTCAAAAAGTCAAGAAATTCGATTTTCTAGCACCTAGTGAGCGTAAAATCGCGTTTACTTCACTTCTTTCAAACTGCTCAAAAATCATATAAATGGATGTATCACCTCATAATAAGCACCTATGTACCAAGAATATTGAGTTTTTAACAAGTCAAGAAAATCGATTTTCTAGCCTTCAGTGAGTGTAAAATCGCGTTTACTTCACTTCTTTTAAACTGCTTAAAAATCATATAAATCGATGTATTAACTTATAATAAGCCTTTGTATACCAAAAATACTCAGTTTTCAAAAAGTCAAGAAATTCGATTTTCTAGCCACTTGTGAGTGTAAATTTGCGTTTACTTCACTTCTTTCAAACTTCGAAAAAATCATATAAATGGTTGTTTCACGCCATAATAAGCCTATATATCCCAAGAATACTGAGTTTTTAAAAAGTCAAGAAATTCGATTTTCTAGCCCCTAGTGAGTGTAAAATCGCGTTTACTTCACTTCTTTCATACTGCTTAAAAGTCATATAAATGGATGTATCACCTCATAATAAGCCTCTATATACCAAGAATATTGAGTTTTTAACAAGTCAAGAAAATCGATTTTCTAGCCCCTAGTGAGTGTAAAATCGCGTTTACTTCACTTCTTTCAAACTGCTTAAAAATCATATAAATCGATGTATTAACTTATAATAAGCCTCTATATACCAAAAATACTGTGTTTTCAAAAAGTCAAGAAAATCGATTTTCTAGCCACTAGTGAGTGTAAAATCGCGTTTACTTCACTTCTTTCAAACTGCTTAAAAATCATATAAATTGATGTATTACCTCATAATAAGCCTCTATATACCAAGAATATTGAGTTTTTAACAAGTCAAGAAAATCGATTTTCTATCCCCTAGTAAGTATAAAATCGCGTTTACTTCACTTCTTTCAAACTTCGAAAAAATCATATAAATGGTTGTTTCACGTCATTATAAGCCTATATATACCAAAAATACTGAGTTTTTAAAAAGTGAAGAAATTCGATTTTCTAGCCCCTAGTGAGTGTAAAATCGCGTTTACTTCACTTCTTTCAAACTGCTTAAAAATCATATAAATGGATGTATCACCTCATAATAAGCCTATATATACCAAGAATACTGATTTTTAAAAAGTCAAGAAATTCGATTTTCTAGCCACTAGTGAGTGTAAAATCGCGTTTACTTCACTTCTTTCAAACTGCTTAAAAATCATATAAATCGATGTATTAACTTATAATAAGCCTTTATATCCCAAGAATACTGAGTTTTTAAAAAGTCAAGAAATTCGATTTTCTAGCCCCTAGTGAGTGTAAAATCGCGTTTACTTCACTTCTTTCAAACTGCCTAAAAATCATATAAATGGATGTATCACCTCATAATAAGCCTCTATATACCAAGAATATTGAGTTTTTAACAAGTCAAGAAAATTGATTTTCTAGACCCTAGTGAGTGTAAAATCTCGTTTACTTCACTTCTTTCAAACTTCGATAAAATCATATAAATGGTTGTTTCACGTCATAATAAGCCTATATATATCAGAATGGTGAGTTTTTAAAAAGTCAAGAAATTCGATTTTCTAGCCACTAGTGAGTGTAAAATCGCGTTTACTTCACTTCTTTCAAACTGCTTAAAAATCATATAGATCGATGTATTAACTTATAATAAGCCTTTATATCCCAAGAATACTGAGTTTTTAAAAAGTCAAGAAAATTGATTTTCTAGACCCTAGTGAGTGTAAAATCGCGTTTACTTCACTTCTTTCAAACTTCGAAAAAATCATATAAATGGTTGTTTCACGTCATAATAAGCCTATATATACCAAGAATACTGAGTTTTTAAAAAGTCAAGAAATTCGATTTTCTAGCCCCTAGTGAGTGTCAAATAGCGTTTACTTCACTTCTTTCAAACTGCTTAAAAATCATATAAATTTATGTATCACCTCATAATAAGCCTCTATATACCAAAAATACTGAGTTTTCAAAAAGTCAAGAAATTCGATTTTCTAGCCTCTATTGCGTGTAGAATCGCGTTTACTTCACTGGTTTCAAACTTCGAAAAAATCATATAAATGGTTGTTTCACGCCATAATAAGCCTATATATACCAAGAATACTGAGTTTTTAAAAAGTCAAGAAATTCGATTTTATAGCCACTAGTGAGTGTAAAATCGCGTTTACTTCACTTCTTTCAAACTGCCTAAAAATCATATAAATGGATGTATCACCTCATAATAAGCCTCTATATACCAAGAATATTGAGTTTTTAACAATTAAAGACAATTGATTTTCTAGCCCCTAGTGAGTGTAAAATCGCGTTTACTTCACTTCTTTCAAACTAGAAAAAATCATATAAATGCTTGTTTCACGTCATAATAAGCTTATATATACCAAGATAACTGAGTTTTTAAAAAGTCAAGAAAATCGATTTTCTAGCCACTAGTGAGTGTAAAATCGCGTTTACTTCACATCTTTCAAACTGCTTAAAAATCATATAAATGGATGTATCACCTCATAATAAGCCCCTATGTACCAAGAATATTGAGTTTTTAACAAGTCAAGAAAATCGATTTTCTAGCCTTCAGTGAGTGTAAAATCGCGTTTACTATACTTCTTTCAAACTTCGAAAAAATCATATAAATGGTTGTTTCACGTCATAATAAGCCCATATATACCAAGAATACTGAGTTTTTAGAAAGTGAAGAAATTCGATTTTCTAGCCCCTAGTGAGTGTAAAATCGCGTTTACTTCACTTCTTTCAAACTGCTTAAAAATCATATAAATCGATGTATTAACTTATAATAAGCCTTTGTATACCAAAAATACTCAGTTTTCAAAAAGTCAAGAAATTCGATTTTCTAGCCACTAGTGAGTGTAAATTCGCGTTTACTTCACTTCTTTCAAACTTCGAAAAAATCTTATAAATCGTTGTTTCACATCATAATAAGCCCATATATACCAAGAATACTGAGTTTTTAGAAAGTGAAGAAATTCGATTTTCTAGCCCCTAGTGAGTGTAAAATCGGGTTTACTTCACTTCTTTCAAACTGTTTAAAAATCATATAAATCGATGTATTAACTTATAATAAGCCTCTATATACCAAAAATACTGAGTTTTCAAAAAGTCAAGATAATCGATTTTCTAGCCACTAGTGAGTGTAAAATCGCGTTTACTTCACTTCTTTCAAACTGCTTAAAAATCATATAAATTGATGTATTACCTCATAATAAGCCTCTATATACCAAGAATATTGAGTTTTTAACAAGTCAAGAAAATCGATTTTCTATCCCCTAGTGAGTATAAAATCGCGTTTACTTCACTTCTTTCAAACTTTCAAAAAATCATATAAATGGTTGTTTCACGTCATTATAAGCCTATATATACCAAAAATACTGAGTTTTCAAAAAGTCAAGAAATTCGATTTTCTAGCCACTTGTGAGTGTAAATTTGCGTTTACTTCACTTCTTTCAAACTTCGAAAAAATCATATAAATGGTTGTTTCACGCCATAATAAGCCTATATATCCCAAGAATACTGAGTTTTTAAAAAGTCAAGAAATTCGATTTTCTAGCCCCTAGTGAGTGTAAAATCGCGTTTACTTCACTTCTTTCATACTGCTTAAAAGTCATATAAATGGATGTATCACCTCATAATAAGCCTCTATATACCAAGAATATTGAGTTTTTAACAAGTCAAGAAAATCGATTTTCTAGCCCCTAGTGAGTGTAAAATCGCGTTTACTTCACTTCTTTCAAACTGCTTAAAAATCATATAAATCGATGTATTAACTTATAATAAGCCTCTATATACCAAAAATACTGTGTTTTCAAAAAGTCAAGAAAATCGATTTTCTAGCCACTAGTGAGTGTAAAATCGCGTTTACTTCACTTCTTTCAAACTGCTTAAAAATCATATAAATTGATGTATTACCTCATAATAAGCCTCTATATACCAAGAATATTGAGTTTTTAAAAAGTCAAGAAAATCGATTTTCTATCCCCTAGTAAGTATAAAATCGCGTTTACTTCACTTCTTTCAAACTTCGAAAAAATCATATAAATGGTTGTTTCACGTCATTATAAGCCTATATATACCAAAAATACTGAGTTTTTAAAAAGTGAAGAAATTCGATTTTCTAGCCCCTAGTGAGTGTAAAATCGCGTTTACTTCACTTCTTTCAAACTGCTTAAAAATCATATAAATGGATGTATCACCTCATAATAAGCCTATATATACCAAGAATACTGATTTTTAAAAAGTCAAGAAATTCGATTTTCTAGCCACTATTGAGTGTAAAATCGCGTTTACTTCACTTCTTTCAAACTGCTTAAAAATCATATAAATCGATGTATTAACTTATAATAAGCCTTTATATCCCAAGAATACTGAGTTTTTAAAAAGTCAAGAAATTCGATTTTCTAGCCCCTAGTGAGTGTAAAATCGCGTTTACTTCACTTCTTTCAAACTGCCTAAAAATCATATAAATGGATGTATCACCTCATAATAAGCCTCTATATACCAAGAATATTGAGTTTTTAACAAGTCAAGAAAATTGATTTTCTAGACCCTAGTGAGTGTAAAATCTCGTTTACTTCACTTCTTTCAAACTTCGAAAAAATCATATAAATGGTTGTTTCACGTCATAATAAGCCTATATATATCAGAATGGTGAGTTTTTAAAAAGTCAAGAAAATTGATTTTCTAGACCCTAGTGAGTGTAAAATCGCGTTTACTTCACTTCTTTCAAACTTCGAAAAAATCATATAAATAGTTGTTTCACGTCATAATAAGCCTATATATACCAAGAATACTCAGTTTTTAAAAAGCGAAGAAATTCGATTTTCTAGCCCCTAGTGAGTGTCAAATAGCGTTTACTTCACTTCTTTCAAACTGCTTAAAAATCATATAAATTTATGTATCACCTCATAATAAGCCTCTATATACCAAAAATACTGAGTTTTCAAAAAGTCAAGAAATTCGATTTTCTAGCCTCTATTGCGTGTAGAATCGCGTTTACTTCACTGGTTTCAAACTTCGAAAAAATCATATAAATGTTTGTTTCACGCCATAATAAGCCTATATATACCAAGAATACTGAGTGTTTAAAAAGTCAAGAAATTCGATTTTATAGCCACTAGTGAGTGTAAAATCGCGTTTACTTCACTTCTTTCAAACTGCTTAAAAATTATATAAATGGATGTATCACCTCATAATAAGCCACTATATACCAAGAATATTGAGTTTTTAACAATTAAAGACAATTGATTTTCTAGCCCCTAGTGAGTGTAAAATCGCGTTTACTTCACTTCTTTCAAACTAGAAAAAATCATATTAATGCTTGTTTCACGTCATAATAAGCTTATATATACCAAGATAACTGAGTTTTTAAAAAGTCAAGAAAATCGATTTTCTAGCCACTAGTGAATGTAAAATCGCGTTTACTTCACTTCTTTCAAACTGCTTAAAAATCATATAAATCGATGTATTAACTTATAATAAGCCTCTATATACCAAAAATACTGAGTTTTCAAAAAGTCAAGAAAATCGATTTTCTAGCCACTAGTGAGTGTAAAATCGCGTTTACTTAACTTCTTTCATACTGCTTAAAAATCATATAAATTGATGTATTACCTCATAATAAGCCTCTATATACCAAGAATATTGAGTTTTTAAAAAGTCAAGAAAATCGATTTTCTATCCCCTAGTAAGTATAAAATCGCGTTTACTTCACTTCTT
The DNA here is from genome assembly GCA_030765065.1 of Deroplatys truncata. Taxonomy (NCBI): domain Eukaryota; kingdom Metazoa; phylum Arthropoda; class Insecta; order Mantodea; family Mantidae; genus Deroplatys; species Deroplatys truncata. Next base: position 368,502 of record JAUKNL010000046.1, read on the forward strand.
TCAAACTTCGAAAAAATCATATAAATGGTTGTTTCACGTCATTATAAGCGTATATATACCAAAAATACTGAGTTTTTAAAAAGTGAAGAAATTCGATTTTCTACCCCTAGTGAGTGTAAAATCGCGTTTACTTCACTTCTTTCAAACTGCTTAAAAATCATATAAATGGATGTATCACCTCATAATAAGCCCCTATGTACCAAGAATATTGAGTTTTTAACAAGTCAAGAAAATCGATTTTCTAGCCTTCAGTGAGTGTAAAATCGCGTTTACTTTACTTCTTTCAAACTTCGAAAAAATCATATAAATGGTTGTTTCACGTCATAATAAGCCCATATATACCAAGAATACTGAGTTTTTAGAAAGTGAAGAAATTCGATTTTCTAGCCCCTAGTGAGTGTAAAATCGCGTTTACTTCACTTCTTTCAAACTGCTTAAAAATCATATAAATCGATGTATTAACTTATAATAAGCCTTTGTATACTAAAAATACTCAGTTTTCAAAAAGTCAAGAAATTCGATTTTCTAGCCACTAGTGACTGTAAATTCGCGTTTACTTCACTTCTTTCAAACTTCGAAAAAATCATATAAATGGTTGTTTCACGCTCTAATAAGCCTATATATCCCAAGAATACTGAGCTTTTAAAAAGTCAAGAAATTCGATTTTCTAGCCCCTAGTGAGTGTAAAATCGCGTTTACTTCACTTCTTTCATACTGCTTAAAAGTCATATAAATGGATGTATCACCTCATAATAAGCGTCTATATACCAAGAATATTGAGTTTTTAACAAGTCAAGAAAATCGATTTTCTAGCCCCTAGTGAGTGTAAAATCGCGTTTACTTCACTTCTTTCAAACTGTTTAAAAATCATATAAATCTATGTATTAACTTATAATAAGCCTCTATATACCAAAAATACTGAGTTTTCAAAAAGTCAAATAAATCGATTTTCTAGCCACTAGTGAGTGTAAAATCGCGTTTACTTCACTTCTTTCAAACTGCTTAAAAATCATATAAATTGATGTATTACCTCATAATAAGCCTCTATATACCAAGAATATTGAGTTTTTAACAAGTCAAGAAAATCGATTTTCTATCCCCTAGTGAGTATAAAATCGCGTTTACTTCACTTCTTTCAAACTTTGAAAAAATCATATAAATGGTTGTTTCACGTCATTATAAGCCTATATATACCAAAAATACTGAGTTTTTAAAAAGTGAAGAAATTCGATTTTCTATCCCCTAGTGAGTGTAAAATCGCGTTTACTTCACTTCTTTCAAACTGCTTAAAAATCATATAAATGGATGTATCACCTCATAATAAGCCTATATATACCAAGAATATTGATTTTTCAACAAGTCAAGAAAATCGATTTTCTAGCCCCTAGTGATTGTAAAATCGCGTTTACTTCACTTCTTTCAAACTTCGAAAAAATCATATAAATGGTTGTTTCACGTCATAATAAGCCTATATATACCAAGAATACTGATTTTTAAAAAGTCAAGAAATTCGATTTTCTAGCCACTAGTGAGTGTAAAATCGCGTTTACTTCACTTCTTTCAAACTGCTTAAAAATCATATAAATCGATGTATTAACTTATAATAAGCCTTTATATCCCAAGAATACTGAGTTTTTGAAAAGTCAAGAAATTCGATTTTCTAGCCCCTAGTGAGTGTAAAATCGCGTTTACTTCACTTCTTTAAAACTGCCTAAAAATCATATAAATGGATGTATCACCTCATAATAAGCCTCTATATACCAAGAATATTGAGTTTTTAACAAGTGAAGAAAATTGATTTTCTAGACCCTAGTGAGTGTAAAATCGCGTTTACTTCACTTCTTTCAAACTAGATAAAATCATATAAATGCTTTTTTCACGTCATAATAAGCTTATATATACCAAGATAACTGAGTTTTTAAAAAGTCAAGAAATTCGATTTTCTAGCCACTAGTGAGTGTAAAATCGCGTTTACTTCACTTCTTTCAAACTGCTTAAAAATCATATAAATCGATGTATTAACTTATAATAAGCCTCTATATACCAAAAATACTGAGTTTTCAAAAAGTCAAGATAATCGATTTTCTGGCCCTAGTGAGTGTAAAATCGCGTTTACTTTACTATTTCAAACTGCTTAAAAATCATATAAATGGATGTATCACCTCATAATAAGCCTCTATATACCAAGAATATTGAGTTTTTAACAAGTGAAGAAAATTGATTTTCTAGACCCTAGTGAGTGTAAAATCGCGTTTACTTCACTTCTTTCAAACTAGATAAAATCATATAAATGCTTTTTTCACGTCATAATAAGCTTATATATACCAAGATAACTGAGTTTTTAAAAAGTCAAGAAATTCGATTTTCTAGCCACTAGTGAGTGTAAAATCGCGTTTACTTCACTTCTTTCAAACTGCTTAAAAATCATATAAATCGATGTATTAACTTATAATAAGCCTCTATATACCAAAAATACTGAGTTTTCAAAAAGTCAAGATAATCGATTTTCTGGCCCTAGTGAGTGTAAAATCGCGTTTACTTTACTATTTCAAACTGCTTAAAAATCATATAAATGGATGTATCACCTCATAATAAGCCTCTATATACCAAAAATACTCAGTTTTCAAAAAGTCACGAAATTCGATTTTCTAGCCTCTATTGAGTGTAAAATAGCGTTTACTTCACTTCTTTCAAACTTCGAAAAAAACATATAAATTGTTGTTTCACGTCATAATAAGCCTATATATACCAAGAATACTGAGTTTTTAAAAAGTCAAGAAATTCGATTTTCTAGCACCTAGTGAGCGTAAAATCGCGTTTACTTCACTTCTTTCAAACTGCTCAAAAATCATATAAATGGATGTATCACCTCATAACAAGCCCCTATGTACCAAGAATATTGAGTTTTTAACAAGTCAAGAAAATCGATTTTCTAGCCTTCAGTGAGTGTAAAATCGCGTTTACTTTACTTCTTTCAAACTTCGAAGAAATCTTATAAATCGTTGTTTCACATCATAATAAGCCCATATATATCAAGAATACTGAGTTTTTAGAAAGTGAAGAAATTCGATTTTCTAGCCCCTAGTGAGTGTAAAATCGCGTTTACTTCACTTCTTTTAAACTGCTTAAAAATCATATAAATCGATGTATTAACTTATAATAAGCCTTTGTATACCAAAAATACTCAGTTTTCAAAAAGTCAAGAAATTCGATTTTCTAGCCACTTGTGAGTGTTAATTTGCGTTTACTTGACTTCTTTCAAACTTCGAAAAAATCATATAAATGGTTGTTTCACGCCATAATAAGCCTATATATCCCAAGAATACTGAGTTTTTAAAAAGTCAAGAAATTCGATTTTCTAGCCCCTAGTGAGTGTAAAATCGCGTTTACTTCACTTCTTTCAAACTGCTTAAAAATCATATAAATCGATGTATTAACTTATAATAAGCCTCTATATACCAAAAATACTGTGTTTTCAAAAAGTCAAGAAAATCGATTTTCTAGCCACTAGTGAGTGTAAAATCGCGTTTACTTCACTTCTTTCAAACTGCTTAAAAATCATATAAATTGATGTATTACCTCATAATAAGCCTCTATATACCAAGAATATTGAGTTTTTAACAAGTCAAGAAAATCGATTTTCTATCCCCTAGTAAGTATAAAATCGCGTTTACTTCACTTCTTTCAAACTTCGAAAAAATCATATAAATGGTTGTTTCACGTCATTATAAGCCTATATATACCAAAAATACTGAGTTTTTAAAAAGTGAAGAAATTCGATTTTCTAGCCCCTAGTGAGTATAAAATCGCGTTTACTTCACTTCTTTCAAACTGCTTAAAAATCATATAAATGGATGTATCACCTCATAATAAGCCTATATATACCAAGAATACTGATTTTTAAAAAGTCAAGAAATTCGATTTTCTAGCCACTAGTGAGTGTAAAATCGCGTTTACTTCACTTCTTTCAAACTGCTTAAAAATCATATAAATCGATGTATTAACTTATAATAAGCCTTTATATTCCAAGAATACTGAGTTTTTAAAAAGTCAAGAAATTCGATTTTCTAGCCCCTAGTGAGTGTAAAATGGCGTTTACTTCACTTCTTTCAAACTGCCTAAAAATCATATAAATGGATGTATCACCTCATAATAAGCCTCTATATACCAAGAATATTGAGTTTTTAACAAGTCAAGAAAATTGATTTTCTAGACCCTAGTGAGTTTAAAATCGCGTTTACTTCACTTCTTTCAAACTAGATAAAATCATATAAATGCTTTTTTCACGTCATAATAAGCTTATATATACCAAGATAACTGAGTTTTTAAAAAGTCAAGAAATTCGATTTTCTAGCCTCTAGTGAGTGTAAAATCGCGTTTACTTCACTTCTTTCAAACTGCTTAAAAATCACATAAATCGATGTATTAACTTATAATAAGCCTCTATATACCAAAAATACTGAGTTTTCAAAAAGTCAAGATAATCGATTTTCTGGCCCTAGTGAGTGTAAACTCGCGTTTACTTCACTATTTCAAACTGCTTAAAAATCATATAAATGGATGTATCACCTCATAATAAGCCTCTATATACCAAAAATACTGAGTTTTCAAAAAGTCAAGAAATTCGATTTTCTAGCACCTAGTGAGCGTAAAATCGCGTTTACTTCACTTCTTTCAAACTGCTCAAAAATCATATAAATGGATGTATCACCTCATAATAAGCACCTATGTACCAAGAATATTGAGTTTTTAACAAGTCAAGAAAATCGATTTTCTAGCCTTCAGTGAGTGTAAAATCGCGTTTACTTTACTTCTTTCAAACTTCGAAAAAATCTTATAAATCGTTGTTTCACATCATAATAAGCCCATATATACCAAGAATACTGAGTTTTTAGAAAGTGAAGAAATTCGATTTTCTAGCCCCTAGTGAGTGTAAAATCGCGTTTACTTCACTTCTTTTAAACTGCTTAAAAATCATATAAATCGATGTATTAACTTATAATAAGCCTTTGTATACCAAAAATACTCAGTTTTCAAAAAGTCAAGAAATTCGATTTTCTAGCCACTTGTGAGTGTAAATTTGCGTTTACTTCACTTCTTTCAAACTTCGAAAAAATCATATAAATGGTTGTTTCACGCCATAATAAGCCTATATATCCCAAGAATACTGAGTTTTTAAAAAGTCAAGAAATTCGATTTTCTAGCCCCTAGTGAGTGTAAAATCGCGTTTACTTCACTTCTTTCATACTGCTTAAAAGTCATATAAATGGATGTATCACCTCATAATAAGCCTCTATATACCAAGAATATTGAGTTTTTAACAAGTCAAGAAAATCGATTTTCTAGCCCCTAGTGAGTGTAAAATCGCGTTTACTTCACTTCTTTCAAACTGCTTAAAAATCATATAAATCGATGTATTAACTTATAATAAGCCTCTATATACCAAAAATACTGTGTTTTCAAAAAGTCAAGAAAATCGATTTTCTAGCCACTAGTGAGTGTAAAATCGCGTTTACTTCACTTCTTTCAAACTGCTTAAAAATCATATAAATTGATGTATTACCTCATAATAAGCCTCTATATACCAAGAATATTGAGTTTTTAACAAGTCAAGAAAATCGATTTTCTATCCCCTAGTAAGTATAAAATCGCGTTTACTTCACTTCTTTCAAACTTCGAAAAAATCATATAAATGGTTGTTTCACGTCATTATAAGCCTATATATACCAAAAATACTGAGTTTTTAAAAAGTGAAGAAATTCGATTTTCTAGCCCCTAGTGAGTGTAAAATCGCGTTTACTTCACTTCTTTCAAACTGCTTAAAAATCATATAAATGGATGTATCACCTCATAATAAGCCTATATATACCAAGAATACTGATTTTTAAAAAGTCAAGAAATTCGATTTTCTAGCCACTAGTGAGTGTAAAATCGCGTTTACTTCACTTCTTTCAAACTGCTTAAAAATCATATAAATCGATGTATTAACTTATAATAAGCCTTTATATCCCAAGAATACTGAGTTTTTAAAAAGTCAAGAAATTCGATTTTCTAGCCCCTAGTGAGTGTAAAATCGCGTTTACTTCACTTCTTTCAAACTGCCTAAAAATCATATAAATGAATGTATCACCTCATAATAAGCCTCTATATACCAAGAATATTGAGTTTTTAACAAGTCAAGAAAATTGATTTTCTAGACCCTAGTGAGTGTAAAATCTCGTTTACTTCACTTCTTTCAAACTTCGAAAAAATCATATAAATGGTTGTTTCACGTCATAATAAGCCTATATATATCAGAATGGTGAGTTTTTAAAAAGTCAAGAAATTCGATTTTCTAGCCACTAGTGAGTGTAAAATTGCGTTTACTTCGCTTCTTTCAAACTGCTTAAAAATCATATAAATCGATGTATTAACTTATAATAAGCCTTTATATCCCAAGAATACTGAGTTTTTAAAAAGTCAAGAAAATTGATTTTCTAGACCCTAGTGAGTGTAAAATCGCGTTTACTTCACTTCTTTCAAACTTCGAAAAAATCATATAAATGGTTGTTTCACGTCATAATAAGCCTATATATACCAAGAATACTCAGTTTTTAAAAAGCGAAGAAATTCGATTTTCTAGCCCCTAGTGAGTGTCAAATAGCGTTTACTTCACTTCTTTCAAACTGCTTAAAAATCATATAAATTTATGTATCACCTCATAATAAGCCTCTATATACCAAAAATACTGAGTTTTCAAAAAGTCAAGAAATTCGATTTTCTAGCCTCTATTGCGTGTAGAATCGCGTTTACTTCACTGGTTTCAAACTTCGAAAAAATCATATAAATGTTTGTTTCACGCCATAATAAGCCTATATATACCAAGAATACTGAGTGTTTAAAAAGTCAAGAAATTCGATTTTATAGCCACTAGTGAGTGTAAAATCGCGTTTACTTCACTTCTTTCAAACTGCTTAAAAATTATATAAATGGATGTATCACCTCATAATAAGCCACTATGTACCAAGAATATTGAGTTTTTAACAATTAAAGACAATTGATTTTCTAGCCCCTAGTGAGTGTAAAATCGCGTTTACTTCACTTCTTTCAAACTAGAAAAAATCATATAAATGCTTGTTTTACGTCATAATAAGCTTATATATACCAAGATAACTGAGTTTTTAAAAAGTCAAGAAAATCGATTTTCTAGCCACTAGTGAATGTAAAATCGCGTTTACTTCACTTCTTTCAAACTGCTTAAAAATCATATAAATCGATGTATTAACTTATAATAAGCCTCTATATACCAAAAATACTGAGTTTTCAAAAAGTCAAGAAAATCGATTTTCTAGCCACTAGTGAGTGTAAAATCGCGTTTACTTAACTTCTTTCATACTGCTTAAAAATCATATAAATTGATGTATTACCTCATAATAAGCCTCTATATACCAAGAATATTGAGTTTTTAAAAAGTCAAGAAAATCGATTTTCTATCCCCTAGTAAGTATAAAATCGCGTTTACTTCACTTCTTTCAAACTTCGAAAAAATCATATAAATGGTTGTTTCACGTCATTATAAGCGTATATATACCAAAAATACTGAGTTTTTAAAAAGTGAAGAAATTCGATTTTCTACCCCTAGTGAGTGTAAAATCGCGTTTACTTCACTTCTTTCAAACTGCTTAAAAATCATATAAATGGATGTATCACCTCATAATAAGCCCCTATGTACCAAGAATATTGAGTTTTTAAAAAGTGAAGAAATTCGATTTTCTAGCCCCTAGTGAGTGTAAAATCGCGTTCACTTCACTTCTTTCAAACTGCTTAAAAATCATATAAATCGATGTATTAACTTATAATAAGCCTTTGTATACTAAAAATACTCAGTTTTCAAAAAGTCAAGAAATTCGATTTTCTAGCCACTAGTGAGTGTAAATTCGCGTTTACTTCACTTCTTTCAAACTTCGAAAAAATCATATAAATGGTTGTTTCACGCTCTAATAAGCCTATATATCCCAAGAATACTGAGCTTTTAAAAAGTCAAGAAATTCGATTTTCTAGCCCCTAGTGAGTGTAAAATCGCGTTTACTTCACTTCTTTCATACTGCTTAAAAGTCATATAAATGGATGTATCACCTCATAATAAGCCTCTATATACCAAGAATATTGAGTTTTTAACAAGTCAAGAAAATCGATTTTCTAGCCCCTAGTGAGTGTAAAATCGCGTTTACTTCACTTCTTTCAAACTGTTTAAAAATCATATAAATCGATGTATTAACTTATAATAAGCCTCTATATACCAAAAATACTGAGTTTTCAAAAAGTCAAATAAATCGATTTTCTAGCCACTAGTGAGTATAAAATCGCGTTTACTTCACTTCTTTCAAACTTTGAAAAAATCATATAAATGGTTGTTTCACGTCATTATAAGCATATATATACCAAAAATACTGAGTTTTTAAAAAGTGAAGAAATTCGATTTTCTATCCCCTAGTGAGTGTAAAATCGCGTTTACTTCACTTCTTTCAAACTGCTTAAAAATCATATAAATGGATGTATCACCTCATAATAAGCCTATATATACCAAGAATATTGATTTTTCAACAAGTCAAGAAAATCGATTTTCTAGCCCCTAGTGATTGTAAAATCGCGTTTACTTCACTTCTTTCAAACTTCGAAAAAATCATATAAATCGATGTATTAACTTATAATAAGCCTTTATATCCCAAGAATACTGAGTTTTTGAAAAGTCAAGAAATTCGATTTTCTAGCCCCTAGTGAGTGTAAAATCGCGTTTACTTCACTTCTTTCAAACTGCCTAAAAATCATATAAATGGATGTATCACCTCATAATAAGCCTGTATATACCAAGAATATTGAGTTTTTAACAAGTGAAGAAAATTGATTTTCTAGACCCTAGTGAGTGTAAAATCGCGTTTACTTCACTTCTTTCAAACTAGATAAAATCATATAAATGCTTTTTTCACGTCATAATAAGCTTATATATACCAAGATAACTGAGTTTTTAAAAAGTCAAGAAATTCGATTTTCTAGCCACTAGTGAGTGTAAAATCGCGTTTACTTCACTTCTTTCAAACTGCTTAAAAATCATATAAATCGATGTATTAACTTATAATAAGCCTCTATATACCAAAAATACTGAGTTTTCAAATAGTCAAGATAATCGATTTTCTGGCCCTAGTGAGTGTAAAATCGCGTTTACTTTACTATTTCAAACTGCTTAAAAATCATATAAATGGATGTATCACCTCATAATAAGCCTCTATATACCAAGAATATTGAGTTTCTAACAAGTGAAGAAAATTGATTTTCTAGACCCTAGTGAGTGTAAAATCGCGTTTACTTCACTTCTTTCAAACTAGATAAAATCATATAAATGCTTTTTTCACGTCATAATAAGCTTATATATACCAAGATAACTGAGTTTTTAAAAAGTCAAGAAATTCGATTTTCTAGCCACTAGTGAGTGTAAAATCGCGTTTACTTCACTTCTTTCAAACTCCTTAAAAATCATATAAATCGATGTATTAACTTATAATAAGCCTCTATATACCAAAAATACTGAGTTTTCAAAAAGTCAAGATAATCGATTTTCTGGCCCTAGTGAGTGTAAACTCGCGTTTACTTCACTATTTCAAACTGCTTAAAAATCATATAAATGGATGTATCACCTCATAATAAGCCTCTATATACCAAAAATACTGAGTTTTCAAAAAGTCAAGAAATTCGATTTTCTAGCACCTAGTGAGCGTAAAATCGCGTTTACTTCACTTCTTTCAAACTGCTCAAAAATCATATAAATGGATGTATCACCTCATAATAAGCACCTATGTACCAAGAATATTGAGTTTTTAACAAGTCAAGAAAATCGATTTTCTAGCCTTCAGTGAGTGTAAAATCGCGTTTACTTTACTTCTTTCAAACTTCGAAAAAATCTTATAAATCGTTGTTTCACATCATAATAAGCCCATATATACCAAGAATACTGAGTTTTTAGAAAGTGAAGAAATTCGATTTTCTAGCCCCTAGTGAGTGTAAAATCGCGTTTACTTCACTTCTTTCATACTGCTTAAAAGTCATATAAATGGATGTATCACCTCATAATAAGCCTCTATATACCAAGAATATTGAGTTTTTAACAAGTCAAGAAAATCGATTTTCTAGCCCCTAGTGAGTGTAAAATCGCGTTTACTTCACTTCTTTCAAACTGCTTAAAAATCATATAAATCGATGTATTAACTTATAATAAGCCTCTATATACCAAAAATACTGTGTTTTCAAAAAGTCAAGAAAATCGATTTTCTAGCCACTAGTGAGTGTAAAATCGCGTTTACTTCACTTCTTTCAAACTGCTTAAAAATCATATAAATTGATGTATTACCTCATAATAAGCCTCTATATACCAAGAATATTGAGTTTTTAACAAGTCAAGAAAATCGATTTTCTATCCCCTAGTAAGTATAAAATCGCGTTTACTTCACTTCTTTCAAACTTCGAAAAAATCATATAAATGGTTGTTTCACGTCATTATAAGCCTATATATACCAAAAATACTGAGTTTTTAAAAAGTGAAGAAATTCGATTTTCTAGCCCCTAGTGAGTGTAAAATCGCGTTTACTTCACTTCTTTCAAACTGCTTAAAAATCATATAAATGGATGTATCACCTCATAATAAGCCTATATATACCAAGAATACTGATTTTTAAAAAGTCAAGAAATTCGATTTTCTAGCCACTAGTGAGTGTAAAATCGCGTTTACTTCACTTCTTTCAAACTGCTTAAAAATCATATAAATCGATGTATTAACTTATAATAAGCCTTTATATCCCAAGAATACTGAGTTTTTAAAAAGTCAAGAAAATTGATTTTCTAGACCCTAGTGAGTGTAAAATCGCGTTTACTTCACTTCTTTCAAACTTCGAAAAAATCATATAAATGGTTGTTTCACGTCATAATAAGCCTATATATACCAAGAATACTCAGTTTTTAAAAAGCGAAGAAATTCGATTTTCTAGCCCCTAGTGAGTGTCAAATAGCGTTTACTTCACTTCTTTCAAACTGCTTAAAAATCATATAAATTTATGTATCACCTCATAATAAGCCTCTATATACCAAAAATACTGAGTTTTCAAAAAGTCAAGAAATCCGATTTTCTAGCCTCTATTGCGTGTAGAATCGCGTTTACTTCACTGGTTTCAAACTTCGAAAAAATCATATAAATGTTTGTTTCACGCCATAATAAGCCTATATATACCAAGAATACTGAGTGTTTAAAAAGTCAAGAAATTCGATTTTATAGCCACTAGTGAGTGTAAAATCGCGGTTACTTCACTTCTTTCAAACTGCTTAAAAATTATATAAATGGATGTATCACCTCATAATAAGCCACTATATACCAAGAATATTGAGTTTTTAACAAATAAAGACAATTGATTTTCTAGCCCCTAGTGAGTGTAAAATCGCGTTTACTTCACTTCTTTCAAACTAGAAAAAATCATATAAATGCTTGTTTCACGTCATAATAAGCTTATATATACCAAGATAACTGAGTTTTTAAAAAGTCAAGAAAATCGATTTTCTAGCCACTAGTGAATGTAAAATCGCGTTTACTTCACTTTTTTCAAACTGCTTAAAAATCATATAAATCGATGTATTAACTTATAATAAGCCTCTATATACCAAAAATACTGAGTTTTCAAAAAGTCAAGAAAATCGATTTTCTAGCCACTAGTGAGTGTAAAATCGCGTTTACTTAACTTCTTTCATACTGCTTAAAAATCATATAAATTGATGTATTACCTCATAATAAGCCTCTATATACCAAGAATATTTAGTTTTTAAAAAGTCAAGAAAATCGATTTTCTATCCCCTAGTAAGTATAAAATCGCGTTTACTTCACTTCTTTCAAACTTCGAAAAAATCATATAAATGGTTGTTTCACGTCATTATAAGCGTATATATACCAAAAATACTGAGTTTTTAAAAAGTGAAGAAATTCGATTTTCTAGCCCCTAGTGAGTGTAAAATCGCGTTTACTTCACTTCTTTCAAACTGCCTAAAAATCATATAAATGGATGTATCACCTCATAATAAGGCTCTATATACCAAGAATATTGAGTTTTTAACAAGTCAAGAAAATTGATTTTCTAGACCCTAGTGAGTGTAAAATCGCGTTTACTTCACTTCTTTCAAACTAGATAAAATCATATAAATGCTTTTTTCACGTCATAATAAGCTTATATATACCAAGATAACTGAGTTTTTAAAAAGTCAAGAAATTCGATTTTATAGCCTCTAGTGAGTGTAAAATCGCGTTTACTTCACTTCTTTCAAACTGCTTAAAAATCATATAAATCGATGTATTAACTTATAATAAGCCTCTATATACCAAAAATACTGAGTTTTCAAAAAGTCAAGATAATCGATTTTCTGGCCCTAGTGAGTGTAAACTCGCGTTTACTTCACTATTTCAAACTGCTTAAAAATCATATAAATGGATGTATCACCTCATAATAAGCCTCTATATACCAAAAATACTGAGTTTTCAAAAAGTCAAGAAATTCGATTTTCTAGCACCTAGTGAGCGTAAAATCGCGTTTACTTCACTTCTTTCAAACTGCTCAAAAATCATATAAATGGATGTATCACCTCATAATAAGCACCTATGTACCAAGAATATTGAGTTTTTAACAAGTCAAGAAAATCGATTTTCTAGCCTTCAGTGAGTGTAAAATCGCGTTTACTTTACTTCTTTCAAACTTCGAAAAAATCTTATAAATCGTTGTTTCACATCATAATAAGCCCATATATACCTAGAATACTGAGTTTTTAGAAAGTGAAGAAATTCGATTTTCTAGCCCCTAGTGAGTGTAAAATCGCGTTTACTTCACTTCTTTTAAACTGCTTAAAAATCATATAAATCGATGTATTAACTTATAATAAGCCTTTGTATACCAAAAATACTCAGTTTTCAAAAAGTCAAGAAATTCGATTTTCTAGCCACTTGTGAGTGTAAATTTGCGTTTACTTCACTTCTTTCAAACTTCGAAAAAATCATATAAATGGTTGTTTCACGCCATAATAAGCCTATATATCCCAAGAATACTGAGTTTTTAAAAAGTCAAGAAATTCGATTTTCTAGCCCCTAGTGAGTGTAAAATCGCGTTTACTTCACTTCTTTCATACTGCTTAAAAGTCATATAAATGGATGTATCACCTCATAATAAGCCTCTATATACCAAGAATATTGAGTTTTTAACAAGTCAAGAAAATCGATTTTCTAGCCCCTAGTGAGTGTAAAATCGCGTTTACTTCACTTCTTTCAAACTGCTTAAAAATCATATAAATCGATGTATTAACTTATAATAAGCCTCTATATACCAAAAATACTGTGTTTTCAAAAAGTCAAGAAAATCGATTTTCTAGCCACTAGTGAGTGTAAAATCGCGTTTACTTCACTTCTTTCAAACTGCTTAAAAATCATATAAATTGATGTATTACCTCATAATAAGCCTCTATATACCAAGAATATTGAGTTTTTAACAAGTCAAGAAAATCGATTTTCTATCCCCTAGTAAGTATAAAATCGCGTTTACTTCACTTCTTTCAAACTTCGAAAAAATCATATAAATGGTTGTTTCACGTCATTATAAGCCTATATATACCAAAAATACTGAGTTTTTAAAAAGTGAAGAAATTCGATTTTCTAGACCCTAGTGAGTGTAAAATCGCGTTTACTTCACTTCTTTCAAACTTCGAAAAAATCATATAAATGGTTGTTTCACGTCATAATAAGCCTATATATACCAAGAATACTCAGTTTTTAAAAAGCGAAGAAATTCGATTTTCTAGCCCCTAGTGAGTGTCAAATAGCGTTTACTTCACTTCTTTCAAACTGCTTAAAAATCATATAAATTTATGTATCACCTCATAATAAGCCTCTATATACCAAAAATACTGAGTTTTCAAAAAGTCAAGAAATTCGATTTTCTAGCCTCTATTGCGTGTAGAATCGCGTTTACTTCACTGGTTTCAAACTTCGAAAAAATCATATAAATGTTTGTTTCACGCCATAATAAGCCTATATATACCAAGAATACTGAGTGTTTAAAAAGTCAAGAAATTCGATTTTATAGCCACTAGTGAGTGTAAAATCGCGGTTACTTCACTTCTTTCAAACTGCTTAAAAATTATATAAATGGATGTATCACCTCATAATAAGCCACTATATACCAAGAATATTGAGTTTTTAACAAATAAAGACAATTGATTTTCTAGCCCCTAGTGAGTGTAAAATCGCGTTTACTTCACTTCTTTCAAACTAGAAAAAATCATATAAATGCTTGTTTCACGTCATAATAAGCTTATATATACCAAGATAACTGAGTTTTTAAAAAGTCAAGAAATTCGATTTTATAGCCTCTAGTGAGTGTAAAATCGCGTTTACTTCACTTCTTTCAAACTGCTTAAAAATCATATAAATCGATGTATTAACTTATAATAAGCCTCTATATACCAAAAATACTGAGTTTTCAAAAAGTCAAGATAATCGATTTTCTGGCCCTAGTGAGTGTAAACTCGCGTTTACTTCACTATTTCAAACTGCTTAAAAATCATATAAATGGATGTATCACCTCATAATAAGCCTCTATATACCAAAAATACTGAGTTTTCAAAAAGTCAAGAAATTCGATTTTCTAGCACCTAGTGAGCGTAAAATCGCGTTTACTTCACTTCTTTCAAACTGCTCAAAAATCATATAAATGGATGTATCACCTCATAATAAGCACCTATGTACCAAGAATATTGAGTTTTTAACAAGTCAAGAAAATCGATTTTCTAGCCTTCAGTGAGTGTAAAATCGCGTTTACTTTACTTCTTTCAAACTTCGAAAAAATCTTATAAATCGTTGTTTCACATCATAATAAGCCCATATATACCTAGAATACTGAGTTTTTAGAAAGTGAAGAAATTCGATTTTCTAGCCCCTAGTGAGTGTAAAATCGCGTTTACTTCACTTCTTTTAAACTGCTTAAAAATCATATAAATCGATGTATTAACTTATAATAAGCCTTTGTATACCAAAAATACTCAGTTTTCAAAAAGTCAAGAAATTCGATTTTCTAGCCACTTGTGAGTGTAAATTTGCGTTTACTTCACTTCTTTCAAACTTCGAAAAAATCATATAAATGGTTGTTTCACGCCATAATAAGCCTATATATCCCAAGAATACTGAGTTTTTAAAAAGTCAAGAAATTCGATTTTCTAGCCCCTAGTGAGTGTAAAATCGCGTTTACTTCACTTCTTTCATACTGCTTAAAAGTCATATAAATGGATGTATCACCTCATAATAAGCCTCTATATACCAAGAATATTGAGTTTTTAACAAGTCAAGAAAATCGATTTTCTAGCCCCTAGTGAGTGTAAAATCGCGTTTACTTCACTTCTTTCAAACTGCTTAAAAATCATATAAATCGATGTATTAACTTATAATAAGCCTCTATATACCAAAAATACTGTGTTTTCAAAAAGTCAAGAAAATCGATTTTCTAGCCACTAGTGAGTGTAAAATCGCGTTTACTTCACTTCTTTCAAACTGCTTAAAAATCATATAAATTGATGTATTACCTCATAATAAGCCTCTATATACCAAGAATATTGAGTTTTTAACAAGTCAAGAAAATCGATTTTCTATCCCCTAGTAAGTATAAAATCGCGTTTACTTCACTTCTTTCAAACTTCGAAAAAATCATATAAATGGTTGTTTCACGTCATTATAAGCCTATATATACCAAAAATACTGAGTTTTTAAAAAGTGAAGAAATTCGATTTTCTAGACCCTAGTGAGTGTAAAATCGCGTTTACTTCACTTCTTTCAAACTTCGAAAAAATCATATAAATGGTTGTTTCACGTCATAATAAGCCTATATATACCAAGAATACTCAGTTTTTAAAAAGCGAAGAAATTCGATTTTCTAGCCCCTAGTGAGTGTCAAATAGCGTTTACTTCACTTCTTTCAAACTGCTTAAAAATCATATAAATTTATGTATCACCTCATAATAAGCCTCTATATACCAAAAATACTGAGTTTTCAAAAAGTCAAGAAATTCGATTTTCTAGCCTCTATTGCGTGTAGAATCGCGTTTACTTCACTGGTTTCAAACTTCGAAAAAATCATATAAATGTTTGTTTCACGCCATAATAAGCCTATATATACCAAGAATACTGAGTGTTTAAAAAGTCAAGAAATTCGATTTTATAGCCACTAGTGAGTGTAAAATCGCGGTTACTTCACTTCTTTCAAACTGCTTAAAAATTATATAAATGGATGTATCACCTCATAATAAGCCACTATATACCAAGAATATTGAGTTTTTAACAAATAAAGACAATTGATTTTCTAGCCCCTAGTGAGTGTAAAATCGCGTTTACTTCACTTCTTTCAAACTAGAAAAAATCATATAAATGCTTGTTTCACGTCATAATAAGCTTATATATACCAAGATAACTGAGTTTTTAAAAAGTCAAGAAAATCGATTTTCTAGCCACTAGTGAATGTAAAATCGCGTTTACTTCACTTCTTTCAAACTGCTTAAAAATCATATAAATCGATGTATTAACTTATAATAAGCCTCTATATACCAAAAATACTGAGTTTTCAAAAAGTCAAGAAAATCGATTTTCTAGCCACTAGTGAGTGTAAAATCGCGTTTACTTAACTTCTTTCATACTGCTTAAAAATCATATAAATTGATGTATTACCTCATAATAAGCCTCTATATACCAAGAATATTTAGTTTTTAAAAAGTCAAGAAAATCGATTTTCTATCCCCTAGTAAGTATAAAATCGCGTTTACTTCACTTCTTTCAAACTTCGAAAAAATCATATAAATGGTTGTTTCACGTCATTATAAGCGTATATATACCAAAAATACTGAGTTTTTAAAAAGTGAAGAAATTCGATTTTCTAGCCCCTAGTGAGTGTAAAATCGCGTTTACTTCACTTCTTTCAAACTGCCTAAAAATCATATAAATGGATGTATCACCTCATAATAAGGCTCTATATACCAAGAATATTGAGTTTTTAACAAGTCAAGAAAATTGATTTTCTAGACCCTAGTGAGTGTAAAATCGCGTTTACTTCACTTCTTTCAAACTAGATAAAATCATATAAATGCTTTTTTCACGTCATAATAAGCTTATATATACCAAGATAACTGAGTTTTTAAAAAGTCAAGAAATTCGATTTTCTAGCCTCTAGTGAGTGTAAAATCGCGTTTACTTCACTTCTTTCAAACTGCTTAAAAATCATATAAATCGATGTATTAACTTATAATAAGCCTCTATATACCAAAAATACTGAGTTTTCAAAAAGTCAAGATAATCGATTTTCTGGCCCTAGTGAGTGTAAACTCGCGTTTACTTCACTATTTCAAACTGCTTAAAAATCATATAAATGGATGTATCACCTCATAATAAGCCTCTATATACCAAAAATACTGAGTTTTCAAAAAGTCAAGAAATTCGATTTTCTAGCACCTAGTGAGCGTAAAATCGCGTTTACTTCACTTCTTTCAAACTGCTCAAAAATCATATAAATGGATGTATCACCTCATAATAAGCACCTATGTACCAAGAATATTGAGTTTTTAACAAGTCAAGAAAATCGATTTTCTAGCCTTCAGTGAGTGTAAAATCGCGTTTACTTTACTTCTTTCAAACTTCGAAAAAATCTTATAAATCGTTGTTTCACATCATAATAAGCCCATATATACCTAGAATACTGAGTTTTTAGAAAGTGAAGAAATTCGATTTTCTAGCCCCTAGTGAGTGTAAAATCGCGTTTACTTCACTTCTTTTAAACTGCTTAAAAATCATATAAATCGATGTATTAACTTATAATAAGCCTTTGTATACCAAAAATACTCAGTTTTCAAAAAGTCAAGAAATTCGATTTTCTAGCCACATGTGAGTGTAAATTTGCGTTTACTTCACTTCTTTCAAACTTCGAAAAAATCATATAAATGGTTGTTTCACGCCATAATAAGCCTATATATCCCAAGAATACTGAGTTTTTAAAAAGTCAAGAAATTCGATTTTCTAGCCCCTAGTGAGTGTAAAATCGCGTTTACTTCACTTCTTTCATACTGCTTAAAAGTCATATAAATGGATGTATCACCTCATAATAAGCCTCTATATACCAAGAATATTGAGTTTTTAACAAGTCAAGAAAATCGATTTTCTAGCCCCTAGTGAGTGTAAAATCGCGTTTACTTCACTTCTTTCAAACTGCTTAAAAATCATATAAATCGATGTATTAACTTATAATAAGCCTCTATATACCAAAAATACTGTGTTTTCAAAAAGTCAAGAAAATCGATTTTCTAGCCACTAGTGAGTGTAAAATCGCGTTTACTTCACTTCTTTCAAACTGCTTAAAAATCATATAAATTGATGTATTACCTCATAATAAGCCTCTATATACCAAGAATATTGAGTTTTTAACAAGTCAAGAAAATCGATTTTCTATCCCCTAGTAAGTATAAAATCGCGTTTACTTCACTTCTTTCAAACTTCGAAAAAATCATATAAATGGTTGTTTCACGTCATTATAAGCCTATATATACCAAAAATACTGAGTTTTTAAAAAGTGAAGAAATTCGATTTTCTAGCCCCTAGTGAGTGTAAAATCGCGTTTACTTCACTTCTTTCAAACTGCTTAAAAATCATATAAATGGATGTATCACCTCATAATAAGCCTATATATACCAAGAATACTGATTTTTAAAAAGTCAAGAAATTCGATTTTCTAGCCACTAGTGAGTGTAAAATCGCGTTTACTTCACTTCTTTCAAACTGCTTAAAAATCATATAAATCGATGTATTAACTTATAATAAGCCTTTATATCCCAAGAATACTGAGTTTTTAAAAAGTCAAGAAATTCGATTTTCTAGCCCCTAGTGAGTGTAAAATCGCGTTTACTTCACTTCTTTCAAACTGCCTAAAAATCATATAAATGGTTGTTTCACGTCATAATAAGCCTATATATATCAGAATGGTGAGTTTTTAAAAAGTCAAGAAATTCGATTTTTTAGCCACTAGTGAGTGTAAAATCGCGTTTACTTCACTTCTTTCAAACTGCTTAAAAATCATATAAATCGATGTATTAACTTATAATAAGCCTTTATATCCCAAGAATACTGAGTTTTTAAAAAGTCAAGAAAATTGATTTTCTAGACCCTAGTGAGTGTAAAATCGCGTTTACTTCACTGGTTTCAAACTTCGAAAAAATCATATAAATGTTTGTTTCACGCCATAATAAGCCTATATATACCAAGAATACTGAGTGTTTAAAAAGTCAAGAAATTCGATTTTATAGCCACTAGTGAGTGTAAAATCGCGTTTACTTCACTTCTTTCAAACTGCTTAAAAATTATATAAATGGATGTATCACCTCATAATAAGCCACTATATACCAAGAATATTGAGTTTTTAACAATTAAAGACAATTGATTTTCTAGCCCCTAGTGAGTGTAAAATCGCGTTTACTTCACTTCTTTCAAACTAGAAAAAATCATATAAATGCTTGTTTCACGTCATAATAAGCTTATATATACCAAGATAACTGAGTTTTTAAAAAGTCAAGAAAATCGATTTTCTAGCCACTAGTGAATGTAAAATCGCGTTTACTTCACTTCTTTCAAACTGCTTAAAAATCATATAAATCGATGTATTAACTTATAATAAGCCTCTATATACCAAAAATACTGAGTTTTCAAAAAGTCAAGAAAATCGATTTTCTAGCCACTAGTGAGTGTAAAATCGCGTTTACTTAACTTCTTTCATACTGCTTAAAAATCATATAAATTGATGTATTACCTCATAATAAGCCTCTATATACCAAGAATATTTAGTTTTTAAAAAGTCAAGAAAATCGATTTTCTATCCCCTAGTAAGTATAAAATCGCGTTTACTTCACTTCTTTCAAACTTCGAAAAAATCATATAAATGGTTGTTTCACGTCATTATAAGCGTATATATACCAAAAATACTGAGTTTTTAAAAAGTGAAGAAATTCGATTTTCTAGCCCCTAGTGAGTGTAAAATCGCGTTTACTTCACTTCTTTCAAACTGCCTAAAAATCATATAAATGGATGTATCACCTCATAATAAGCCTCTATATACCAAGAATATTGAGTTTTTAACAAGTCAAGAAAATTGATTTTCTAGACCCTAGTGAGTGTAAAATCGCGTTTACTTCACTTCTTTCAAACTAGATAAAATCATATAAATGCTTTTTTCACGTCATAATAAGCTTATATATACCAAGATAACTGAGTTTTTAAAAAGTCAAGAAATTCGATTTTCTAGCCTCTAGTGAGTGTAAAATCGCGTTTACTTCACTTCTTTCAAACTGCTTAAAAATCATATAAATCGATGTATTAACTTATAATAAGCCTCTATATACCAAAAATACTGAGTTTTCAAAAAGTCAAGATAATCGATTTTCTGGCCCTAGTGAGTGTAAACGCGCGTTTACTTCACTATTTCAAACTGCTTAAAAATCATATAAATGGATGTATCACCTCATAATAAGCCTCTATATACCAAAAATACTGAGTTTTCAAAAAGTCAAGAAATTCGATTTTCTAGCACCTAGTGAGCGTAAAATCGCGTTTACTTCACTTCTTTCAAACTGCTCAAAAATCATATAAATGGATGTATCACCTCATAATAAGCACCTATGTACCAAGAATATTGAGTTTTTAACAAGTCAAGAAAATCGATTTTCTAGCCTTCAGTGAGTGTAAAATCGCGTTTACTTTACTTCTTTCAAACTTCGAAAAAATCTTATAAATCGTTGTTTCACATCATAATAAGCCCATATATACCAAGAATACTGAGTTTTTAGAAAGTGAAGAAATTCGATTTTCTAGCCCCTAGTGAGTGTAAAATCGCGTTTACTTCACTTCTTTTAAACTGCTTAAAAATCATATAAATCGATGTATTAACTTATAATAAGCCTTTGTATACCAAAAATACTCAGTTTTCAAAAAGTCAAGAAATTCGATTTTCTAGCCACTTGTGAGTGTAAATTTGCGTTTACTTCACTTCTTTCAAACTTCGAAAAAATCATATAAATGGTTGTTTCACGCCATAATAAGCCTATATATCCCAAGAATACTGAGTTTTTAAAAAGTCAAGAAATTCGATTTTCTAGCCCCTAGTGAGTGTAAAATCGCGTTTACTTCACTTCTTTCATACTGCTTAAAAGTCATATAAATGGATGTATCACCTCATAATAAGCCTCTATATACCAAGAATATTGAGTTTTTAACAAGTCAAGAAAATCGATTTTCTAGCCCCTAGTGAGTGTAAAATCGCGTTTACTTCACTTCTTTCAAACTGCTTAAAAATCATATAAATCGATGTATTAACTTATAATAAGCCTCTATATACCAAAAATACTGTGTTTTCAAAAAGTCAAGAAAATCGATTTTCTAGCCACTAGTGAGTGTAAAATCGCGTTTACTTCACTTCTTTCAAACTGCTTAAAAATCATATAAATTGATGTATTACCTCATAATAAGCCTCTATATACCAAGAATATTGAGTTTTTAACAAGTCAAGAAAATCGATTTTCTATCCCCTAGTAAGTATAAAATCGCGTTTACTTCACTTCTTTCAAACTTCGAAAAAATCATATAAATGGTTGTTTCACGTCATTATAAGCCTATATATACCAAAAATACTGAGTTTTTAAAAAGTGAAGAAATTCGATTTTCTAGCCCCTAGTGAGTGTAAAATCGCGTTTACTTCACTTCTTTCAAACTGCTTAAAAATCATATAAATGGATGTATCACCTCATAATAAGCCTATATATACCAAGAATACTGATTTTTAAAAAGTCAAGAAATTCGATTTTCTAGCCACTAGTGAGTGTAAAATCGCGTTTACTTCACTTCTTTCAAACTGCTTAAAAATCATATAAATCGATGTATTAACTTATAATAAGCCTTTATATCCCAAGAATACTGAGTTTTTAAAAAGTCAAGAAATTCGATTTTCTAGCCCCTAGTGAGTGTAAAATCGCGTTTACTTCACTTCTTTCAAACTGCCTAAAAATCATATAAATGAATGTATCACCTCATAATAAGCCTCTATATACCAAGAATATTGAGTTTTTAACAAGTCAAGAAAATTGATTTTCTAGACCCTAGTGAGTGTAAAATCTCGTTTACTTCACTTCTTTCAAACTTCGAAAAAATCATATAAATGGTTGTTTCACGTCATAATAAGCCTATATATATATCAGAATGGTGAGTTTTTAAAAAGTCAAGAAATTCGATTTTCTAGCCACTAGTGAGTGTAAAATCGCGTTTACTTCACTTCTTTCAAACTGCTTAAAAATCATATAAATCGATGTATTAACTTATAATAAGCCTCTATATACCAAAAATACTGTGTTTTCAAAAAGTCAAGAAAATCGATTTTCTAGCCACTAGTGAGTGTAAAATCGCGTTTACTTCACTTCTTTCAAACTGCTTAAAAATCATATAAATTGATGTATTACCTCATAATAAGCCTCTATATACCAAGAATATTGAGTTTTTAACAAGTCAAGAAAATCGATTTTCTATCCCCTAGTAAGTATAAAATCGCGTTTACTTCACTTCTTTCAAACTTCGAAAAAATCATATAAATGGTTGTTTCACGTCATTATAAGCCTATATATACCAAAAATACTGGGTTTTTAAAAAGTGAAGAAATTCGATTTTCTAGCCCCTAGTGAGTGTAAAATCGCGTTTACTTCACTTCTTTCAAACTGCTTAAAAATCATATAAATGGATGTATCACCTCATAATAAGCCTATATATACCAAGAATACTGATTTTTAAAAAGTCAAGAAATTCGATTTTCTAGCCACTAGTGAGTGTAAAATCGCGTTTACTTCACTTCTTTCAAACTGCTTAAAAATCATATAAATCGATGTATTAACTTATAATAAGCCTTTATATCCCAAGAATACTGAGTTTTTAAAAAGTCAAGAAATTCGATTTTCTAGCCCCTAGTGAGTGTAAAATCGCGTTTACTTCACTTCTTTCAAACTGCCTAAAAATCATATAAATGGTTGTTTCACGTCATAATAAGCCTATATATATCAGAATGGTGAGTTTTTAAAAAGTCAAGAAATTCGATTTTCTAGCCACTAGTGAGTGTAAAATCGCGTTTACTTCACTTCTTTCAAACTGCTTAAAAATCATATAAATCGATGTATTAACTTATAATAAGCCTTTATATCCCAAGAATACTGAGTTTTTAAAAAGTCAAGAAAATTGATTTTCTAGACCCTAGTGAGTGTAAAATCGCGTTTACTTCACTGGTTTCAAACTTCGAAAAAATCATATAAATGTTTGTTTCACGCCATAATAAGCCTATATATACCAAGAATACTGAGTGTTTAAAAAGTCAAGAAATTCGATTTTATAGCCACTAGTGAGTGTAAAATCGCGTTTACTTCACTTCTTTCAAACTGCTTAAAAATTATATAAATGGATGTATCACCTCATAATAAGCCACTATATACCAAGAATATTGAGTTTTTAACAATTAAAGACAATTGATTTTCTAGCCCCTAGTGAGTGTAAAATCGCGTTTACTTCACTTCTTTCAAACTAGAAAAAATCATATAAATGCTTGTTTCACGTCATAATAAGCTTATATATACCAAGATAACTGAGTTTTTAAAAAGTCAAGAAAATCGATTTTCTAGCCACTAGTGAATGTAAAATCGCGTTTACTTCACTTCTTTCAAACTGCTTAAAAATCATATAAATCGATGTATTAACTTATAATAAGCCTCTATATACCAAAAATACTGAGTTTTCAAAAAGTCAAGAAAATCGATTTTCTAGCCACTAGTGAGTGTAAAATCGCGTTTACTTAACTTCTTTCATACTGCTTAAAAATCATATAAATTGATGTATTACCTCATAATAAGCCTCTATATACCAAGAATATTTAGTTTTTAAAAAGTCAAGAAAATCGATTTTCTATCCCCTAGTAAGTATAAAATCGCGTTTACTTCACTTCGTTCAAACTTCGAAAAAATCATATAAATGGTTGTTTCACGTCATTATAAGCGTATATATACCAAAAATACTGAGTTTTTAAAAAGTGAAGAAATTCGATTTTCTAGCCCCTAGTGAGTGTAAAATCGCGTTTACTTCACTTCTTTCAAACTGCCTAAAAATCATATAAATGGATGTATCACCTCATAATAAGCCTCTATATACCAAGAATATTGAGTTTTTAACAAGTCAAGAAAATTGATTTTCTAGACCCTAGTGAGTGTAAAATCGCGTTTACTTCACTTCTTTCAAACTAGATAAAATCATATAAATGCTTTTTTCACGTCATAATAAGCTTATATATACCAAGATAACTGAGTTTTTAAAAAGTCAAGAAATTCGATTTTCTAGCCTCTAGTGAGTGTAAAATCGCGTTTACTTCACTTCTTTCAAACTGCTTAAAAATCATATAAATCGATGTATTAACTTATAATAAGCCTCTATATACCAAAAATACTGAGTTTTCAAAAAGTCAAGATAATCGATTTTCTGGCCCTAGTGAGTGTAAACGCGCGTTTACTTCACTATTTCAAACTGCTTAAAAATCATATAAATGGATGTATCACCTCATAATAAGCCTCTATATACCAAAAATACTGAGTTTTCAAAAAGTCAAGAAATTCGATTTTCTAGCACCTAGTGAGCGTAAAATCGCGTTTACTTCACTTCTTTCAAACTGCTCAAAAATCATATAAATGGATGTATCACCTCATAATAAGCACCTATGTACCAAGAATATTGAGTTTTTAACAAGTCAAGAAAATCGATTTTCTAGCCTTCAGTGAGTGTAAAATCGCGTTTACTTTACTTCTTTCAAACTTCGAAAAAATCTTATAAATCGTTGTTTCACATCATAATAAGCCCATATATACCAAGAATACTGAGTTTTTAGAAAGTGAAGAAATTCGATTTTCTAGCCCCTAGTGAGTGTAAAATCGCGTTTACTTCACTTCTTTTAAACTGCTTAAAAATCATATAAATCGATGTATTAACTTATAATAAGCCTTTGTATACCAAAAATACTCAGTTTTCAAAAAGTCAAGAAATTCGATTTTCTAGCCACTTGTGAGTGTAAATTTGCGTTTACTTCACTTCTTTCAAACTTCGAAAAAATCATATAAATGGTTGTTTCACGCCATAATAAGCCTATATATCCCAAGAATACTGAGTTTTTAAAAAGTCAAGAAATTCGATTTTCTAGCCCCTAGTGAGTGTAAAATCGCGTTTACTTCACTTCTTTCATACTGCTTAAAAGTCATATAAATGGATGTATCACCTCATAATAAGCCTCTATATACCAAGAATATTGAGTTTTTAACAAGTCAAGAAAATCGATTTTCTAGCCCCTAGTGAGTGTAAAATCGCGTTTACTTCACTTCTTTCAAACTGCTTAAAAATCATATAAATCGATGTATTAACTTATAATAAGCCTCTATATACCAAAAATACTGTGTTTTCAAAAAGTCAAGAAAATCGATTTTCTAGCCACTAGTGAGTGTAAAATCGCGTTTACTTCACTTCTTTCAAACTGCTTAAAAATCATATAAATTGATGTATTACCTCATAATAAGCCTCTATATACCAAGAATATTGAGTTTTTAACAAGTCAAGAAAATCGATTTTCTATCCCCTAGTAAGTATAAAATCGCGTTTACTTCACTTCTTTCAAACTTCGAAAAAATCATATAAATGGTTGTTTCACGTCATTATAAGCCTATATATACCAAAAATACTGAGTTTTTAAAAAGTGAAGAAATTCGATTTTCTAGCCCCTAGTGAGTGTAAAATCGCGTTTACTTCACTTCTTTCAAACTGCTTAAAAATCATATAAATGGATGTATCACCTCATAATAAGCCTATATATACCAAGAATACTGATTTTTAAAAAGTCAAGAAATTCGATTTTCTAGCCACTAGTGAGTGTAAAATCGCGTTTACTTCACTTCTTTCAAACTGCTTAAAAATCATATAAATCGATGTATTAACTTATAATAAGCCTTTATATCCCAAGAATACTGAGTTTTTAAAAAGTCAAGAAATTCGATTTTCTAGCCCCTAGTGAGTGTAAAATCGCGTTTACTTCACTTCTTTCAAACTGCCTAAAAATCATATAAATGAATGTATCACCTCATAATAAGCCTCTATATACCAAGAATATTGAGTTTTTAACAAGTCAAGAAAATTGATTTTCTAGACCCTAGTGAGTGTAAAATCTCGTTTACTTCACTTCTTTCAAACTTCGAAAAAATCATATAAATGGTTGTTTCACGTCATAATAAGCCTATATATATATCAGAATGGTGAGTTTTTAAAAAGTCAAGAAATTCGATTTTCTAGCCACTAGTGAGTGTAAAATCGCGTTACTTCACTTCTTTCAAACTGCTTAAAAATCATATAAATCGATGTATTAACTTATAATAAGCCTTTATATCCCAAGAATACTGAGTTTTTAAAAAGTCAAGAAAATTGATTTTCTAGACCCTAGTGAGTGTAAAATCGCGTTTACTTCACTTCTTTCAAACTTCGAAAAAATCATATAAATGGTTGTTTCACGTCATAATAAGCCTATATATACCAAGAATACTCAGTTTTTAAAAAGCGAAGAAATTCGATTTTCTAGCCCCTAGTGAGTGTCAAATAGCGTTTACTTCACTTCTTTCAAACTGCTTAAAAATCATATAAATTTATGTATCACCTCATAATAAGCCTCTATATACCAAAAATACTGAGTTTTCAAAAAGTCAAGAAATTCGATTTTCTAGCCTCTATTGCGTGTAGAATCGCGTTTACTTCACTGGTTTCAAACTTCGAAAAAATCATATAAATGTTTGTTTCACGCCATAATAAGGCTATATATACCAAGAATACTGAGTGTTTAAAAAGTCAAGAAATTCGATTTTATAGCCACTAGTGAGTGTAAAATCGCGTTTACTTCACTTCTTTCAAACTGCTTAAAAATTATATAAATGGATGTATCACCTCATAATAAGCCACTATATACCAAGAATATTGAGTTTTTAACAATTAAAGACAATTGATTTTCTAGCCCCTAGTGAGTGTAAAATCGCGTTTACTTCACTTCTTTCAAACTAGAAAAAATCATATAAATGCTTGTTTCAAGTCATAATAAGCTTATATATACCAAGATAACTGAGTTTTTAAAAAGTCAAGAAAATCGATTTTCTAGCCACTAGTGAATGTAAAATCGCGTTTACTTCACTTCTTTCAAACTGCTTAAAAATCATATAAATCGATGTATTAACTTATAATAAGCCTCTATATACCAAAAATACTGAGTTTTCAAAAAGTCAAGAAAATCGATTTTCTAGCCACTAGTGAGTGTAAAATCGCGTTTACTTAACTTTTTTCATACTGCTTAAAAATCATATAAATTGATGTATTACCTCATAATAAGCCTCTATATACCAAGAATATTGAGTTTTTAAAAAGTCAAGAAAATCGATTTTCTATCCCCTAGTAAGTATAAAATCGCGTTTACTTCACTTCTTTCAAACTTCGAAAAAATCATATAAATGGTTGTTTCACGTCATTATAAGCGTATATATACCAAAAATACTGAGTTTTTAAAAAGTGAAGAAATTCGATTTTCTACCCCTAGTGAGTGTAAAATCGCGTTTACTTCACTTCTTTCAAACTGCTTAAAAATCATATAAAATGGATGTATCACCTCATAATAAGCCCCTATGTACCAAGAATATTGAGTTTTTAACAAGTCAAGAAAATCGATTTTCTAGCCTTCAGTGAGTGTAAAATCGCGTTTACTTTACTTCTTTCAAACTTCGAAAAAATCATATAAATGGTTGTTTCACGTCATAATAAGCCCATATATACCAAGAATACTGAGTTTTTAGAAAGTTAAGAAATTCGATTTTCTAGCCCCTAGTGATTGTAAAATCGCGTTTACTTCACTTCTTTCAAACTGCTTAAAAATCATATAAATCGATGTATTAACTTATAATAAGCCTTTGTATACTAAAAATACTCAGTTTTCAAAAAGTCAAGAAATTCGATTTTCTAGCCACTAGTGAGTGTAAATTCGCGTTTACTTCACTTCTTTCAAACTTCGAAAAAATCATATAAATGGTTGTTTCACGCTCTAATAAGCCTATATATCCCAAGAATACTGAGCTTTTAAAAAGTCAAGAAATTCGATTTTCTAGCCCCTAGTGAGTGTAAAATCGCGTTTACTTCACTTCTTTCATACTGCTTAAAAGTCATATAAATGGATGTATCACCTCATAATAAGCCTCTATATACCAAGAATATTGAGTTTTTAACAAGTCAAGAAAATCGATTTTCTAGCCCCTAGTGAGTGTAAAATCGCGTTTACTTCACTTCTTTCAAACTGTTTAAAAATCATATAAATCGATGTATTAACTTATAATAAGCCTCTATATACCAAAAATACTGAGTTTTCAAAAAGTCAAATAAATCGATTTTCTAGCCACTAGTGAGTGTAAAATCGCGTTTACTTCACTTCTTTCAAACTGCTTAAAAATCATATAAATTGATGTATTACCTCATAATAAGCCTCTATATACCAAGAATATTGAGTTTTTAACAAGTCAAGAAAATCGATTTTCTATCCCCTAGTGAGTATAAAATCGCGTTTACTTCACTTCTTTCAAACTTTGAAAAAATCATATAAATGGTTGTTTCACGTCATTATAAGCATATAGATACCAAAAATACTGAGTTTTTAAAAAGTGAAGAAATTCGATTTTCTATCCCCTAGTGAGTGTAAAATCGCGTTTACTTCACTTCTTTCAAACTGCTTAAAAATCATATAAATGGATGTATCACCTCATAATAAGCCTATATATACCAAGAATATTGATTTTTCAACAAGTCAAGAAAATCGATTTTCTAGCCCCTAGTGATTGTAAAATCGCGTTTACTTCACTTCTTTCAAACTTCGAAAAAATCATATAAATGGTTGTTTCACGTCATAATAAGCCTATATATACCAAGAATACTGAGTTTTCAAAAAGTCAAGATAATCGATTTTCTGGCCCTAGTGAGTGTAAAATCGCGTTTACTTTACTATTTCAAACTGCTTAAAAATCATATAAATGGATGTATCACCTCATAATAAGCCTCTATATACCAAGAATATTGAGTTTTTAACAAGTGAAGAAAATTGATTTTCTAGACCCTAGTGAGTGTAAAATCGCGTTTACTTCACTTCTTTCAAACTAGATAAAATCATATAAATGCTTTTTTCACGTCATAATAAGCTTATATATACCAAGATAACTGAGTTTTTAAAAAGTCAAGAAATTCGATTTTCTAGCCACTAGTGAGTGTAAAATCGCGTTTACTTCACTTCTTTCAAACTGCTTAAAAATCATATAAATCGATGTATTAACTTATAATAAGCCTCTATATACCAAAAATACTGAGTTTTCAAAAAGTCAAGATAATCGATTTTCTGGCCCTAGTGAGTGTAAAATCGCGTTTACTATTTCAAACTGCTTAAAAATCATATAAATGGATGTATCACCTCATAATAAGCCTATATATACCAAGAATACTGAGTTTTTAAAAAGTCAAGAAATTCGATTTTCTAGCACCTAGTGAGCGTAAAATCGCGTTTACTTCACTTCTTTCAAACTGCTCAAAAATCATATAAATGGATGTATCACCTCATAATAAGCCCCTATGTACCAAGAATATTGAGTTTTTAACAAGTCAAGAAAATCGATTTTCTAGCCTTCAGTGAGTGTAAAATCGCGTTTACTTTACTTCTTTCAAACTTCGAAGAAATCTTATAAATCGTTGTTTCACATCATAATAAGCCCATATATATCAAGAATACTGAGTTTTTAGAAAGTGAAGAAATTCGATTTTCTAGCCCCTAGTGAGTGTAAAATCGCGTTTACTTCACTTCTTTTAAACTGCTTAAAAATCATATAAATCGATGTATTAACTTATAATAAGCCTTTGTATACCAAAAATACTCAGTTTTCAAAAAGTCAAGAAATTCGATTTTCTAGCCACTTGTGAGTGTAAATTTGCGTTTACTTGACTTCTTTCAAACTTCGAAAAAATCATATAAATGGTTGTTTCACCCCATAATAAGCCTATATATCCCAAGAATAATGAGTTTTTAAAAAGTCAAGAAATTCCATTTTCTAGCCCCTAGTGAGTGTAAAATCGCGTTTACTTCACTTCTTTCAAACTGCTTAAAAATCATATAAATCGATGTATTAACTTATAATAAGCCTCTATATACCAAAAATACTGTGTTTTCAAAAAGTCAAGAAAATCGATTTTCTAGCCACTAGTGAGTGTAAAATCGCGTTTACTTCACTTCTTTCAAACTGCTTAAAAATCATATAAATTGATGTATTACCTCATAATAAGCCTCTATATACCAAGAATATTGAGTTTTTAACAAGTCAAGAAAATCGATTTTCTATCCCCTAGTAAGTATAAAATCGCGTTTACTTCACTTCTTTCAAACTTCGAAAAAATCATATAAATGGTTGTTTCACGTCATTATAAGCCTATATATACCAAAAATACTGAGTTTTTAAAAAGTGAAGAAATTCGATTTTCTAGCCCCTAGTGAGTATAAAATCGCGTTTACTTCACTTCTTTCAAACTGCTTAAAAATCATATAAATGGATGTATCACCTCATAATAAGCCTATATATACCAAGAATACTGATTTTTAAAAAGTCAAGAAATTCGATTTTCTAGCCACTAGTGAGTGTAAAATCGCGTTTACTTCACTTCTTTCAAACTGCTTAAAAATCAAATAAATCGATGTATTAACTTATAATAAGCCTTTATATCCCAAGAATACTGAGTTTTTAAAAAGTCAAGAAATTCGATTTTCTATCCCCTAGTGAGTGTAAAATCGCGTTTACTTCACTTCTTTCAAACTGCCTAAAAATCATATAAATGGATGTATCACCTCATAATAAGCCTCTATATACCAAGAATATTGAGTTTTTAACAAGTCAAGAAAATTGATTTTCTAGACCCTAGTGAGTGTAAAATCTCGTTTACTTCACTTCTTTCAAACTTCGAAAAAATCATATAAATGGTTGTTTCACGTCATAATAAGCCTATATATATCAGAATGGTGAGTTTTTAAAAAGTCAAGAAATTCGATTTTCTAGCCACTAGTGAGTGTAAAATCGCGTTTACTTCACTTCTTTCAAACTGCTCAAAAATCATATAAATCGATGTATTAACTTATAATAAGCCTTTATATCCCAAGAATACTGAGTTTTTAAAAAGTCAAGAAATTCGATTTTCTAGCCCCTAGTGAGTGTAAAATCGCGTTTACTTCACTTCTTTCAAACTTCGAAAAAATCATATAAATGGTTGTTTCACGTCATAATAAGCCTATATATACCAAGAATACTCAGTTTTTAAAAAGCGAAGAAATTCGATTTTCTACCCCCTAGTGAGTGTCAAATAGCGTTTACTTCACTTCTTTCAAACTGCTTAAAAATCATATAAATTTATGTATCACCTCATAATAAGCCTCTATATACCAAAAATACTGAGTTTTCAAAAAGTCAAGAAATTCGATTTTCTAACCTCTATTGCGTGTAGAATCGCGTTTACTTCACTGGTTTCAAACTTCGAAAAAATCATATAAATGTTTGTTTCACGCCATAATAAGCCTATATATACCAAGAATACTGAGTGTTTAAAAAGTCAAGAAATTCGATTCTATAGCCACTAGTGAGTGTAAAATCGCGTTTACTTCACTTCTTTCAAACTGCTTAAAAATTATATAAATGGATGTATCACCTCCACCAAAAATACTGAGTTTTCAAAAAGTCAAGAAAATCGATTTTCTAGCCACTAGTGAGTGTAAAATCCCGTTTACTTCCCTTCTTTCAAACTGCTTAAAAATCATATAAACTGATGTATAACCTCATAATAAGCCTCTATATACTAAGAATATTGATTTTTCAACAAGTCAAGAAAATCGATTTTCTATTCCCTAGTGAGTGTAATATCGCGTTTACTTCACTTCTTTCAAACTTCGAAAAAATCATATAAATGGTTGTTTCACGCCATAATAAGCCTATATATACCAAGAATACTGAGTTTTTAAAAAGCGAAGAAATTCGATTTTCTAGCCCCTAGTGAGTGTAAAATAGCGTTTACTTCACTTCTTTCAAACTGCTTAAAAAATCATATAAATTGATGTATTACCTCATAATAAGCCTCTATATACCAAGAATATTGAGTTTTTAACAAGTCAAGAAAATCGATTTTCTATCCCCTAGTGAGTATAAAATCGCGTTTACTTCACTGGTTTCAAACTTCGAAAAAATCATATAAATGGTTGTTTCACGCCATAATAAGCCTATATATACCAAGAATATTGAGTTTATAAAAAGTCAAGAAATTCGATTTTATAGCCACTAGTGAGTTTAAAATTGCGTTTACTTCACTTCTTTCAAACTGCCTAAAAATCATATAAATGGATGTATCACCTCCTAATAAGCCCCTATGTACCAAGAATATTGAGTTTTTAACAAGTCAAGAAAATCGATTTTTTAGTCTTCAGTGAGTGTAAAATCGCGTTTACTTTACTTGTTTCAAACTTCGAAAAAATCATATAAATCGATGTATTAACTTATAATAAGCCTCTATATACCAAAAATACTGAGTTTTCAAAAAGTCAAGAAAATCGATTTTCTAGCCACTAGTGAGTGTAAAATCGCGTTTACTTCACTTCTTTCAAACTGCTTAAAAATCATATAAATTGATGTATTACCTCATAATAAGCCTCTATATACCAAGAATATTGAGTTTTTAACAAGTCAAGAAAATCGATTTTCTATCCCCTAGTGAGTATAAAATCGCTTTTACTTCACTTCTTTCAAACTTCGAAAAAATCACACAAATGGTTGTTTCACGTCATTATAAGCCTATATATACCAAAAATACTGAGTTTTTAAAAAGTGAAGAAATTCGATTTTCTAGCCCCTAGTGAGTGTAAAATCGCGTTTACTTCACTTCTTTCAAACTGCTTAAAAATCATATAAATGGATGTATCACCTCATAATAAGCCTATATATACCAAGATAACTGAGTTTTCAAAAAGTCAAGAAATTCGATTTTCTAGCCACTAGTGAGTGTAAAATAGCGTTTACTTCACTTCGTTCAAACTGCTTAAAAATCATATAAATCGATGTATTAACTTATAATAAGCCTTTATATCCCAAGATTACTGAGTTTTTAAAAAGTCAAGAAATTCAAATTTTCTAGCCCCTAGTGAGTGTAAAATCGCGTTTACTTCACTTCATTCAAACTGCCTAAAAATCATATAAATGATAATCATATAAAATATCACCTCATAATAAGCCTCTATATAAAAAGAATATTGAGTTTTTAACAAGTCAAGAAAATTGATTTTCTAGACCCTAGTGAGTGTAAAATCGCGTTTACTTCACTGGTTTCAAACTTCGAAAAAATCATATAAATGGTTGTTTCACGCCATAATAAGCCTATATATACCAAGATAACTGAGTTTTCAAAAAGTCAAGAAATTCGATTTTCTAGCCACTAGTGAGTGTAAAATCGCGTTTACTTCACTTCTTTCAAACTGCTTAAAAATCATATAAATCGATGTATTATATTATAATAAGCCACTACATACCAAAAATACTGAGATTTCAAAAAGTCAAGAAAATCGATTTTCTGGCCCTAGTGAGTATAAAATCGCGTTTACTTCGCTATTTCAAACTGCTTAAAAATCATATAAATTGATGTATTACCTCATAATACGCCTCTATATACCAAGAATATTGAGTTTTTAACAGGTCAAGAAAATCGATTTTCTATCCCCTAGTAAGAATAAAATCGCGTATACTTCACTTCTTTCAAACTTCGAAAAAATCATATAAATGGTTGTTTCACCTCATAATAAGCCTATATATACCAAGAATACGGATTTTTAAAAAGTCAAGAAATTCGATTTTCTAGCCACTAGTGAGTGTAAAATCGCGTTTACTTCACTTCTTTCAAACTGCTTAAAAATCATATAAATCGATGTATTAACTTATAATAAGCCTTTATATCCCAAGAATACTGAGTTTTTAAAAAGTCAAGAAATTCGATTTTCTAGCCCCTAGTGAGTGTAAAATCGCGTTTACTTCACTTCTTTCAAACTGCCTAAAAATCATATAAATGGATGTATCACCTCATAATAAGCCTCTATATACCAAGAATATTGAGTTTTTAACAAGTCAAGAAAATTGATTTTCCAGACCCTAGTGAGTGTAAAATCGCGTTTACTTCACTTCTTTCAAACTTCGAAAAAATCATATAAATGGTTGTTTCACGTCATAATAAGCCTATATATATATCAGAATGGTGAGTTTTTAAAAAGTCAAGAAATTCGATTTTCTAGCCACTAGTGAGTGTAAAATCGCGTTTACTTCACTTCTTTCAAACTGCCTAAAAATCATATAAATGGATGTATCACCTCATAATAAGCCTCTACATAAAAAGAATATTGAGTTTTTAACAAGTCAAGAAAATTTATTTTCTAGACCCTAGTGAGTGTAAAATCGCGTTTACTTCACTGGTTTCAAACTTCGAAAAAATTATATAAATGGTTGTATCACGCCATAATAAGCCTATATATACCAAGAATACTGAGTTTTTAAAAAGTCAAGAAATTCGATTTTATAGCCACTAGTGAGTGTAAAATCGCGTTTACTTCACTTCTTTCAAACTGCCTAAAAATCATATAAATGGATGTATCACCTCATAATAAGCCTCTATATACCAAGAATATTGAGTTTTTAACAAGACAAGACAATTGATTTTCTAGCCCCTAGTGAGTGTAAAATCGCGTTTACTTCACTTCTTTCAAACTAGAAAAAATCATATAAATGCTTGTTTCACGTCATAATAAGCTTATATATACCAAGATAACTGAGTTTTCAAAAAGTCAAGAAAATCGATTTTCTGGCCCTAGTGAGTGTAAAATCGCGTTTACTTCACTATTTCAAACTGCTTAAAAATCATATAAATGGATGTATCACCTCATAATAAGTCTCTATATACCAAAAATACTGAGTTTTCAAAAAGTCACGAAATTCGATTTTCTAGCCTCTATTGAGTGTAAAATCGCGTTTACTTCACTTCTTTCAAACTTCGAAAAAAACATATAAATGGTTGTTTCACGTCATAATAAGCCTATATATACCAAGAATACTGAGTTTTTAAAAAGTCAAGAAATTCGATTTTCTAGCACGTAGTGAGTGTAAAATCGCGTTTACTTCACTTCTTTCAAACTGCTCAAAAATTATATAAATGGATGTATCACCTCATAATAAGCCCCTATGTACCAAGAATATTGAGTTTTTAACAAGTCAAGAAAATCGATTTTCTAGCCTTCAGTGAGTGTAAAATCGCGTTTACTTTACTTCTTTCAAACTTCGAAAAAATCATATAAATGGTTGTTTCACGTCATAATAAGCCCATATATACCAAGAATACTGAGTTTTTAGAAAGTGAAGAAATTCGATTTTCTAGCCCCTAGTGAGTGTAAAATCGCGTTTACTTCACTTCTTTCAAACTGCTTAAAAATCATATAAATCGATGTATTAACTTATAATAAGCCTTTGTCTACCAAAAATACTCAGTTTTCAAAAAGTCAAGAAATTCGATTTTCTAGCCACTAGTGAGTGTAAATTTGCGTTTACTTCACTTCTTTCAAACTTCGAAAAAATCATATAAATGGTTGTTTCACGCCATAATAAGCCTATATATCCCAAGAATACTGAGTTTTTAAAAAGTCAAGAAATTCGATTTTCTAGCCCCTAGTGAGTGTAAAATCGCGTTTACTACACTTCTTTCATACTGCTTAAAAGTCATATAAATGGATGTATCACCTCATAATAAGCCTCTATATACCAAGAATATTGAGTTTTTAACAAGACAAGAAAATCGATTTTCTAGCCCCTAGTGAGTGTAAAATCGCGTTTACTTCACTTCTTTCAAACTGCTTAAAAATCATATAAATCGATGTATTAACTTATAATAAGCCTTTGTCTACCAAAAATACTCAGTTTTCAAAAAGTCAAGAAATTCGATTTTCTAGCCCCTAGTGAGTGTAAAATCGCGTTTACTACACTTCTTTCATACTGCTTAAAAATCATATAAATGGATGTATCACCTCATAATAAGCCCCTATATACCAAGAATATTGAGTTTTTAACAAGTCAAGAAAATCGATTTTCTATCCCCTAGTGAGTATAAAATCGCGTTTACTTCACTGGTTTCAAACTTCGAAAAAATCATATAAATGGTTGTTTCACGCCATAATAAGCCTATATATACCAAGAATACTGAGTTTTTAAAAAGTCAAGAAATTCGATTTTATAGCCACTAGTGAGTGTAAAATTGCGTTTACTTCACTTCTTTCAAACTGCCTAAAAATCATATAAATGGATGTATCACCTCATAATAAGCCCCTTAGTACCAAGAATATTGAGTTTTTAACAAGTCAAGAAAATCGATTTTCTAGTCTTCAGTGAGTGTAAAATCGCGTTTACTTTACTTGTTTCAAACTTCGAAAAAATCATATAAATCGATGTATTAACTTATAATAAGCCTCTATATACCAAAAATACTGAGTTTTCAAAAAGTCAAGAAAATCGATTTTCTAGCCACTAGTGAGTGTAAAATCGCGTTTACTTCACTTCTTTCAAACTGCTTAAAAATCATATAAATTGATGTATTACCTCATAATAAGCCTCTATATACCAAGAATATTGAGTTTTTAACAAGTCAAGAAAATCGATTTTCTATCCCCTAGTGAGTATAAAATCGCGTTTACTTCACTTCTTTCAAACTTCGAAAAAATCCCACAAATGGTTGTTTCACGTCATTATAAGCCTATATATACCAAGAATATTGATTTTTCAACAAGTCAAGAAAATCGATTTTCTAGCCCCTAGTGATTGTAAAATCGCGTTTACTTCACTTCTTTCAAACTTCGAAAAAATCATATAAATGCTTGTTTCACGTCATAATAAGCCTATATATACCTCGAATACTGATTTTTAAAAAGTCAAGAAATTCGATTTTCTAGCCACTAGTGAGTGTAAAATAGCGTTTACTTCACTTCTTTCAAACTGCTTAAAAATCATATAAATCGATGTATTAACATATAATAAGCCTTTATATCCCAAGAATACTGAGCTTTTAAAAAGTCAAGAAATTCGATTTTCTAGCCCCTAGTGAGTGTAAAATCGCGTTTACTTCACTTCTTTCAAACTGCCTAAAAATCATATAAATGGATGTATCACCTCATAATAAGCCTCTATATAAAAAGAATATTGAGTTTTTAACAAGTCAAGAAAATTGATTTTCTAGACCCTAGTGAGTGTAAAATCGCGTTTACTTCACTGGTTTCAAACTTCGAAAAAATCATATAAATGGTTGTTTCACGCCATAATAAGCCTATATATACCAAGATAACTGAGTTTTCAAAAAGTCAAGAAATTCGATTTTCTAGCCACTAGTGAGTGTAAAATCGCGTTTACTTCACTTCTTTCAAACTGCTTAAAAATCATATAAATCGATGTATTAACTTATAATAAGCCTCTATATACCAAAAATACTTAGTTTTCAAAAAGTCAAGAAAATCGATTTTCTGGCCCTAGTGATTGTAAAATCGCGTTTACTTCACTATTTCAAACTGCTTAAAAATCATATAAATGGATGTATCACCTCATAATAAGTCTCTATATACCAAAAATACTGAGTTTTCAAAAAGTCACGAAATTCGATTTTCTAGCCTCTATTGAGTGTAAAATCTCGTTTACTTCACTTCTTTCAAACTTCGAAAAAAACATATAAATGGTTGTTTCACGTCATAATAAGCCTATATATACCAAGAATACTGAGTGTTTTAAAAGTCAAGATATTCGATTTTCTAGCACGTAGTGAGTGTAAAATCGCGTTTACTTCACTTCTTTCAAACTGCTCAAAAATCATATAAATGGATGTATTAACTTATAATAAGCCTCTATATACCAAAAATACTGAGTTTTCAAAAAGTCAAGAAAATCGATTTTCTAGCCACTAGTGAGTGTAAAATCGCGTTTACTTCACTTCTTTCAAACTGCTTAAAAATCATATAAATTGATGTATTACCTCATAATAAGCCTCTATATACCAAGAATATTGAGTTTTTAACAGGTCAAGAAAATCGATTTTCTATCCCCTAGTAAGTATAAAATCGCGTTTACTTCACTTCTTTCAAACTTCGAAAAAATCATATAAATGTTTGTTTCACGTCATTATAAGCCTATATATAACAAAAATACTGAGTTTTTAAAAAGTGAAGAAATTCGATTTTCTAGCCCCTAGTGAGTGTAAAATCGCGTTTACTTCACTTCTTTCAAACTGCTTAAAAATCATATAAATGGATGTATCACCTCATAATAAGCCTATATATACCAAGAATACTGATTTTTAAAAAGTCAAGAAATTCGATTTTCTAGCCACTAGGGAGTGTAAAATCCCGTTTACTTCACTGCTTTCAAACTGCTTAAAAATCATATAAATCGATGTATTAACTTATAATAAGCCTTTATATCCCAAGAATACTGAGTTTTTAAAAAGTCAAGAAATTCGATTTTCTAGCCCCTAGTGAGTGTAAAATCGCGTTTCCTTCACTTCTTTCAAACTGCCTAAAAATCATATAAATGGATGTATCACCTGATAATAAGCCTCTATATAAAAAGAATATTGAGTTTTTAACAAGTCAAGAAAATTTATTTTCTAGACCCTAGTGAGTGTAAAATCGCGTTTACTTCACTGGTTTCAAACTTCGAAAAAATCATATAAATGGTTGTTTCACGCCATAATAAGGCTATATATACCAAGAATACTGAGTTTTTAAAAAGTCAAGAAATTCGATTTTATAGCCACTAGTGAGTGTAAAATCGCGTTTACTTCACTTCTTTCAAACTGCCTAAAAATCAAATAAATGGATGTATCACCTCATAATAAGCCTCTATATACCAAGAATATTGAGTTTTTAACAAGACAAGACAATTGATTTTCTAGCCCCTAGTGAGTGTAAAATCGCGTTTACTTCACTTCTTTCAAACTAGAAAAAATCATATAAATGCTTGTTTCACGTCATAATAAGCTTATATATACCAAGATAACTGAGTTTTTAAAAAGTCAAGAAATCCGATTTTCTTAGCCACCAGTGAGTGTAAAATCGCGTTTACTTCAATTCTTTCAAACTGCTTAAAAATCATATAAATCGATGTATTAACTTATAATAAGCCTCTATATACCAAAAATACTGAGTTTTCAAAAAGTCAAGAAAATCGATTTTCTGGCCCTAGTGAGTGTAAAATCGCGTTTACTTCACTATTACAAACTGCTTAAAAATCATATAAAAGGATGTATCACCTCATAACAAGTCTCTATATACCAAAAATACTGAGTTTTCAAAAAGTCACGAAATTCGATTTTCTAGCCTCTATTGAGTGTAAAATCGCGTTTACTTCACTGCTTTCAAACTTCGAAAAAAACATATAAATGGTTGTTTCACGTCATAATAAGGCTATATATACCAAGAATACTGAGTTTTTAAAAAGTCAAGAAATTCGATTTTCTAGCCCCTAGTGAGTGTAAAATCGCGTTTACTTCACTTCTTTCAAACTGCTCAAAAATCATATAAATGGATGTATCACCTCATAATAAGCCCCTATGTACCAAGAATATTGAGTTTTTAACAAGTCAAGAAAATCGATTTTCTAGCCTTCAGTGAGTGTAAAATCGCGTTTACTTTACTTCTTTCAAACTTCGAAAAAATCATATAAATGGTTGTTTCACGTCATAATAAGCCCATATATACCAAGAATACTGAGTTTTTAGAAAGTGAAGAAATTCGATTTTCTAGCCCCTACTGAGTGTAAAATCGCGTTTACTTCACTTCTTTCAAACTGCTTAAAAATCATATAAATCGATGTATTAACTTATAATAAGCCTTTGTCTACCAAAAATACTCAGTTTTGAAAAGTCAAGAAATTCTATTTTCTAGCCACTAGTGAGTGTAAATTTGCGTTTACTTCACTTCTTTCAAACTTCGAAAAAATCATATAAATGGTTGTTTCAGGCCATAATAAGCCTATATATCCCAAGAATACTGAGTTTTTAAAAAGTCAAGAAATTCGATTTTCTAGCCCCTAGTGAGTGTAAAATCGCGTTTACTTCACTTCTTTCATACTGCTTAAAAATCATATAAATCGATGTATTAACTTATAATAAGCCTCTATATACCAAAAATACTGAGTTTTCAAAAAGTCAAGAAAATCGATTTTCTGGCCCTAGTGAGTGTAAAATCGCGTTTACTTCACTAATTGAAACTGCTTAAAAATCATATAAATGGATGTATCACCTCATAATAAGTCTCTATATACCAAAAATACTGAGTTTTCAAAAAGTCACGAAATTCGATTTTCTAGCCTCTATTGAGTGTAAAATCTCGTTTACTTCACTTCTTTCAAACTTCGAAAAAAACATATAAATGGTTGTTTCACGTCATAATAAGCCTATATATACCAAGAATACTGAGTGTTTTAAAAGTCAAGATATTCGATTTTCTAGCACGTAGTGAGTGTAAAATCGCGTTTACTTCACTTCTTTCAAACTGCTCAAAAATCATATAAATGGATGTATCACCTCATAATATATACCAAGATAATATATACCATAATATATGTACCAAGAATATTGAGTTTTTAACAAGTCAAGAAAATCGATTTTCTAGCCTTCAGTGAGTGTAAAATCGCGTTTACTTTACTTCTTTCAAACTTCGAAAAAATCATATAAATGGTTGTTTCACGTCATAATAAGCCCATATATACCAAGAATACTGAGTTTTTAGAAAGTGAAGAAATTCGATTTTCTAGCCCCTAGTGAGTGTAAAATCGCGTTTACTTCACTTCTTTCAAACGGCTTAAAAATCATATAAATCGATGTATTAACTTATAATAAGCCTTTGTATACCAAAAATACTCAGTTTTCAAAAAGTCAAGAAATTCGATTTTCTAGCCACACGTGAGTGTAAAATCGCGTTTACTTCACTTCTTTCATACTGCTTAAAAGTCATATAAATGGATGTATCACCTCATAATAAGCCTCTATATACCAAGAATATTGAGTTTTTAACAAGTCAAGAAAATCGATTTTCTAGCCCCTAGTGAGTGTAAAATCGCGTTTACTTCACTTCTTTCAAACTGTATAAAAATCATATAAATCGATGTATTAACTTATAATAAGCCTCTATATACCAAAAATACTGAGTTTTCAAAAAGTCAAGAAAATCGATTTTCTAGCCACTAGTGAGTGTAAAATCGCGTTTACTTCACTTCTTTCAAACTGCTTAAAAATCATATAAATTGATGTATTACCTCATAATAAGCCTCTATATACCAAGAATATTGAGTTTTTAACAGGTCAAGAAAATCGATTTTCTATCCCCTAGTAAGTATAAAATCGCGTTTACTTCACTTCTTTCAAACTTCGAAAAAATCATATAAATGTTTGTTTCACGTCATTATAAGCCTATATATAACAAAAATACTGAGTTTTTAAAAAGTGAAGAAATTCGATTTTCTAGCCCCTAGTGAGTGTAAAATCGCGTTTACTTCACTTCTTTCAAACTGCTTAAAAATCATATAAATGGATGTATCACGTCATAATAAGCATATATATACCAAGAATACTGATTTTTAAAAAGTCAAGAAATTCGATTTTCTAGCCACTAGTGAGTGTAAAATCCCGTTTACTTCACTGCTTTCAAACTGCTTAAAAATCATATAAATCGATGTATTAACTTATAATAAGCCTTTATATCCCAAGAATACTGAGTTTTTAAAAAGTCAAGAAATTCGATTTTCTAGCCCCTAGTGAGTGTAAAATCGCGTTTCCTTCACTTCTTTCAAACTGCCTAAAAATCATATAAATGGATGTATCACCTCATAATAAGCCTCTATATAAAAAGAATATAGAGTTTTTAACAAGTCAAGAAAATTTATTTTCTAGACCCTAGTGAGTGTAAAATCGCGTTTACTTCACTGGTTTCAAACTTCGAAAAAATCATATAAATGGTTGTTTCACGCCATAATAAGCCTATATATACCAAGAATACTGAGTTTTTAAAAAGTCAAGAAATTCGATTTTATAGCCACTAGTGAGTGTAAAATCGCGTTTACTTCACTTCTTTCAAACTGCCTAAAAATCATATAAATGGATGTATCACCTCATAATAAGCCTCTATATACCAAGAATATTGAGTTTTTAACAAGACAAGACAATTGATTTTCTAGCCCCTAGTGAGTGTAAAATCGCGTTTACTTCACTTCTTTCAAACTTCGAAAAAAACATATAAATGGTTGTTTCACGTCATAATAAGGCTATATATACCAAGAATACTGAGTTTTTAAAAAGTCAAGAAATTCGATTTTCTAGCACGTAGTGAGTGTAAAATCGCGTTTACTTCACTTCTTTCAAACTGCTCAAAAATCATATAAATGGATGTATCACCTCATAATAAGCCCCTATGTACCAAGAATATTGAGTTTTTAACAAGTCAAGAAAATCGATTTTCTAGCCTTCAGTGAGTGTAAAATCTCGTTTACTTTACTTCTTTCAAACTTCGAAAAAATCATATAAATGGTTGTTTCACGTCATAATAAGCCCATATATACCAAGAATACTGAGTTTTTAGAAAGTGAAGAAATTCGATTTTCTAGCCCCTAGTGAGTGTAAAATCGTGTTTACTTCACTTCTTTCAAACTGCTTAAAAATCATATAAATCGATGTATTAACTTATAATAAGCCTTTGTCTACCAAAAATACTCAGTTTTGAAAAGTCAAGAAATTCTATTTTCTAGCCACTAGTGAGTGTAAATTTGCGTTTACTTCACTTCTTTCAAACTTCGAAAAAATCATATAAATGGTTGTTTCAGGCCATAATAAGCCTATATATCCCAAGAATACTGAGTTTTTAAAAAGTCAAGAAATTCGATTTTCTAGCCCCTAGTGAGTGTAAAATCGCGTTTCCTTCACTTCTTTCATACTGCTTAAAAGTCATATAAATGGATGTATCACCTCATAATAAGCCTCTATATACCAAGAATATTGAGTTTTTAACAAGTCAAGAAAATCGATTTTCTAGCCCCTAGTGAGTGTAAAATCGCGTTTACTTCACTTCTTTCAAACTGCTTAAAAATCATATAAATCGATGTATTAACTTATAATAAGCCTTTGTCTACCAAAAATACTCAGTTTTCAAAAAGTCAAGAAATTCGATTTTCTAGCCACTAGTGAGTGTAAATTTGCGTTTACTTCACTTCTTTCAAACTTCGAAAAAATCATATAAATGGTTGTTTCACGCCATAATAAGCCTATATATCCCAAGAATACTGAGTTTTCAAAAAGTCATGAAAATCGATTTTCTAGCCACTAGTGAGTGTAAAATCGCGTTTACTTCACTTCTTTCAAACTGCTTAAAAATCATATAAATTGATGTATTACCTCATAATAAGCCTCTATATACCAAGAATATTGCGTTTTTAACAAGTCAAGAAAATCGATTTTCTATCCCCTAGTGAGTGTAAAATCGCGTTTACTTCACTTCTTTCAAACTGCTTAAAAATCATATAAATCGATGTATTAACTTATAATAAGCCTTTGTCTACCAAAAATACTCAGTTTTCAAAAAGTCAAGAAATTCGATTTTCTAGCCACTAGTGAGTGTAAATTTGCGTTTACTTCACTTCTTTCAAACTTCGAAAAAATCATATAAATGGTTGTTTCACGCCATAATAAGCCTATATATCCCAAGAATACTGAGTTTTCAAAAAGTCATGAAAATCGATTTTCTAGCCACTAGTGAGTGTAAAATCGCGTTTACTTTACTTCTTTCAAACTGCTTAAAAATCATATAAATTGATGTATTACCTCATAATAAGCCTCTATATACCAAGAATATTGAGTTTTTAACAAGTCAAGAAAATCGATTTTCTATCCCCTAGTGAGTATAAAATCGCGTTTACTTCACTTCTTTCAAACTTCGAAAAAATCCCACAAATGGTTGTTTCACGTCATTATAAGCCTATATATACCAAGAATATTGATTTTTCAACAAGTCAAGAAAATCGATTTTCTAGCCCCTAGTGATTGTAAAATCGCGTTTACTTCACTTCTTTCAAACTTCGAAAAAATCATATAAATGCTTGTTTCACGTCATAATAAGCCTATATATACCTCGAATACTGATTTTTAAAAAGTCAAGAAATTCGATTTTCTAGCCACTAGTGAGTGTAAAATAGCGTTTACTTCACTTCTTTCAAACTGCTTAAAAATCATATAAATCGATGTATTAACTTATAATAAGCCTTTATATCCCAAGAATACTGAGTTTTTAAAAAGTCAAGAAATTCGATTTTCTAGCCCCTA
This sequence comes from Deroplatys truncata, assembly GCA_030765065.1. Taxonomy (NCBI): domain Eukaryota; kingdom Metazoa; phylum Arthropoda; class Insecta; order Mantodea; family Mantidae; genus Deroplatys; species Deroplatys truncata. The sequence continues at coordinate 413,140 of JAUKNL010000046.1, forward strand.
GTGAGTGTAAAATCGCGTTTACTTCACTTCTTTCAAACTGCCTAAAAATCATATAAATGGATGTATCACCTCATAATAAGCCTCTATATAAAAAGAATATTGAGTTTTTAACAAGTCAAGAAAATTGATTTTCTAGACCCTAGTGAGTGTAAAATCGCGTTTACTTCACTGGTTTCAAACTTCGAAAAAATCATATAAATGGTTGTTTCACGCCATAATAAGCCTATATATACCAAGATAACTGAGTTTTCAAAAAGTCAAGAAATTCGATTTTCTAGCCACTAGTGAGTGTAAAATCGCGTTTACTTCACTTCTTTCAAACTGCTTAAAAATCATATAAATCGATGTATTAACTTATAATAAGCCTCTATATACCAAAAATACTGAGTTTTCAAAAAGTCAAGAAAATCTATTTTCTGGCCCTAGTGTGTGTAAAATCGCGTTTACTTCACTATTTCAAACTGCTTAAAAATCATATAAATGGATGTATCACCTCATAATAAGTCTCTATATACCAAAAATACTGAGTTTTCAAAAAGTCACGAAATTCGATTTTCTAGTCTCTATTGAGTGTAAAATCTCGCCGTGGCCGAGTGGTTAGACCGCTCGCCTCCCACCAAAGCAGCCCGGGTTCAATCCCAGGGACCTGCATGTGGGATTTGTGGTGGACGAAGCGGCGTCTGGGCGGGTTTTCTCCTGGTTCTCCGGTTTCCCCCGCCATTCATTCCACCAACTGCTCCATCATCACCTTTCCTTTCATCCATTTCACCAACATTTCGTTTCATCTACTTCCTTCATCCTATACCAGGCATCGGGCTGATCATCCATCCTGGATCTTCTGTCTGATCCATGAGTGTCTGCTCCTCGACGGGCCTCTGACCCCAGGCACCCGCTTGTAAGTCCTGGGGGGTGTAAGTCCTACATAAGAGAAGGGTAAACAGATAATGAATGAATGAATGAATATTGAGTGTACAATCTCGTTTACTTCACTTCTTTCAAACTTCGAAAAAAACATATAAATGGTTGTTTCACGTCATAATAAGCCTATATATACCAAGAATACTGAGTTTTTAAAAAGTCAAAAAATTCGATTTTCTAGCACGTAGTGAGTGTATAATCGCGTTTACTTCACTTCTTTCAAACTGCTCAAAAATCATATAAATGGATGTATCACCTCATAATAAGCCCCTATGTACCAAGAATATTGAGTTTTTAACAAGTCAAGAAAATCGATTTTCTAGCCTTCGGTGAGTGTAAAATCGCGTTTACTTTACTTCTTTCAAACTTCGAAGAAATCATATAAATGGTTGTTTCACGTCATAATAAGCCCATATATACCAAGAATACTGAGTTTTTAGAAAGTGAAGAAATTCGATTTTCTAGCCCCTAGTGAGTGTAAAATCGCGTTTACTTCACTTCTTTCAAACTGCTTAAAAATCATATAAATCGATGTATTAACTTATAATAAGCCTTTGTCTACCAAAAATACTCAGTTTTGAAAAGTCAAGAAATTCTATTTTCTAGCCACTAGTGAGTGTAAATTTGCGTTTACTTCACTTCTTTCAAACTTCGAAAAAATCATATAAATGGTTGTTTCAGGCCATAATAAGCCTATATATCCCAAGAATACTGAGTTTTTAAAAAGTCAAGAAATTCGATTTTCTAGCCCCTAGTGAGTGTAAAATCGCGTTTACTTCACTTCTTTCATACTGCTTAAAAGTCATATAAATGGATGTATCACCTCATAATAAGCCTCTATATACCAAGAATATTGAGTTTTTAACAAGTCAAGAAAATCGATTTTCTAGCCCCTAGTGAGTGTAAAATCGCGTTTACTTCACTTCTTTCAAACTGCTTAAAAATCATATAAATCGATGTATTAACTTATAATAAGCCTTTGTCTACCAAAAATACTCAGTTTTCAAAAAGTCAAGAAATTCGATTTTCTAGCCACTAGTGAGTGTAAATTTGCGTTTACTTCACTTCTTTCAAACTTCGAAAAAATCATATAAATGGTTGCTTCACGCCATAATAAGCCTATATATCCCAAGAATACTGAGTTTTCAAAAAGTCATGAAAATCGATTTTCTAGCCACTAGTGAGTGTAAAATCGCGTTTACTTCACTTCTTTCAAACTGCTTAAAAATCATATAAATTGATGTATTACCTCATAATAAGCCTCTATATACCAAGAATATTGCGTTTTTAACAAGTCAAGAAAATCGATTTTCTATCCCCTAGTGAGTGTAAAATCGCGTTTACTTCACTTCTTTCAAACTGCTTAAAAATCATATAAATCGATGTATTAACTTATAATAAGCCTTTGTCTACCAAAAATACTCAGTTTTAAAAAAGTCAAGAAATTCGATTTTCTAGCCACTAGTGAGTGTAAATTTGCGTTTACTTCACTTCTTTCAAACTTCGAAAAAATCATATAAATGGTTGTTTCACGCCATAATAAGCCTATATATCCCAAGAATACTGAGTTTTCAAAAAGTCAAGAAATTCGATTTTCTAGCCCCTAGTGATTGTAAAATCGCGTTTACTTCACTTCTTTCAAACTTCGAAAAAATCATATAAATGCTTGTTTCACGTCATAATAAGCCTATATATACCTCGAATACTGATTTTTAAAAAGTCAAGAAATTCGATTTTCTAGCCACTAGTGAGTGTAAAATAGCGTTTACTTCACTTCTTTCAAACTGCTTAAAAATCATATAAATCGATGTATTAACTTATAATAAGCCTTTATATCCCAAGAATACTGAGTTTTTAAAAAGTCAAGAAATTCGATTTTCTAGCCCCTAGTGAGTGTAAAATCGCGTTTACTTCACTTCTTTCAAACTGCCTAAAAATCATACAAATGGATGTATCACCTCATAATAAGCCTCTATATAAAAAGAATATTGAGTTTTTAACAAGTCAAGAAAATTGATTTTCTAGACCCTAGTGAGTGTAAAATCGCGTTTACTTCACTGGTTTCAAACTTCGAAAAAATCATATAAATGGTTGTTTCACGCCATAATAAGCCTATATATACCAAGATAACTGAGTTTTCAAAAAGTCAAGAAATTCGATTTTCTAGCCACTAGTGAGTGTAAAATCGCGTTTACTTCACTTCTTTCAAACTGCTTAAAAATCATATAAATCGATGTATTAACTTATAATAAGCCTCTATATACCAAAAATACTGAGTTTTCAAAAAGTCAAGAAAATCGATTTTCTGGCCCTAGTGAGTGTAAAATCGCGTTTACTTCACTATTTCAAACTGCTTAAAAATCATATAAATGGATGTATCACCTCATAATAAGTCTCTATATACCAAAAATACTGAGTTTTCAAAAAGTCACGAAATTCGATTTTCTAGCCTCTATTGAGTGTAAAATCTCGCCGTGGCCGAGTGGTTAGACCGCTCGCCTCCCACCAAAGCAGCCCGGGTTCAATCCCAGGGACCTGCATGTGGGATTTGTGGTGGACGAAGCGGCGTCTGGGCGGGTTTTCTCCGGGTTCTCCGGTTTCCCCCGCCATTCATTCCACCAACTGCTCCATCATCACCTTTCCTTTCATCCATTTCACCAACATTTCGTTTCATCTACTTCCTTCATCCTATACCAGGCATCGGGCTGATCACCCATCCTGGATCTTCTGTCTGATCCATGAGTGTCTGCTCCTCGACGGGCCTCTGACCCCAGACACCCGCTTGTAAGTCCTGGGGGGTGTAAGTCCTACATAAGAGAAGGGTAAACAGATAATGAATGAATGAATGAATATTGAGTGTAAAATCTCGTTTACTTCACTTCTTTCAAACTTCGAAAAAAACATATAAATGGTTGTTTCACGTCATAATAAGCCTATATATACCAAGAATACTGAGTTTTTAAAAAGTCAAGAAATTCGATTTTCTAGCACGTAGTGAGTGTATAATCGCGTTTACTTCACTTCTTTCAAACGGCTTAAAAATCATATAAATCGATTGATTAACTTATAATAAGCCTTTGTATACCAAAAATACTCAGTTTTCAAAAAGTCAAGAAATTCGATTTTCTAGCCACTAGTGAGTGTAAATTTGCGTTTACTTCACTTCTTTCAAACTTCGAAAAAATCATATAAATGGTTGTTTCACGCCATAATAAGCCTATATATCCCAAGAATACTGAGTTTTTAAAAAGTCAAGAAATTCGATTTTCTAGCCCCTAGTGAGTGTAAAATCGCGTTTACTTCACTTCTTTCATACTGCTTAAAAGTCATATAAATGGATGTATCACCTCATAATAAGCCTCTATATACAAGAAAGTTGAGTTTTTAACAAGTCAAGAAAATCGATTTTCTAGCCCCTAGTGAGTGTAAAATCGCGTTTACTTCACTTCTTTCAAACTGCATAAAAATCATATAAATCGATGTATTAACTAATAATAAGCCTCTATATACCAAAAATACTGAGTTTTCAAAAGTCAAGAAAATCGATTTTCTAGCCACTAGTGAGTGTAAAATCGCGTTTACTTCACTTCTTTCAAACTGCTTAAAAATCATATAAATTGATGTATTACCTCATAATAAGCCTCTATATACCAAGAATATTGAGTTTTTAACAGGTCAAGAAAATCGATTTTCTATCCCCTAGTAAGTATAAAATCGCGTTTACTTCATTTCTTTCAATCTGCTTAAAAATCATATAAATCGATGTATTAACTTATAATAAGCCTTTATATCCCAAGTATACTGAGTTTTTAAAAAGTCAAGAAATTCGATTTTCTAGCCCCTAGTGAGTGTAAAATCGCGTTTACTTCACTTCTTTCAAACTGCCTAAAAATCATATAAATGGATGTATCACCTCATTATAAGCCTCTATATACCAAGAATATTGAGTTTTTAACAAGTCAAGAAAATTGTTTTTCTAGACCCTAGTGAGTGTAAAATCGCGTTTACTTCACTTCTTTCAAACTTCGAAAAAATCACATAAATGGTTGTTTCACGTCATAATATCAGAATGGTGAGTTTTTAAAAAGTCAAGAAATTCGATTTTCTAGCCACTAGTGAGTGTAAAATCGCGTTTACTTCACTTCTTTCAAACTGCTTAGAAATCATATAAATCGATGTATTAACTTATAATAAGCCTTTGTCTACCAAAAATACTCAGTTTTCAAAAAGTCAAGAAATTCGATTTTCTAGCCACTAGTGAGTGTAAATTTGCGTTTACTTCACTTCTTTCAAACTTCGAAAAAATCATATAAATGGTTGTTTCACGCCATAATAAGCCTATATATCCCAAGAATACTGAGTTTTTAAAAAGTCAAGAAATTCGATTTTCTAGCCCCTAGTGAGTGTAAAATCGCGTTTACTTCACTTCTTTCAAACTGCTTAAAAATCATATAAATCGATGTATTAACTTATCGATTTTCTAGCCCCTAGTGAGTGTAAAATCGCGTTTACTTCACTTCTTTCAAACTGCTTAAAAATCATATAAATCGATGTATTAACTTATAATAAGCCTCTATATACCAAAAATACTGAGTTTTCAAAAAGTCAAGAAATTCGATTTTCTAGCCCCTAGTGAGTGTAAAATCGCGTTTACTTCACTTCTTTCAAACTGCCTAAAAATCATATAAATGGATGTATCACCTCATAATAAGCCTCTATATAAAAGGAATATTGAGTTTTTAACAAGTCAAGAAAATTGATTTTCTAGACCCTAGTGAGTGTAAAATCGCGTTTACTTCACTGGTTTCAAACTTCGAAAAAATCATATAAATGGTTGTTTCACGTCATAATAAGCCCATATATACCAAGAATACTGAGTTTTTAGAAAGTGAAGAAATTCGATTTTCTAGCCCCTAGTGAGTGTAAAATCGCGTTTACTTCACTTCTTTCAAACGGCTTAAAAATCATATAAATCGATGTATTAACTTATAATAAGCCTTTGTATACCAAAAATACTCAGTTTTCAAAAAGTCAAGAAATTCGATTTTCTAGCCACTAGTGAGTGTAAATTTGCGTTTACTTCACTTCTTTCAAACTTCGAAAAAATCATATAAATGGTTGTTTCACGCCATAATAAGCCTATATATCCCAAGAATACTGAGTTTTTAAAAAGTCAAGAAATTCGATTTTCTAGCCCCTAGTGAGTGTAAAATCGCGTTTACTTCACTTCTTTCATACTGCTTAAAAGTCATATAAATGGATGTATCACCTCATAATAAGCCTCTATATACCAAGAATATTGAGTTTTTAACAAGTCAAGAAAATCGATTTTCTAGCCCCTAGTGAGTGTAAAATCGCGTTTACTTCACTTCTTTCAAACTGCATAAAAATCATATAAATCGATGTATTAACTTATAATAAGCCTCTATATACCAAAAATACGGAGTTTTCAAAAAGTCATGAAAATCGATTTTCTAGCCACTAGTGAGTGTAAAATCGCGTTTACTTCACTTCTTTCAAACTGCTTAAAAATCATGTAAGTTGATGTATTACCTCATAATAAGCCTCTATATACCAAGAATATTGAGTTTTTAACAAGTCAAGAAAATCGATTTTCTATCCCCTAGTGAGTGTAAAATCGCGTTTACTTCTCTTCTTTCAAACTTCGAAAAAATCCCACAAATGGTTGTTTCACGTCATTATAAGCCTATATATACCAAGAATATTGATTTTTCAACAAGTCAAGAAAATCGATTTTCTAGCCCCTAGTGATTGTAAAATCGCGTTTACTTCACTTCTTTCAAACTTCGAAAATATCATATAAATGCTTGTTTCACGTCATAATAAGCCTATATATACCTCGAATACTGATTTTTAAAAAGTCAAGAAATTCCATTTTCTAGCCACTAGTGAGTGCAAAATAGCGTTTACTTCACTTCTTTCAAACTGCTTAAAAATCATATAAATCGATGTATTAACTTATAATAAGCCTTTATATCCCAAGAATACTGAGTTTTTAAAAAGTCAAGAAATTCGATTTTCTAGCCCCTAGTGAGTGTAAAATCGCGTTTACTTCACTTCTTTCAAACTGCCTAAAAATCATATAAATGGATGTATCACCTCATCATAAGCCTCAATATAAAAAGAATATTGAGTTTTTAACAAGTCAAGAAAATTGATTTTCTAGACCCTAGTGAGTGTAAAATCGCGTTTACTTCACTGGTTTCAAACTTCGAAAAAATCATATAAATGGTTGTTTCACGCCATAATAAGCCTATATATACCAAGATAACTGAGTTTTCAAAAAGTCAAGAAATTCGATTTTCTAGCCACTAGTGAGTGTAAGATCGCGTTTACTTCACTTCTTTCAAACTGCTTAAAAATCATATAAATCGATGTATTAACTTATAACAAGCCTCTATATACCAAAAATACTGAGTTTTGAAAAAGTCAAGAAAATCGATTTTCTGGCCCTAGTGAGTGTAAAATCGCGTTTACTTCACTATTTCAAACTGCTTAAAAATCATATAAATGGATGTATCACCTCATAATAAGTCTCTATATACCAAAAATACTGAGTTTTCAAAAAGTCACGAAATTCGATTTTCTAGCCTCTATTGAGTGTAAAATCTCGTTTACTTCACTTCTTTCAAACTTCGAAAAAAACATATAAATGGTTGTTTCACGTCATAATAAGCCTATATATACCAAGAATACTGAGTTTTTAAAAAGTCAAGAAATTCGATTTTTTAGCACGTGTTGAGTGTAAAATCGCGTTTACTTCACTTCTTTCAAACTGCTCAAAAATCATATAAATGGATGTATCACCTCATAATAAGCCCCTATGTACCAAGAATATTGAGTTTTTAACAAGTCAAGAAAATCGATTTTCTAGCCTTCAGTGAGTGTAAAATCGCGTTTACTTTACTTCTTTCAAACTTCGAAAAAATCATATAAATGGTTGTTTCACGTCATAATAAGCCCATATATACCAAGAATACTGAGTTTTTAGAAAGTGAAGAAATTCGATTTTCTAGCCCCTAGTGAGTGTAAAATCGCGTTTACTTCACTTCTTTCAAACGGCTTAAAAATCATATAAATCGATGTATTAACTTATAATAAGCCTTTGTATACCAAAAATACTCAGTTTTCAAAAAGTCAAGAAATTCGATTTTCTAGCCACTAGTGAGTGTAAATTTGCGTTTACTTCACTTCTTTCAAACTTCGAAAAAATCATATAAATGGTTGTTTCACGCCATAATAAGCCTATATATCCCAAGAATACTGCGTTTTTAAAAAGTCAAGAAATTCGATTTTCTAGCCCCTAGTGAGTGTAAAATCGCGTTTACTTCACTTCTTTCATACTGCTTAAAAGTCATATAAATGGATGTATCACCTCATAATAAGCCTCTATATACCAAGAATATTGAGTTTTTAACAAGTCAAGAAAATTGATTTTCTAGCCCCTAGTGAGTGTAAAATCGCGTTTACTTCACTTCTTTTAAACTGCATAAAAATCATATAAATCGATGTATTAACTTATAATAAGCCTCTATATACCAAGAATATTGAGTTTTTAACAGGTCAAGAAAATCGATTTTCTATCCCCTAGTAAGTATAAAATCGCGTTTACTTCACTTCTTTCAAACTTCGAAAAAATCATATAAATGGTTGTTTCACGTCATTATAAGCCTATATATACCAAAAATACTGAGTTTTTAAAAAGTGAAGAAATTCGATTTTCTAGCCCCTAGTGAGTGTAAAATCGCGTTTACTTCACTTCTTTCAAACTGCTTAAAAATCATATAAATGGATGTATCACCTCATAATAAGCCTATATATACCAAGAATACTGATTTTAAAAAAGTCAAGAAATTCGATTTTCTAGCCACTAGTGAGTGTAAAATCCCGTTTACTTCACTTCTTCCAAACTACTTAAAAATCATATAAATCGATGTATTAACTTATAATAAGCCTTTATATCCCAAGAATACTGAGTTTTTAAAAAGTCAAGAAATTCGATTTTCTAGCCCCTAGTGAGTGTAAAATCGCGTTTACTTCACTTCTTTCAAACTGCCTAAAAATCATATAAATGGATGTATCACCTCATAATAAGCCTCTATATACCAAGAATATTGAGGTTTTAACAAGTCAAGAAAATTGATTTTCTAGACCCTAGTGAGTGTAAAATCGCGTTTACTTCACTTCTTTCAAACTTCGAAAAAATCATATAAATGGTTGTTTCACGTCATAATAAGCCTATATATATATCAGAATGGTGAGTTTTTAAAAAGTCAAGAAATTCGATTTTCTAGCCACTAGTGAGTGTAAAATCGCGTTTACTTCACTTCTTTCAAACTGCCTAAAAATCATATAAATGGATGTATCACCTCATAATAAGCCTCTATATACCAAGAATATTGAGTTTTTAACAAGACAAGACAATTGATTTTCTAGCCCCTAGTGAGTGTAAAATCGCGTTTACTTCACTTCTTTCAAACTAGAAAAAATCATATAAATGCTTGTTTCACGTCATAATAAGCTTATATATACCAAGATAACTGAGTTTTTAAAAAGTCAAGAAATTCGATTTTCTAGCCACCAGTGAGTGTAAAATCGCGTTTACTTCACTTCTTTCAAACTGCTTAAAAATCATATAAATCGATGTATTAACTTATAATAAGCCTCTATATACCAAAAATACTGAGATTTCAAAAAGTCAAGAAAATCGATTTTCTGGCCCTAGTGAGTGTAAAATCGCGTTTACTTCACTATTTCAAACTGCTTAAAAATCATATAAATGGATGTATCACCTCATAATAAGTCTCTATATACCAAAAATACTGAGTTTTCAAAAAGTCACGAAATTCGATTTTCTAGCCTCTATTGAGTGTAAAATCGCGTTTACTTCACTTCTTTCAAACTTCGAAAAAAACATATAAATGGTTGTTTCACGTCATAATAAGCCTATATATACCAAGAATACTGAGTTTTTAAAAAGTCAAGAAATTCGATTTTCTAGCACGTAGTGCGAGTAAAATCGCGTTTACTTCACTTCTTTCAAACTGCTCAAAAATCATATAAATGGATGTATCACCTCATAATAAGCCCCTATGTACCAAGAATATTGAGTTTTTAACAAGTCAAGAAAATCGATTTTCTAGCCTTCAGTGAGTGTAAAATCGCGTTTACTTTACTTCTTTCAAACTTCGAAAAAATCATATAAATGGTTGTTTCACGTCATAATAAGCCCATATATACCAAGAATCCTGAGTTTTTAGAAAGTGAAGAAATTCGATTTTCTAGCCCCTAATGAGTGTAAAATCGCGTTTACTTCACTTCTTTACAACTGCTTAAAAATCATATAAATCGATGTATTAACTTGTAATAAGCCTTTGTCTACCAAAAATACTCAGTTTTCAAAAAGTCAAGAAATTCGATTTTCTAGCCACTAGTGAGTGTAAATTTGCGTTTACTTCACTTCTTTCAAACTTCGAAAAAATCATATAAACGGTTGTTTCACGCCATAATAGGCCTATATATACCAAGATAACTGAGTTTTTAAAAAGTCAAGAAATTCGATATTCTAGCCCCTAGTGAGTGTAAAATCGCGTTTACTCACTTCTTTCAAACTGCTTAAAAATCATATAAATGGATGTATCACCTCATAATAAGCCTATATATACCAAGAATACTGATTTTTAAAAAGTCAAGAAATTCGATTTTCTAGCCACTAGTGAGTGTAAAATCGCGTTTACTTCACTTCTTTCAAACTGCTTAAAAATCATATAAATCGATGTATTAACTTATAATAAGCCTTTATATCCCAAGAATACTGAGTTTTAAAAAGTCAAGAAATTCGATTTTCTAGCCCCTAGTGAGTGTAAAATCGCGTTTACTTCACTTCTTTCAAACTGCCTAAAAATCATATAAATGGATGTATCACCTCATAATAAGCCTCTATATACCAAGAATATTGAGTTTTTAACAAGTCAAGAAAATTGATTTTCTAGACCCTAGTGAGTGTAAAATCGCGTTTACTTCACTTCTTTCAAACTTCGAAAAAATCATATAAATTGTTGTTTCACGTCATAATAAGCCTATATATATCAGAATGGTGAGTTTTTAAAAAGTCAAGAAATTCGATTTTCTAGCCCCTAGTGAGTGTAAAATCGCGTTTACTTCACTTCTTTCAAACTGCTTAAAAATCATATAAATCGATGTATTAACTTATAATAAGCCTTTATATCCCAAGAATACTGAGTTATTAAAAAGTCAAGAAATTCGATTTTCTAGCCCCTAGTGAGTGTAAAATCGCGTTTACTTCACTTCTTTCAAACTGCCTAAAAATCATATAAATGGATGTATCACCTCATAATAAGCCTCTATAGAAAAAGAATATTGAGTTTTTAACAAGTCAAGAAAATTTATTTTCTAGACCCTAGTGAGTGTAAAATCGCGTTTACTTCACTGGTTTCAAACTTCGAAAAAATCATATAAATGGTTGTTTCACGCCATAATAAGCCTATATATACCAAGAATACTGAGTTTTTAAAAAGTCAAGAAATTCGATTTTATAGCCACTAGTGAGTGTAAAATCTCGTTTACTTCACTTCTTTCAAACTGCCTAAAAATCATATAAATGGATGTATCACCTCATAATAAGCCTCTATATACCAAGAATATTAAGTTTTTAACAAGACAAGACAATTGATTTTCTAGCCCCTAGTGAGTGTAAAATCCCGTTTACTTCACTTCTTTCAAACTAGAAAAAATCATATAAATGCTTGTTTCACGTCATAATAAGCTTATATATACCAAGATAACTGAGTTTTTAAAAAGTGAAGAAATTCGATTTTCTAGCCCCTAGTGAGTGTAAAATCGCGTATACTTCACTTCTTTCAAACTGCTTAAAAATCATATAAATGGAATTTATCACCTCATAATAAGCCTATATATAGCAAGAATACTGATTTTTAAAAAGTCAAGAAATTCGATTTTCTAGCCACTAGTGTGTGTAAAATCGCGTTTACTTTACTTCTTTCAAACTGCTTAAAAATCATATAAATCGATGTATTAACTTATAATAAGCCTTTATATCCCAAGAATACTGAGTTATTAAAAAGTCAAGAAATTCGATTTTCTAGCCCCTAGTGAGTGTAAAATCGCGTTTACTTCACTTCTTTCAAACTGCCTAAAAATCATATAAATGGATGTATCACCTCATAATAAGCCTCTATACCAAGAATATTGAGTTTTTAACAAGTCAAGAAAATTGATTTTCTAGACCCTAATGAGTGTAAAATCGCGTTTACTTCACTTCTTTCAAACTTCGAAAAAATCATATAAATTGTTGTTTCACGTCATAATAAGCCTATATATATCAGAATGGTGAGTTTTTAAAAAGTCAAGAAATTCGATTTTCTAGCCACTAGTGAGTGTAAAATCGCGTTTACTTCACTTCTTTCAAACTGCTTAAAAATCATATAAATGGTTGTTTCACGCCATAATAAGCCTATATATCCCAAGAATACTGAGTTTTTAAAAAGTCAAGAAATTCGATTTTCTAGCCCCTAGTGAGTGTAAAATCGCGTTTACTTCACTTCTTTCAAACTGCTTAAAAATCATATAAATCGATGTATTAACTTATCGATTTTCTAGCCCCTAGTGAGTGTAAAATCGCGTTTACTTCACTTCTTTCAAACTGCTTAAAAATCATATAAATGGTTGTTTCACGTCATAATAAGCCTCTATATACCAAAAATACTGAGTTTTCAAAAAGTCATGAAAATCGATTTTCTAGGCACTAGTGAGTGTAAAATCGCGTTTACTTCACTTCTTTCAAACTTTGAAAAAATCATATAAATTGATGTATTACCTCATAATAAGCCTCTATATACCAAGAATATTGAGTTTTTAACAAGTCAAGAAAATCGATTTTCTATCCCCTAGTGAGTATAAAATCGCGTTTACTTCACTTCTTTCAAACTTCGAAAAAATCCCACAAATGGTTGTTTCACGTCATTATAAGCCTATATATACCAAGAATATTGATTTTTCAACAAGTCAAGAAAATCGATTTTCTAGCCCCTAGTGATTGTAAAATCGCGTTTACTTCACTTCTTTCAAACTTCGAAAAAATCATATAAATGCTTGTTTCACGTCATAATAAGCCTATATATACCTCGAATACTGATTTTTAAAAAGTCAAGAAATTCGATTTTCTAGCCACTAGTGAGTGTAAAATAGCGTTTACTTCACTTCTTTCAAACTGCTTAAAAATCATATAAATCGATGTATTTAACTTATAATAAGCCTTTATATCCCAAGAATACTGAGTTTTTAAAAAGTCAAGAAATTCGATTTTCTAGCCCCTAGTGAGTGTAAAATCGCGTTTACTTCACTTCTTTCAAACTGCCTAAAAATCATATAAATGGATGTATCACCTCATAATAAGCCTCTATATAAAAGGAATATTGAGTTTTTAACAAGTCAAGAAAATTAATTTTCTAGACCCTAGTGAGTGTAAAATCGCGTTTACTTCACTGGTTTCAAAGTTCGAAAAAATCATATAAATGGTTGTTTCACGCCATAATAAGCCTATATATACCAAGATAACTGAGTTTTCAAAAAGTCAAGAAATTCGATTTTCTAGCCACTAGTGAGTGTAAAATCGCGTTTACTTCACTTCTTTCAAACTGCTTAAAAATCATATAAATCGATGTATTAACTTATAATAAGCCTGTATATACCAAAAATACTGAGTTTTCAAAAAGTCAAGAAAATCGATTTTCTGGCCCTAGTGAGTGTAAAATCGCGTTTACTTCACTATTTCAAACTGCTTAAAAATCATATAAATGGATGTATCACCTCATAATAAGTCTCTATATACCAAAAATACTGATTTTTCAAAAAGTCACGAAATTCGATTTTCTAGCCTCTATTGAGTGTAAAATCTCGTTTACTTCACTTCTTTCAAACTTCGAAAAAAATATATAAATGGTTGTTTCACGTCATAATAAGCCCATATATACCAAGAATACTGAGTTTTTAAAAAGTCAAGAAATTCGATTTTCTAGCACGTAGTGAGTGTAAAATCGCGTTTACTTCACTTCTTTCAAACTGCTCAAAAATCATATAAATGGATGTATCACCTCATAATAAGCCCCTATGTACCAAGAATATTGAGTTTTTAACAATTCAAGAAAATCGATTTTCTAACCTTCAGTGAATGTAAAATCGCGTTTACTTTACTTCTTTCAAACTTCGAAAAAATCATATAAATGGTTGTTTCACGTCATAATAAGCCCATATATACCAAGAATACTGAGTTTTTAGAAAGTGAAGAAATTCGATTTTCTAGCCCCTAGTGAGTGTAAAATCGCGTTTACTTCACTTCTTTCAAACGGCTTAAAAATCATATAAATCGATGTTTTAACTTATAATAAGCTTTTGTATACCAAAAATACTCAGTTTTCAAAAAGTCAAGAAATTCGATTTTCTAGCCACTAGTGAGTGTAAATTTGCGTTTACTTCACTTCTTTCAAACTTCGAAAAAATCATATAAATGGTTGTTTCACGCCATAATAAGCCTATATATCCCAAGAATACTGAGTTTTTAAAAAGTCAAGAAATTCGATTTTCTAGCCCCTAGTGAGTGTAAAATCGCGTTTACTTCACTTCTTTCATACTGCTTAAAAGTCATATAAATGGATGTATCACCTCATAATAAGCCTCTATATACCAAGAATATTGAGTTTTTAACAAGTCAAGAAAATCGATTTTCTAGCCCCTAGTGAGTGTAAAATCGCGTTTACTTCACTTCTTTCAAACTGCATAAAAATCATATAAATCGATGTATTAACTTATAATAAGCCTCTATATACCAAAAATACTGAGTTTTCAAAAAGTCAAGAAAATCGATTTTCTAGCCACTAGTGAGTGTAAAATCGCGTTTACTTCACTTCTTTCAAACTGCTTAAAAATCATATACATGGATGTATCACCTCATAATAAGCCTATATATACCAAGAATATTGAGTTTTTAACAAGTCAAGAAAATCGATTTTCTAGCCCCTAGTGAGTGTAAAATCGCGTTTACTTCACTTCTTTCAAACTGCTTAAAAGTCATATAAATCGATGTATTAACTTATAATAAGCCTTTGTCTACCAAAAATACTCAGTTTTCAAAAAGTCAAGAAATTCGATTTTCTAGCCACTAGAGAGTGTAAATTTGCGTTTACTTCACTTCTTTCAAACTTCGAAAAAATCATATAAATGGTTGTTTCACGCCATTATAAGCCTATATATCCCAAGAATACTGAGTTTTTAAAAAGTCAAGAAATTCGATTTTCTAGCCCCTAGTGAGTGTAAAATCGCGTTTACTTCACTTCTTTCAAACTGCTTAAAAATCATATAAATCGATGTATTAACTTATCGATTTTCTAGCCCCTAGTGAGTGTAAAATCCCGTTTACTTCACTTCTTTCAAACTGCTTAAAAATCATATAAATCGATGTATTAACTTATAATAAGCCTCTATATACCAAAAATACGGAGTTTTCAAAAAGTCATGAAAATCGATTTTCTAGCCACTAGTGAGTGTAAAATCGCGTTTACTTCACTTCTTTCAAACTGCTTAAAAATCATGTAAGTTGATGTATTACCTCATAATAAGCCTCTATATACCAAGAATATTGAGTTTTTAACAAGTCAAGAAAATCGATTTTCTATCCCCTAGTGAGTGTAAAATCGCGTTTACTTCTCTTCTTTCAAACTTCGAAAAAATCCCACAAATGGTTGTTTCACGTCATTATAAGCCTATATATACCAAGAATATTGATTTTTCAACAAGTCAAGAAAATCGATTTTCTAGCCCCTAGTGATTGTAAAATCGCGTTTACTTCACTTCTTTCAAACTTCGAAAATATCATATAAATGCTTGTTTCACGTCATAATAAGCCTATATATACCTCGAATACTGATTTTTAAAAAGTCAAGAAATTCCATTTTCTAGCCACTAGTGAGTGCAAAATAGCGTTTACTTCACTTCTTTCAAACTGCTTAAAAATCATATAAATCGATGTATTAACTTATAATAAGCCTTTATATCCCAAGAATACTGAGTTTTTAAAAAGTCAAGAAATTCGATTTTCTAGCCCCTAGTGAGTGTAAAATCGCGTTTACTTCACTTCTTTCAAACTGCCTAAAAATCATATAAATGGATGTATCACCTCATAATAAGCCTCTATATAAAAAGAATATTGAGTTTTTAACAAGTCAAGAAAATTGATTTTCTAGACCCTAGTGAGTGTAAAATCGCGTTTACTTCACTGGTTTCAAACTTCGAAAAAATCATATAAATGGTTGTTTCACGCCATAATAAGCCTATATATACCAAGATAACTGAGTTTTCAAAAAGTCAAGAAATTCGATTTTCTAGCCACTAGTGAGTGTAAGATCGCGTTTACTTCACTTCTTTCAAACTGCTTAAAAATCATATAAATCGATGTATTAACTTATAACAAGCCTCTATATACCAAAAATACTGAGTTTTGAAAAAGTCAAGAAAATCGATTTTCTGGCCCTAGTGAGTGTAAAATCGCGTTTACTTCACTATTTCAAACTGCTTAAAAATCATATAAATGGATGTATCACCTCATAATAAGTCTCTATATACCAAAAATACTGAGTTTTCAAAAAGTCACGAAATTCGATTTTCTAGCCTCTATTGAGTGTAAAATCTCGTTTACTTCACTTCTTTCAAACTTCGAAAAAAACATATAAATGGTTGTTTCACGTCATAATAAGCCTATATATACCAAGAATACTGAGTTTTTAAAAAGTCAAGAAATTCGATTTTCTAGCACGTAGTGAGTGTAAAATCGCGTTTACTTCACTTCTTTCAAACTGCTCAAAAATCATATAAATGGATGTATCACCTCATAATAAGCCCCTATGTACCAAGAATATTGAGTTTTTAACAAGTCAAGAAAATCGATTTTCTAGCCTTCAGTGAGTGTAAAATCGCGTTTACTTTACTTCTTTCAAACTTCGAAAAAATCATATAAATGGTTGTTTCACGTCATAATAAGCCCATATATACCAAGAATACTGAGTTTTTAGAAAGTGAAGAAATTCGATTTTCTAGCCCCTAGTGAGTGTAAAATCGCGTTTACTTCACTTCTTTCAAACGGCTTAAAAATCATATAAATCGATGTATTAACTTATCATAAGCCTTTGTATACAAAAATACTCAGTTTTCAAAAAGTCAAGAAATTCGATTTTCTAGCCACTAGTGAGTGTAAATTTGCGTTTACTTCACTTCCTTCAAACTTCGAAAAAATCATATAAATGGTTGTTTCACGCCATAATAAGCCTATATATCCCAAGAATACTGAGTTTTTAAAAAGTCAAGAAATTCGATTTTCTAGCCCCTAGTGAGTGTAAAATCGCGTTTACTTCACTTCTTTCATACTGCTTAAAAGTCATATAAATGGATGTATCACCTCATAATAAGCCTCTATATACCAAGAATATTGAGTTTTTAACAAGTCAAGAAAATTGATTTTCTAGCCCCTAGTGAGTGTAAAATCGCGTTTACTTCACTTCTTTTAAACTGCATAAAAATCATATAAATCGATGCATTAACTTATAATAAGCCTCTATATACCAAGAATATTGAGTTTTTAACAAGTCAAGAAAATTGATTTTCTAGACCCTAGTGAGTGTAAAATCGCGTTTACTTCACTTCTTTCAAACTTCGAAAAAATCATATAAATGGTTGTTTTACGTCATAATAAGCCTATATATATCAGAATGGTGAGTTTTTAAAAAGTCAAGAAATTCGATTTTCTAGCCACTAGTGAGTGTAAAATCGCGTTTACTTCATTTCTTTCAAACTGCCTAAAAATCATATAAATGGATGTATCACCGCATAATAAGCCTCTATATACCAAGAATATTGAGTTTTTAACAAGTCAAGAAAATTGATTTTCTAGACCCTAGTGAGTGTAAAATCGCGTTTACTTCACTTCTTTCAAACTGCTTAAAAATTATATAAATGGATGTATCACCTCATAATAAGCCTCTATATACCAAGAATATTGAGGTTTTAACAAGTCAAGAAAATTGATTTTCTAGACCCTAGTGAGTGTAAAATCGCGTTTACTTCACTTCTTTCAAACTTCGAAAAAATCATATAAATGGTTGTTTCACGTCATAATAAGCCTATATATATCAGAATGGTGAGTTTTTAAAAAGTCAAGAAATTCGATTTTCTAGCCACTAGTGAGTGTAAAATCGCGTTTACTTCACTTCTTTCAAACTGCCTAAAAATCATATAAATGGATGTATCACCTCATAATAAGCCTCTATATACCAAGAATATTGAGTTTTTAACAAGACAAGACAATTGATTTTCTAGCCCCTAGTGAGTGTAAAATCGCGTTTACTTCACTTCTTTCAAACTAGAAAAAATCATATAAATGCTTGTTTCACGTCATAATAAGCTTATATATACCAAGATAACTGAGTTTTTAAAAAGTCAAGAAATTCGATTTTCTAGCCACCAGTGAGTGTAAAATCGCGTTTACTTCACTTCTTTCAAACTGCTTAAAAATCATATAAATCGATGTATTAACTTATAATAAGCCTCTATATACCAAAAATACTGAGTTTTCAAAAAGTCAAGAAAATCGATTTTCTGGCCCTAGTGAGTGTAAAATCGCGTTTACTTCACTATTTCAAACTGCTTAAAAATCATATAAATGGATGTATCACCTCATAATAAGTCTCTATATACCAAAAATACTGAGTTTTCAAAAAGTCACGAAATTCGATTTTCTAGCCTGTATTGAGTGTAAAATCGCGTTTACTTCACTTCTTTCAAACTTCGAAAAAAACATATAAATGGTTGTTTCACGTCATAATAAGCCTATATATACCAAGAATACTGAGTTTTTAAAAAGTCAAGAAATTCGATTTTCTAGCACGTAGTGCGTGTAAAATCGCGTTTACTTCACTTCTTTCAAACTGCTCAAAAATCATATAAATGGATGTATCACCTCATAATAAGCCCCTATGTACCAAGAATATTGAGTTTTTAACAAGTCAAGAAAATCGATTTTCTAGCCTTCAGTGAGTGTAAAATCGCGTTTACTTTACTTCTTTCAAACTTCGAAAAAATCATGTAAATGGTTGTTTCACGTCATAATAAGCCCATATATACCAAGAATCCTGAGTTTTTAGAAAGTGAAGAAATTCGATTTTCTAGCCCCTAATGAGTGTAAAATCGCGTTTACTTCACTTCTTTACAACTGCTTAAAAATCATATAAATCGATGTATTAACTTATAATAAGCCTTTGTCTACCAAAAATACTCAGTTTTCAAAAAGTCAAGAAATTCGATTTTCTAGCCACTAGTGAGTGTAAATTTGCGTTTACTTCACTTCTTTCAAACTTCGAAAAAATCATATAAATGGTTGTTTCACGCCATAATAAGCCTATATATACCAAGATAACTGAGTTTTTAAAAAGTCAAGAAATTCGATTTTCTAGCCCCTAGTGAGTGTAAAATCGCGTTTACTTCACTTCTTTCATACTGCTTAAAAGTCATATAAATGGATGTATCACCTCATAATAAGCCTCTATATACCAAGAATATTGAGTTTTTAACAAGTCAAGAAAATCGATTTTCTAGCCCCTAGTGAGTGTAAAATCGCGTTTACTTCACTTCTTTCAAACTGCTTAAAAATCATATAAATCGATGTATTAACTTATAATAAGCCTCTATATACCAAAAATACTGAGTATTCAAAAAGTCAAGAAAATCGATTTTCTAGCCACTAATGAGTGTAAAATCGCGTTTACTTCACTTCTTTCAAACTGCTTTAGAATCATATAAATTGATGTATTACCTCATAATAAGCCTCTATATACCAAGAATATTGAGTTTTTAACAAGTCAACAAAATCGATTTTCTATCCCCTAGTAAGTATAAAATCGCGTTTACTTCACTTCTTTCAAACTTCGAAAAAATCATATAAATGGTTGTTTCACGTCATTATAGCCTATATATACCAAAAATACTGAGTTTTTAAAAAGTGAAGAAATTCGATTTTCTAGCCCCTAGTGAGTGTAAAATCGCGTTTACTCACTTCTTTCAAACTGCTTAAAAATCATATAAATGGATGTATCACCTCATAATAAGCCTCTATATACCAAGAATATTGAGTTTTTAACAAGTCAAGAAAATTGATTTTCTAGACCCTAGTGAGTGTAAAATCGCGTTTACTTCACTTCTTTCAAACTGCTTAAAAATTATATAAATGGATGTATCACCTCATAATAAGCCTCTATATACCAAGAATATTGAGGTTTTAACAAGTCAAGAAAATTGATTTTCTAGACCCTAGTGAGTGTAAAATCGCGTTTACTTCACTTCTTTCAAACTTCGAAAAAATCATATAAATGGTTGTTTCACGTCATAATAAGCCTATATATATCAGAATGGTGAGTTTTTAAAAAGTCAAGAAATTCGATTTTCTAGCCACTAGTGAGTGTAAAATCGCGTTTACTTCACTTCTTTCAAACTGCCTAAAAATCATATAAATGGATGTATCACCTCATAATAAGCCTCTATATACCAAGAATATTGAGTTTTTAACAAGACAAGACAATTGATTTTCTAGCCCCTAGTGAGTGTAAAATCGCGTTTACTTCACTTCTTTCAAACTAGAAAAAATCATATAAATGCTTGTTTCACGTCATAATAAGCTTATATATACCAAGATAACTGAGTTTTTAAAAAGTCAAGAAATTCGATTTTCTAGCCACCAGTGAGTGTAAAATCGCGTTTACTTCACTTCTTTCAAACTGCTTAAAAATCATATAAATCGATGTATTAACTTATAATAAGCCTCTATATACCAAAAATACTGAGTTTTCAAAAAGTCAAGAAAATCGATTTTCTGGCCCTAGTGAGTGTAAAATCGCGTTTACTTCACTATTTCAAACTGCTTAAAAATCATATAAATGGATGTATCACCTCATAATAAGTCTCTATATACCAAAAATACTGAGTTTTCAAAAAGTCACGAAATTCGATTTTCTAGCCTGTATTGAGTGTAAAATCGCGTTTACTTCACTTCTTTCAAACTTCGAAAAAAACATATAAATGGTTGTTTCACGTCATAATAAGCCTATATATACCAAGAATACTGAGTTTTTAAAAAGTCAAGAAATTCGATTTTCTAGCACGTAGTGCGTGTAAAATCGCGTTTACTTCACTTCTTTCAAACTGCTCAAAAATCATATAAATGGATGTATCACCTCATAATAAGCCCCTATGTACCAAGAATATTGAGTTTTTAACAAGTCAAGAAAATCGATTTTCTAGCCTTCAGTGAGTGTAAAATCGCGTTTACTTTACTTCTTTCAAACTTCGAAAAAATCATGCAAATGGTTGTTTCACGTCATAATAAGCCCATATATACCAAGAATCCTGAGTTTTTAGAAAGTGAAGAAATTCGATTTTCTAGCCCCTAATGAGTGTAAAATCGCGTTTACTTCACTTCTTTACAACTGCTTAAAAATCATATAAATCGATGTATTAACTTATAATAAGCCTTTGTCTACCAAAAATACTCAGTTTTCAAAAAGTCAAGAAATTCGATTTTCTAGCCACTAGTGAGTGTAAATTTGCGTTTACTTCACTTCTTTCAAACTTCGAAAAAATCATATAAATGGTTGTTTCACGCCATAATAAGCCTATATATACCAAGATAACTGAGTTTTTAAAAAGTCAAGAAATTCGATTTTCTAGCCCCTAGTGAGTGTAAAATCGCGTTTACTTCACTTCTTTCATACTGCTTAAAAGTCATATAAATGGATGTATCACCTCATAATAAGCCTCTATATACCAAGAATATTGAGTTTTTAACAAGTCAAGAAAATCGATTTTCTAGCCCCTAGTGAGTGTAAAATCGCGTTTACTTCACTTCTTTCAAACTGCTTAAAAATCATATAAATCGATGTATTAACTTATAATAAGCCTCTATATACCAAAAATACTGAGTATTCAAAAAGTCAAGAAAATCGATTTTCTAGCCACTAATGAGTGTAAAATCGCGTTTACTTCACTTCTTTCAAACTGCTTTAAAATCATATAAATTGATGTATTACCTCATAATAAGCCTCTATATACCAAGAATATTGAGTTTTTAACAAGTCAACAAAATCGATTTTCTATCCCCTAGTAAGTATAAAATCGCGTTTACTTCACTTCTTTCAAACTTCGAAAAAATCATATAAATGGTTGTTTCACGTCATTATAGCCTATATATACCAAAAATACTGAGTTTTTAAAAAGTGAAGAAATTCGATTTTCTAGCCCCTAGTGAGTGTAAAATCGCGTTTACTCACTTCTTTCAAACTGCTTAAAAATCATATAAATGGATGTATCACCTCATAATAAGCCTATATATACCAAGAATACTCATTTTTAAAAAGTCAAGAAATTCGATTTTCTAGCCACTAGTGAGTGTAAAATCGCGTTTACTTCACTTCTTTCAAACTGCTTAAAAATCATATAAATCGATGTATTAACTTATAATAAGCCTTTATATCCCAAGAATACTGAGTTTTAAAAAGTCAAGAAATTCGATTTTCTAGCCCCTAGTGAGTGTAAAATCGCGTTTACTTCACTTCTTTCAAACTGCCTAAAAATCATATAAATGGATGTATCACCTCATAATAAGCCTCTATATACCAAGAATATTGAGTTTTTAACAAGTCAAGAAAATTGATTTTCTAGACCATAGTGAGTGTAAAATCGCGTTTACTTCACTTCTTTCAAACTTCGAAAAAATCATATAAATTGTTGTTTCACGTCATAATAAGCCTATATATATCAGAATGGTGAGTTTTTAAAAAGTCAAGAAATTCGATTTTCTAGCCACTAGTGAGTGTAAAATCGCGTTTACTTCACTTCTTTCAAACTGCCTAAAAATCATATAAATGGATGTATCACCTCATAATAAGCCTCTATAGAAAAAGAATATTGAGTTTTTAATAAGTCAAGAAAATTTATTTTCTAGACCCTAGTGAGTGTAAAATCGCGTTTACTTCACTGGTTTCAAACTTCGAAAAAGCATATAAATGGTTGTTTCACGCCATAATAAGCCTATATATACCAAGAATACTGAGTTTTTAAAAAGTCAAGAAATTCGATTTTATAGCCACTAGTGAGTGTAAAATCTCGTTTACTTCACTTCTTTCAAACTGCCTAAAAATCATATAAATGGATGTATCACCTCATAATAAGCCTCTATATACCAAGAATATTGAGTTTTTAACAAGACAAGACAATTGATTTTCTAGCCCCTAGTGAGTGTAAAATCGCGTTTACTTCACTTCTTTCAAACTAGAAAAAATCATATAAATGCTTGTTTCACGTCATAATAAGCTTATATATACCAAGATAACTGAGTTTTTAAAAAGTCAAGAAATTCGATTTTCTAGCCCCTAGTGAGTGTAAAATCGCGTTTACTTCACTTCTTTCATACTGCTTAAAAGTCATATAAATGGATGTATCACCTTATAATAAGCCTCTATATACCAAGAATATTGAGTTTTTAACAAGTCAAGAAAATCGATTTTCTAGCCCCTAGTGAGTGTAAAATCGCGTTTACTTCACTTCTTTCAAACTGCATAAAAATCATATAAATCGATGTATTAACTTATAATAAGCCTCTATATACAAAAAATACTGAGTTTTCAAAAAGTCAAGAAAATCGATTTTCTAGCCACTAGTGAGTGTAAAATCGCGTTTACTTCACTTCTTTCAAACTGCTTAAAAATCATATACATGGATGTATCACCTCATAATAAGCCTATATATACCAAGAATATTGAGTTTTTAACAAGTCAAGAAAATCGATTTTCTAGCCCCTAGTGAGTGTAAAATCGCGTTTACTTCACTTCTTTCAAACTGCTTAAAAGTCATATAAATCGATGTATTAACTTATAATAAGCCTTTGTCTACCAAAAATACTCAGTTTTCAAAAAGTCAAGAAATTCGATTTTCTAGCCACTAGAGAGTGTAAATTTGCGTTTACTTCACTTCTTTCAAACTTCGAAAAAATCATATAAATGGTTGTTTCACGCCATTATAAGCCTATATATCCCAAGAATACTGAGTTTTTAAAAAGTCAAGAAATTCGATTTTCTAGCCCCTAGTGAGTGTAAAATCGCGTTTACTTCACTTCTTTCAAACTGCTTAAAAATCATATAAATCGATGTATTAACTTATCGATTTTCTAGCCCCTAGTGAGTGTAAAATCGCGTTTACTTCACTTCTTTCAAACTGCTTAAAAATCATATAAATCGATGTATTAACTTATAATAAGCCTCTATATACCAAAAATACGGAGTTTTCAAAAAGTCATGAAAATCGATTTTCTAGCCACTAGTGAGTGTAAAATCGCGTTTACTTCACTTCTTTCAAACTGCTTAAAAATCATGTAAGTTGATGTATTACCTCATAATAAGCCTCTATATACCAAGAATATTGAGTTTTTAACAAGTCAAGAAAATCGATTTTCTATCCCCTAGTGAGTGTAAAATCGCGTTTACTTCTCTTCTTTCAAACTTCGAAAAAATCCCACAAATGGTTGTTTCACGTCATTATAAGCCTATATATACCAAGAATATTGATTTTTCAACAAGTCAAGAAAATCGATTTTCTAGCCCCTAGTGATTGTAAAATCGCGTTTACTTCACTTCTTTCAAACTTCGAAAATATCATATAAATGCCTGTTTCACGTCATAATAAGCCTATATATACCTCGAATACTGATTTTTAAAAAGTCAAGAAATTCCATTTTCTAGCCACTAGTGAGTGCAAAATAGCGTTTACTTCACTTCTTTCAAACTGCTTAAAAATCATATAAATCGATGTATTAACTTATAATAAGCCTTTATATCCCAAGAATACTGAGTTTTTAAAAAGTCAAGAAATTCGATTTTCTAGCCCCTAGTGAGTGTAAAATCGCGTTTACTTCACTTCTTTCAAACTGCCTAAAAATCATATAAATGGATGTATCACCTCATAATAAGCCTCTATATAAAAAGAATATTGAGTTTTTAACAAGTCAAGAAAATTGATTTTCTAGACCCTAGCGAGTGTAAAATCGCGTTTACTTCACTGGTTTCAAACTTCGAAAAAATCATATAAATGGTTGTTTCACGCCATAATAAGCCTATATATACCAAGATAACTGAGTTTTCAAAAAGTCAAGAAATTCGATTTTCTAGCCACTAGTGAGTGTAAGATCGCGTTTACTTCACTTCTTTCAAACTGCTTAAAAATCATATAAATCGATGTATTAACTTATAACAAGCCTCTATATACCAAAAATACTGAGTTTTGAAAAAGTCAAGAAAATCGATTTTCTGGCCCTAGTGAGTGTAAAATCGCGTTTACTTCACTATTTCAAACTGCTTAAAAATCATATAAATGGATGTATCACCTCATAATAAGTCTCTATATACCAAAAATACTGAGTTTTCAAAAAGTCACGAAATTCGATTTTCTAGCCTCTATTGAGTGTAAAATCTCGTTTACTTCACTTCTTTCAAACTTCGAAAAAAACATATAAATGGTTGTTTCACGTCATAATAAGCCTATATATACCAAGAATACTGAGTTTTTAAAAAGTCAAGAAATTCGATTTTCTAGCACGTAGTGAGTGTAAAATCGCGTTTACTTCACTTCTTTCAAACTGCTCAAAAATCATATAAATGGATGTATCACCTCATAATAAGCCCCTATGTACCAAGAATATTGAGTTTTTAACAAGTCAAGAAAATCGATTTTCTAGCCTTCAGTGAGTGTAAAATCGCGTTTACTTTACTTCTTTCAAACTTCGAAGAAATCATATAAATGGTTGTTTCACGTCATAATAAGCCCATATATACCAAGAATACTGAGTTTTTAGAAAGTGAAGAAATTCGATTTTCTAGCCCCTAGTGAGTGTAAAATCGCGTTTACTTCACTTCTTTCAAACGGCTTAAAAATCATATAAATCGATGTATTAACTTATAATAAGCCTTTGTATACCAAAAATACTCAGTTTTCAAAAAGTCAAGAAACTCGATTTTCTAGCCACTAGTGAGTGTAAATTTGCGTTTACTTCACTTCCTTCAAACTTCGAAAAAATCATATAAATGGTTGTTTCACGCCATAATAAGCCTATATATCCCAAGAATACTGAGTTTTTAAAAAGTCAAGAAATTCGATTTTCTAGCCCCTAGTGAGTGTAAAATCGCGTTTACTTCACTTCTTTCATACTGCTTAAAAGTCATATAAATGGATGTATCACCTCATAATAAGCCTCTATATACCAAGAATATTGAGTTTTTAACAAGTCAAGAAAATTGATTTTCTAGCCCCTAGTGAGTGTAAAATCGCGTTTACTTCACTTCTTTTAAACTGCATAAAAATCATATAAATCGATGTATTAACTTATAATAGGCCTCTATATACCAAGAATATTGAGTTTTTAACAGGTCAAGAAAATCGATTTTCTATCCCCTAGTAAGTATAAAATCGCGTTTACTTCACTTCTTTCAAACTTCGAAAAAATCATATAAATGGTTGTTTCACGTCATTATAAGCCTATATATACCAAAAATACTGAGTTTTTAAAAAGTGAAGAAATTCGATTTTCTAGCCCCTAGTGAGTGTAAAATCGCGTTTACTTCACTTCTTTCAAACTACTTAAAAATCATATAAATCGATGTATTAACTTATAATAAGCCTTTATATCCCAAGAATACTGAGTTTTTAAAAAGTCAAGAAATTCGATTTTCTAGCCCCTAGTGAGTGTAAAATCGCGTTTACTTCACTTCTTTCAAACTGCCTAAAAATCATATAAATGGATGTATCACCTCATAATAAGCCTCTATATACCAAGAATATTGAGGTTTTAACAAGTCAAGAAAATTGATTTTCTAGACCCTAGTGAGTGTAAAATCGCGTTTACTTCACTTCTTTCAAACTTCGAAAAAATCATATAAATGGTTGTTTCACGTCATAATAAGCCTATATATATCAGAATGGTGAGTTTTTAAAAAGTCCTGAAATTCGATTTTCTAGCCACTAGTGAGTGTAAAATCGCGTTTACTTCACTTCTTTCAAACTGCCTAAAAATCATATAAATGGATGTATCACCTCATAATAAGCCTCTTTATACCAAGAATATTGAGTTTTTAACAAGACAAGACAATTGATTTTCTAGCCCCTAGTGAGTGTAAAATCGCGTTTACTTCACTTCTTTCAAACTAGAAAAAATCATATAAATGCTTGTTTCACGTCATAATAAGCATATATATACCAAGATAACTGAGTTTTTAAAAAGTCAAGAAATTCGATTTTCTAGCCACCAGTGAGTGTAAAATCGCGTTTACTTCACTTCTTTCAAACTGCTTAAAAATCATATAAATCGATGTATTAACTTATAATAAGCCTCTATATACCAAAAATACTGAGTTTTCAAAAAGTCAAGAAAATCGATTTTCTGGCCCTAGTGAGTGTAAAATCGCGTTTACTTCACTATTTCAAACTGCTTAAAAATCATATAAATGGATGTATCACCTCATAATAAGTCTCTATATACCAAAAATACTGAGTTTTCAAAAAGTCACGAAATTCGATTTTCTAGCCTGTATTGAGTGTAAAATCGCGTTTACTTCACTTCTTTCAAACTTCGAAAAAAACATAAATGGTTGTTTCACGTCATAATAAGCCTATATATACCAAGAATACTGAGTTTTTAAAAAGTCAAGAAATTCGATTTTCTAGCACGTAGTGCGTGTAAAATCGCGTTTACTTCACTTCTTTCAAACTGCTCAAAAATCATATAAATGGATGTATCACCTCATAATAAGCCCCTATGTACCAAGAATATTGAGTTTTTAACAAGTCAAGAAAATCGATTTTCTAGCCTTCAGTGAGTGTAAAATCGCGTTTACTTTACTTCTTTCAAACTTCGAAAAAATCATATAAATGGTTGTTTCACGTCATAATAAGCCCATATATACCAAGAATCCTGAGTTTTTAGAAAGTGAAGAAATTCGATTTTCTAGCCCCTAATGAGTGTAAAATCGCGTTTACTTCACTTCTTTACAACTGCTTAAAAATCATATAAATCGATGTATTAACTTATAATAAGCCTTTGTCTACCAAAAATACTCAGTTTTCAAAAAGTCAAGAAATTCGATTTTCTAGCCACTAGTGAGTGTAAATTTGCGTTTACTTCACTTCTTTCAAACTTCGAAAAAATCATATAAATGGTTGTTTCACGCCATAATAAGCCTATATATACCAAGATAACTGAGTTTTTAAAAAGTCAAGAAATTCGATTTTCTAGCCCCTAGTGAGTGTAAAATCGCGTTTACTTCACTTCTTTCATACTGCTTAAAAGTCATATAAATGGATGTATCACCTCATAATAAGCCTCTATATACCAAGAATATTGAGTTTTTAACAAGTCAAGAAAATCGATTTTCTAGCCCCTAGTGAGTGTAAAATCGCGTTTACTTCACTTCTTTCAAACTGCTTAAAAATCATATAAATCGATGTATTAACTTATAATAAGCCTCTATATACCAAAAATACTGGGTATTCAAAAAGTCAAGAAAATCGATTTTCTAGCCACTAGTGAGTGTAAAATCGCGTTTACTTCACTTCTTTCAAACTGCTTTAAAATCATATAAATTGATGTATTACCTCATAATAAGCCTCTATATACCAAGAATATTGAGTTTTTAACAAGTCAACAAAATCGATTTTCTATCCCCTAGTAAGTATAAAATCGCGTTTACTTCACTTCTTTCAAACTTCGAAAAAATCATATAAATGGTTGTTTCACGTCATTATAGCCTATATATACCAAAAATACTGAGTTTTTAAAAAGTGAAGAAATTCGATTTTCTAGCCCCTAATGAGTGTAAAATCGCGTTTACTCACTTCTTTCAAACTGCTTAAAAATCATATAAATGGATGTATCACCTCATAATAAGCCTATATATACCAAGAATACTCATTTTTAAAAAGTCAAGAAATTCGATTTTCTAGCCACTAGTGAGTGTAAAATCGCGTTTACTTCACTTCTTTCAAACTGCTTAAAAATCATATAAATCGATGTATTAACTTATAATAAGCCTTTATATCCCAAGAATACTGAGTTTTAAAAAGTCAAGAAATTCGATTTTCTAGCCCCTAGTGAGTGTAAAATCGCGTTTACTTCACTTCTTTCAAACTGCCTAAAAATCATATAAATGGATGTATCACCTCATAATAAGCCTCTATATACCAAGAATATTGAGTTTTTAACAAGTCAAGAAAATTGATTTTCTAGACCATAGTGAGTGTAAAATCGCGTTTACTTCACTTCTTTCAAACTTCGAAAAAATCATATAAATTGTTGTTTCACGTCATAATAAGCCTATATATATCAGAATGGTGAGTTTTTAAAAAGTCAAGAAATTCGATTTTCTAGCCACTAGTGAGTGTAAAATCGCGTTTACTTCACTTCTTTCAAACTGCCTAAAAATCATATAAATGGATGTATCACCTCATAATAAGCCTCTATAGAAAAAGAATATTGAGTTTTTAACAAGTCAAGAAAATTTATTTTCTAGACCCTAGTGAGTGTAAAATCGCGTTTATTTCACTGGTTTCAAACTTCGAAAAAATCATATAAATGGTTGTTTCACGCCATAATAAGCCTATATATACCAAGAATACTGAGTTTTTAAAAAGTCAAGAAATTCGATTTTATAGCCACTAGTGAGTGTAAAATCTCGTTTACTTCACTTCTTTCAAACTGCCTAAAAATCATATAAATGGATGTATCACCTCATAATAAGCCTCTATATACCAAGAATATTGAGGTTTTAACAAGTCAAGAAAATTGATTTTCTAGACCCTAGTGAGTGTAAAATCGCGTTTACTTCACTTCTTTCAAACTTCGAAAAAATCATATAAATGGTTGTTTCACGTCATAATAAGCCTATATATATCAGAATGGTGAGTTTTTAAAAAGTCAAGAAATTCGATTTTCTAGCCACTAGTGAGTGTAAAATCGCGTTTACTTCACTTCTTTCAAACTGCCTAAAAATCATATAAATGGATGTATCACCTCATAATAAGCCTCTATATACCAAGAATATTGAGTTTTTAACAAGACAAGACAATTGATTTTCTAGCCCCTAGTGAGTGTAAAATCGCGTTTACTTCACTTCTTTCAAACTAGAAAAAATCATATAAATGCTTGTTTCACGTCATAATAAGCTTATATATACCAAGATAACTGAGTTTTTAAAAAGTCAAGAAATTCGATTTTCTAGCCACCAGTGAGTGTAAAATCGCGTTTACTTCACTTCTTTCAAACTGCTTAAAAATCATATAAATCGATGTATTAACTTATAATAAGCCTCTATATACCAAAAATACTGAGTTTTCAAAAAGTCAAGAAAATCGATTTTCTGGCCCTAGTGAGTGTAAAATCGCGTTTACTTCACTATTTCAAACTGCTTAAAAATCATATAAATGGATGTATCACCTCATAATAAGTCTCTATATACCAAAAATACTGAGTTTTCAAAAAGTCACGAAATTCGATTTTCTAGCCTGTATTGAGTGTAAAATCGCGTTTACTTCACTTCTTTCAAACTTCGAAAAAAACATATAAATGGTTGTTTCACGTCATAATAAGCCTATATATACCAAGAATACTGAGTTTTTAAAAAGTCAAGAAATTCGATTTTCTAGCACGTAGTGCGTGTAAAATCGCGTTTACTTCACTTGTTTCAAACTGCTCAAAAATCATATAAATGGATGTATCACCTCATAATAAGCCCCTATGTACCAAGAATATTGAGTTTTTAACAAGTCAAGAAAATCGATTTTCTAGCCTTCAGTGAGTGTAAAATCGCGTTTACTTTACTTCTTTCAAACTTCGAAAAAATCATATAAATGGTTGTTTCACGTCATAATAAGCCCATATATACCAAGAATCCTGAGTTTTTAGAAAGTGAAGAAATTCGATTTTCTAGCCCCTAATGAGTGTAAAATCGCGTTTACTTCACTTCTTTACAACTGCTTAAAAATCATATAAATCGATGTATTAACTTATAATAAGCCTTTGTCTACCAAAAATACTCAGTTTTCAAAAAGTCAAGAAATTCGATTTTCTAGCCACTAGTGAGTGTAAATTTGCGTTTACTTCACTTCTTTCAAACTTCGAAAAAATCATATAAATGGTTGTTTCACGCCATAATAAGCCTATATATACTAAGATAACTGAGTTTTTAAAAAGTCAAGAAATTCGATTTTCTAGCCCCTAGTGAGTGTAAAATCGCGTTTACTTCACTTCTTTCATACTGCTTAAAAGTCATATAAATGGATGTATCACCTCATAATAAGCCTCTATATACCAAGAATATTGAGTTTTTAACAAGTCAAGAAAATCGATTTTCTAGCCCCTAGTGAGTGTAAAATCGCGTTTACTTCACTTCTTTCAAACTGCTTAAAAATCATATAAATCGATGTATTAACTTATAATAAGCCTCTATATACCAAAAATACTGAGTATTCAAAAAGTCAAGAAAATCGATTTTCTAGCCACTAGTGAGTGTAAAATCGCGTTTACTTCACTTCTTTCAAACTGCTTTAAAATCGTATAAATTGATGTATTACCTCATAATAAGCCTCTATATACCAAGAATATTGAGTTTTTAACAAGTCAACAAAATCGATTTTCTATCCCCTAGTAAGTATAAAATCGCGTTTACTTCACTTCTTTCAAACTTCGAAAAAATCATATAAATGGTTGTTTCACGTCATTATAGCCTATATATACCAAAAATACTGAGTTTTTAAAAAGTGAAGAAATTCGATTTTCTAGCCCCTAGTGAGTGTAAAATCGCGTTTACTCACTTCTTTCAAACTGCTTAAAAATCATATAAATGGATGTATCACCTCATAATAAGCCTATATATACCAAGAATACTCATTTTTAAAAAGTCAAGAAATTCGATTTTCTAGCCACTAGTGAGTGTAAAATCGCGTTTACTTCACTTCTTTCAAACTGCTTAAAAATCATATAAATCGACGTATTAACTTATAATAAGCCTTTATATCCCAAGAATACTGAGTTTTAAAAAGTCAAGAAATTCGATTTTCTAGCCCCTAGTGAGTGTAAAATCGCGTTTACTTCACTTCTTTCAAACTGCCTAAAAATCATATAAATGGATGTATCACCTCATAATAAGCCTCCTAATACCAAGAATATTGAGTTTTTAACAAGTCAAGAAAATTGATTTTCTAGACCATAGTGAGTGTAAAATCGCGTTTACTTCACTTCTTTCAAACTTCGAAAAAATCATATAAATTGTTGTTTCACGTCATAATAAGTCTATATATATCAGAATGGTGAGTTTTTAAAAAGTCAAGAAATTCGATTTTCTAGCCACTAGTGAGTGTAAAATCGCGTTTACTTCACTTCTTTCAAACTGCCTAAAAATCATATAAATGGATGTATCACCTCATAATAAGCCTCTATAGAAAAAGAATATTGAGTTTTTAACAAGTCAAGAAAATTTATTTTCTAGACCCTAGTGAGTGTAAAATCGCGTTTACTTCACTGGTTTCAAACTTCGAAAAAATCATATAAATGGTTGTTTCACGCCATAATAAGCCTATATATACCAAGAATACTGAGTTTTTAAAAAGTCAAGAAATTCGATTTTATAGCCACTAGTGAGTGTAAAATCTCGTTTACTTCACTTCTTTCAAACTGCTTAAAAATCATATAAATCGATGTATTAACTTATAATAAGCCTCTATATACCAAAAATACTGAGTTTTCAAAAAGTCAAGAAAATCGATTTTCTGGCCCTAGTGAGTGTAAAATCGCGTTTACTTCACTGTTTCAAACTGCTTAAAAATCATATAAATGGATGTATCACCTCATAATAAGTCTCTATATACCAAAAATACTGAGTTTTCAAAAAGTCACGAAATTCGATTTTCTAGCCTCTATTGAGTGTAAAATCGCGTTTACTTCACTTCTTTCAAACTTCGAAAAAAACATATAAATGTTTGTTTCACGTCATAATAAGCCTATATATACCAAGAATACTGAGTTTTTAAAAAGTCAAGAAACTCGATTTTCTAGCACGTAGTGAGTGTAAAATCGCGTTTACTTCACTTCTTTCAAACTGCTCAAA
The DNA here is from genome assembly GCA_030765065.1 of Deroplatys truncata. Classification (NCBI taxonomy): domain Eukaryota; kingdom Metazoa; phylum Arthropoda; class Insecta; order Mantodea; family Mantidae; genus Deroplatys; species Deroplatys truncata. The sequence goes on from JAUKNL010000046.1 coordinate 446,352, forward strand.
AATCATATAAATGGATGTATCACCTCATAATAAGCCCCTATGTACCAAGAATATTGAGTTTTTAACAAGTCAAGAAAATCGATTTTCTAGCCTTCAGTGAGTGTAAAATCGCGTTTACTTTACTTCTTTCAAACTGCTTAAAAATCATATAAATCGATGTATTAACTTATAATAAGCCTTTGTATACCAAAAATACTAAGTTTTCAAAAAGTCAAGAAATTCGAATTTCTAGCCACTAGTGAGTGTAAATTTGCGTTCACTTCACTTCTTTCAAACTTCAAAAAATCATATAAATGGTTGTTTCACGCCATAATAAGCCTATATATCCCAAGAATACTGAGTTTTTAAAAAGTCAAGAAATTCGATTTTCTAGCCCCTAGTGAGTGTAAAATCGCCTTTACTTCACTTCTTTCATACTGCTTAAAAGTCATATAAATGGATGTATCACCTCATAATAAGCCTCTATATACCAAGAATATTGAGTTTTTAACAAGTCAAGAAAATCGATTTTCTAGCCCCTAGTGAGTGTAAAATCGCGTTTACTTCACTTCTTTCAAACTGCTTAAAAATTATATAAATGGATGTATCACCTCATAATAAGCCTCTATATACCAAGAATACTGAGTTTTCAAAAACTCAAGAAATTCGATTTTCTAGCCCCTAGTGAGTGTAAAATCGCGTTTACTTCACTTCTTTCAAACTGCTTAAAAATCATATACATGGATGTATCACCTCATAATAAGCCTCTATATACCAAGAATATTGAGTTTTTAACAAGTCAAGAAAATCCATTTTCTATCCCCTAGTAAGTATAAAATCGCGTTTACTTCACTTCTTTCAAACTTCGAAAAAATCATATAAATGGTTGTTTCACGTCATTATAAGCCTATATATACCAAAAATACTGAGTTTTTAAAAAGTGAAGAAATTCGATTTTCTAGCCCCTAGTGAGTGTAAAATCGCGTTTACTTCACTTCTTTCAAACTGCTTAAAAATCATATAAATGGAATTTATCACCTCATAATAAGCCTATATATACCAAGAATACTGATTTTTAAAAAGTCAAGAAATTCGATTTTCTAGCCACTAGTGAGTGTAAAATCCCGTTTACTTTACTTCTTTCAAACTGCTTAAAAATCATATAAATCGATGTATTAACTTATAATAAGCCTTTATATCCCAAGAATACTGAGTTATTAAAAAGTCAAGAAATTCGATTTTCTAGCCCCTAGTGAGTGTAAAATCGCGTTTACTTCACTTCTTTCAAACTGCCTAAAAATCATATAAATGGATGTATCACCTCATAATAAGTCTCTATATACCAAAAATACTGAGTTTTCAAAAAGTCACGAAATTCGATTTTCTAGCCTGTATTGAGTGTAAAATCGCGTTTACTTCACTTCTTTCAAGCTTCGAAAAAAACATATAAATGGTTGTTTCACGTCATAATAAGCCTATATATACCAAGAATACTGAGTTTTTAAAAAGTCAAGAAATTCGATTTTCTAGCACGTAGTGCGTGTAAAATCGCGTTTACTTCACTTCTTTCAAACTGCTCAAAAATCATATAAATGGATGTATCACCTCATAATAAGCCCCTATGTACCAAGAATATTGAGTTTTTAACAAGTCAAGAAAATCGATTTTCTAGCCTTCAGTGAGTGTAAAATCGCGTTTACTTTACTTCTTTCAAACTTCGAAAAAATCATATAAATGGTTGTTTCACGTCATAATAAGCCCATATATACCAAGAATCCTGAGTTTTTAGAAAGTGAAGAAATTCGATTTTCTAGCCCCTAATGAGTGTAAAATCGCGTTTACTTCACTTCTTTACAACTGCTTAAAAATCATATAAATCGATGTATTAACTTATAATAAGCCTTTGTCTACCAAAAATACTCAGTTTTCAAAAAGTCAAGAAATTCGATTTTCTAGCCACTAGTGAGTGTAAATTTGCGTTTACTTCACTTCTTTCAAACTTCGAAAAAATCATATAAATGGTTGTTTCACGCCATAATAAGCCTATATATACCAAGATAACTGAGTTTTTAAAAAGTCAAGAAATTCGATTATCTAGCCCCTAGTGAGTGTAAAATCGCGTTTACTTCACTTCTTTCATACTGCTTAAAAGTCATATAAATGGATGTATCACCTCATAATAAGCCTCTATATACCAAGAATATTGAGTTTTTAACAAGTCAAGAAAATCGATTTTCTAGCCCCTAGTGAGTGTAAAATCGCGTTTACTTCACTTCTTTCAAACTGCTTAAAAATCATATAAATCGATGTATTAACTTATAATAAGCCTCTATATACCAAAAATACTGAGTATTCAAAAAGTCAAGAAAATCGATTTTCTAGCCACTAGTGAGTGTAAAATCGCGTTTACTTCACTTCTTTCAAACTGCTTTAAAATCATATAAATTGATGTATTACCTCATAATAAGCCTCTATATACCAAGAATATTGAGTTTTTAACAAGTCAACAAAATCGATTTTCTATCCCCTAGTAAGTATAAAATCGCGTTTACTTCACTTCTTTCAAACTTCGAAAAAATCATATAAATGGTTGTTTCACGTCATTATAGCCTATATATACCAAAAATACTGAGTTTTTAAAAAGTGAAGAAATTCGATTTTCTAGCCCCTAGTGAGTGTAAAATCGCGTTTACTCACTTCTTTCAAACTGCTTAAAAATCATATAAATGGATGTATCACCTCATAATAAGCCTATATATACCAAGAATACTCATTTTTAAAAAGTCAAGAAATTCGATTTTCTAGCCACTAGTGAGTGTAAAATCGCGTTTACTTCACTTCTTTCAAACTGCTTAAAAATCATATAAATCGATGTATTAACTTATAATAAGCCTTTATATCCCAAGAATACTGAGTTTTAAAAAGTCAAGAAATTCGATTTTCTAGCCCCTAGTGAGTGTAAAATCGCGTTTACTTCACTTCTTTCAAACTGCCTAAAAATCATATAAATGGATGTATCACCTCATAATAAGCCTCTATATACCAAGAATATTGAGTTTTTAACAAGTCAAGAAAATTGATTTTCTAGACCATAGTGAGTGTAAAATCGCGTTTACTTCACTTCTTTCAAACTTCGAAAAAATCATATAAATTGTTGTTTCACGTCATAATAAGCCTATATATATCAGAATGGTGAGTTTTTAAAAAGTCAAGAAATTCGATTTTCTAGCCACTAGTGAGTGTAAAATCGCGTTTACTTCACTTCTTTCAAACTGCCTAAAAATCATATAAATGGATGTATCACCTCATAATAAGCCTCTATAGAAAAAGAATATTGAGTTTTTAACAAGTCAAGAAAATTTATTTTCTAGACCCTAGTGAGTGTAAAATCGCGTTTACTTCACTGGTTTCAAACTTCGAAAAAATCATATAAATGGTTGTTTCACGCCATAATAAGCCTATATATACCAAGAATACTGAGTTTTTAAAAAGTCAAGAAATTCGATTTTATAGCCACTAGTGAGTGTAAAATCTCGTTTACTTCACTTCTTTCAAACTGCCTAAAAATCATATAAATGGATGTATCACCTCATAATAAGCCTCTATATACCAAGAATATTGAGTTTTTAACAAGACAAGACAATTGATTTTCTAGCCCCTAGTGAGTGTAAAATCGCGTTTACTTCACTTCTTTCAAACTAGAAAAAATCATATAAATGCTTGTTTCACGTCATAATAAGCTTATATATACCAAGATAACTGAGTTTTTAAAAAGTCAAGAAATTCGATTTTCTAGCCACTAGTGAGTGTAAAATCGCGTTTACTTCACTTCTTTCAAACTGCTTAAAAATCATATAAATCGATGTATTAACTTATAATAAGCCTCTATATACCAAAAATACTGAGTTTTCAAAAAGTCAAGAAAATCGATTTTCTGGCCCTAGTGAGTGTAAAATCGCGTTTACTTCACTATTTCAAACTGCTTAAAAATCATATAAATGGATGTATCACCTCATAATAAGTCTCTATATACCAAAAATACTGAGTTTTCAAAAAGTCACGAAATTCGATTTTCTAGCCCCTAGTGAGTGTAAAATCGCGTTTACTTCACTTCTTTCAAACTGCTTAAAAATTATATAAATGGATGTATCACCTCATAATAAGCCTCTATATACCAAGAATACTGAGTTTTCAAAAAGTCAAGAAATTCGATTTTCTAGCCCCTAGTGAGTGTAAAATCGCGTTTACTTCACTTCTTTCAAACTGCTTAAAAATCATATAAATCGATGTATTAACTTATAATAAGCCTTTATATCCCAAGAATACTGAGTTATTAAAAAGTCAAGAAATTCGATTTTCTAGCCCCTAGTGAGTGTAAAATCGCGTTTACTTCACTTCTTTCAAACTGCCTAAAAATCATATAAATGGATGTATCACCTCATAATAAGCCTCTATATACCAAGAATATTGAGTTTTTAACAAGTCAAGAAAATTGATTTTCTAGACCCTAGTGAGTGTAAAATCGCGTTTACTTCACTTCTTTCAAACTTCGAAAAAATCATATAAATTGTTGTTTCACGTCATAATAAGCCTATATATATCAGAATGGTGAGTTTTTAAAAAGTCAAGAAATTCGATTTTCTAGCCACTAGTGAGTGTAAAATCGCGTTTACTTCACTTCTTTCAAACTGCGTAAAAATCATATAAATCGATGTATTAACTTATAATAAGCCTTTATATCCCAAGAATACTGATTTTTTAAAAAGTCAAGAAATTCGATTTTCTAGCCCCTTGTGAGTTTAAAATCGCGTTTACTTCACTTCTTTCAAACTGCCTAAAAATCATATAAATGGATGTATCACCTCATAATAAGCCTCTATATAAAAAGAATATTGAGTTTTTAACAAGTCAAGAAAATTTATTTTCTAGACCCTAGTGAGTGTAAAATCGCGTTTACTTCACTGGTTTCAAACTTCGAAAAAATCATATAAATGGTTGTTTCACGCCATAATAAGCCTATATATACCAAGAATACTGAGTTTTTAAAAAGTCAAGAAATTCGATTTTATAGCCACTAGTGAGTGTAAAATCGCGTTTACTTCACTTCTTTCAAACTGCCTAAAAATCATATAAATGGATGTATCACCTCATAATAAGCCTCTATATAGCAAGAATATTGAGTTTTTAACAAGACAAGACAATTGATTTTCTAGCCCCTAGTGAGTGTAAAATCGCGTTTACTTCACTTCTTTCAAACTAGAAAAAATCATATAAATGCTTGTTTCACGTCATAATAAGCTTATATATACCAAGATAACTGAGTTTTTAAAAAGTCAAGAAATTCGATTTTCTAGCCACTAGTGAGTGTAAAATCGCGTTTACTTCACTTCTTTCAAACTGCTTAAAAATCATATAAATCGATGTATCACCTCATAATAAGCCTCTATATACCAAGAATATTGAGTTTTTAACAAGACAAGACAATTGATTTTCTAGCCCCTAGTGAGTGTAAAATCGCGTTTACTTCACTTCTTTCAAACTAGAAAAAATCATATAAATGCTTGTTTCACGTCATAATAAGCTTATATATACCAAGATAACTGAGTTTTTAAAAAGTCAAGAAATTCGATTTTCTAGCCACTAGTGAGTGTAAAATCGCGTTTACTTCACTTCTTTCAAACTGCTTAAAAATCATATAAATCGATGTATTAACTTATAATAAGCCTCTATATACCAAAAATACTGAGTTTTCAAAAAGTCAAGAAAATCGATTTTCTGGCCCTAGTGAGTGTAAAATCGCGTTTACTTCACTATTTCAAACTGCTTAAAAATCATATAAATGGATGTATCACCTCATAATAAGTCTCTATATACCAAAAATACTGAGTTTTCAAAAAGTCACGAAATTCGATTTTCTAGCCTCTATTGAGTGTAAAATCGCGTTTACTTCACTTCTTTCAAACTTCGAAAAAAACATATAAATGGTTGTTTCACGTCATAATAAGCCTATATATACCAAGAATACTGAGTTTTTAAAAAGTCAAGAAACTCCATTTTCTAGCACGTAGTGAGTGTAAAATCGCGTTTACTTCACTTCTTTCAAACTGCTCAAAAATCATATAAATGGATGTATCACCTCATAATAAGCCCCTATGTACCAAGAATATTGAGTTTTTAGCAAGTCAAGAAAATCGATTTTCTAGCCTTCAGTGAGTGTAAAATCGCGTTTACTTTACTTCTTTCAAACTTCGAAAAAATCATATAAATGGTTGTTTCACGTCATATAAAGCCCATATATACCAAGAATACTGAGTTTTTAGAAAGTGAAGAAATTCGATTTTCTAGCCCCTAGTGAGTGTAAAATCGCGTTTACTTCACTTCTTTCAAACTGCTTAAAAATCATATAAATCGATGTATTAACTTATAATAAGCCTTTGTATACCAAAAATACTCAGTTTTCAAAAAGTCAAGAAATTCGATTTTCTAGCCACTAGTGAGTGTAAATTTGCGTTTACTTCACTTCTTTCAAACTTCGAAAAAATCATATAAATGGTTGTTTCACGCCATAATAAGCCTATATATCCCAAGAATACTGAGTTTTTAAAAAGTCAAGAAATTCGATTTTCTAGCCCCTAGTGAGTGTAAAATCGCCTTTACTTCACTTCTTTCATACTGCTTAAAAGTCATATAAATGGATGTATCACCTCATAATAAGCCTCTATATACCAAGAATATTGAGTTTTTAACAAGTCAAGAAAATCGATTTTCTAGCCCCTAGTGAGTGTAAAATCGCGTTTACTTCACTTCTTTCAAACTGCTTAAAAATTATATAAATGGATGTATCACCTCATAATAAGCCTCTATATACCAAGAATACTGAGTTTTCAAAAAGTCAAGAAATTCGATTTTCTAGCCCCTAGTGAGTGTAAAATCGCGTTTACTTCACTTCTTTCAAACTGCTTAAAAATCATATACATGGATGTATCACCTCATAATAAGCCTCTATATACCAAGAATATTGAGTTTTTAACAAGTCAAGAAAATCCATTTTCTATCCCCTAGTAAGTATAAAATCGCGTTTACTTCACTTCTTTCAAACTTCGAAAAAATCATATAAATGGTTGTTTCACGTCATTATAAGCCTATATATACCAAAAATACTGAGTTTTTAAAAAGTGAAGAAATTCGATTTTCTAGCCCCTAGTGAGTGTAAAATCGCGTTTACTTCACTTCTTTCAAACTGCTTAAAAATCATATAAATGGAATTTATCACCTCATAATAAGCCTATATATACCAAGAATACTGATTTTTAAAAAGTCAAGAAATTCGATTTTCTAGCCACTAGTGAGTGTAAAATCGCGTTTACCTTACTTCTTTCAAACTGCTTAAAAATCATATAAATCGATGTATTAACTTATAATAAGCCTTTATATCCCAAGAATACTGAGTTATTAAAAAGTCAAGAAATTCGATTTTCTAGCCCCTAGTGAGTGTAAAATCGCGTTTACTTCACTTCTTTCAAACTGCCTAAAAATCATATAAATGGATGTATCACCTCATATAAGGCCTCTATATACCAAGAATATTGAGTTTTTAACAAGTCAAGAAAATTGATTTTCTAGACCCTAGTGAGTGTAAAATCGCGTTTACTTCACTTCTTTCAAACTTCGAAAAAATCATATAAATGGTTGTTTCACGTCATAATAAGCCTATATATATCAGAATGGTGAGTTTTTAAAAAGTCAAGAAATTCGATTTTCTAGCCCCTAGTGAGTGTAAAATAGCGTTTACTTCACTTCTTTCAAACTGCTTAAAAATCATATAAATCGATGTATTAACTTATAATAAGCGTCTATATACCAAAAATACTGAGTTTTCAAAAAGTCAAGAAAATCGATTTTCTATCCCCTAGTGAGTATAAAATCGCGTTTTCTTCACTTCTTTCAAACTTCGAAAAAATCATATAAATGGTTGTTTCACGTCATTATAACCTATATATACCAAAAATACTGAGTTTTTAAAAAGTGAAGAAATTCGATTTTCTAGCCACTAGTGAGTGTAAAATCGCGTTTACTTCACTTCTTTCAAACTGCTTAAAAATCATATAAATTGATGTATTACCTCATAATAAGCCTCTATATACCAAGAATATTGAGTTTTTAACAAGTCAAGAAAATCGATTTTCTAGTCTTCAGTGAGTGTAAAATCGCGTTTACTTTACTTGTTTCAAACTTCGAAAAAATCATATAAATCGATGTATTAACTTATAATAAGCCTCTATATACCAAAAATACTGAGTTTTCAAAAAGTCAAGAAAATCGATTTTCTAGCCACTAGTGAGTGTAAAATCGGGTTTACTTCACTTCTTTCAAACTGCTTAAAAATCATATAAATTGATGTATTACCTCATAATAAGCCTCTATATACCAAGAATATTGAGTTTTTAACAGGTCAAGAAAATCGATTTTCTATCCCCTAGTAAGTATAAAATCGCGTTTACTTCACTTCTTTCAAACTGCTTAAAAATCATATAAATGGATGTATCACCTCATAATAAGCCTATATATACCAAGAGTACTGATTTTTAAAAAGTCAAGAAATTCGATTTTCTAGCCACTAGTGAGTGTAAAATCGCGTTTACTTCACTTCTTTCAAACTGCTTAAAAATCATATAAATCGATGTATTAACTTATAATAAGCCTTTATATCCCAAGAATACTGAGTTTTTAAAAAGTCAAGAAATTCGATTTTGTAGCCCCTAGTGAGTGTAAAATCGCGTTTACTTCACTTCTTTCAAACTGCCTAAAAATCATATAAATGAATGTATCACCTCATAATAAGCCTCTATATACCAAGAATATTGAGTTTTTAACAAGTCAAGAAAATTGATTTTCTAGACCCTAGTGAGTGTAAAATCGCGTTTACTTCACTTCTTTCAAACTGCCTAAAAATCATATAAATGAATGTATCACCTCATAATGAGCCTCTATATACCAAGAATATTGAGTTTTTAACAAGTCAAGAAAATTGATTTTCTAGACCCTAGTGAGTGTAAAATCGCGTTTACTTCAATTCTTTCAAACTTCGAAAAAATCATATAAATGGTTGTTTCACGTCATAATAAGCCTATATATATATATCAGAATGGTGAGTTTTTAAAAAGTCAAGAAATTCGATTTTCTAGCCACTAGTGAGTGTAAAATCGCGTTTACTTCACTTCTTTCAAACTGCCTAAAAATCATATAAATGGATTTATCACCTCATAATAAGCCTCTATATAAAAAGAATATTGAGTTTTTAACAAGTCAAGAAAATTTATTTTCTAGACCCTAGTGAGTGTAAAATCGCGTTTACTTCACTGGTTTCAAACTTCGAAAAAATCATATAAATGGTTGTTTCACGCCATAATAAGCCTCTATATACCAAGAATATTGAGTTTTTAACAAGACAAGACAATTGATTTTCTAGCCCCTAGTGAGTGTAAAATCGCGTTTACTTCAATTCTTTCAAACTAGAAAAAATCATATAAATGCTTGTTTCACGTTATAATAAGCTTATATATACCAAGATAACTGAGTGTTTAAAAAGTCAAGAAATTCGATTTTCTAGCCACTAGTGAGTGTAAAATCGCGTTTACTTCAGTTCTTTCAAACTGCTTAAAAATCATATAAATCGATGTATTAACTTATAATAAGCCTCTATATACCAAAAATACTGAGTTTGCAAAAAGTCAAGAAAATCGATTTTCTGGCCCTAGTGAGTGTAAAATCGCGTTTACTTCACTATTTCAAACTGCTTAAAAAGCATATAAATGGATGTATCACCTCATAATAAGTCTCTATATACCAAAAATACTGAGTTTTCAAAAAGTCACGAAATTCGATTTTCTAGCCTCTATTGAGTGTAAAATAGCGTTTACTTCACTTCTTTCAAACTGCTTAAAAATCATATAAATTGATGTATTACCTCATAATAAGCCTCTATATACCAAGAATATTGAGTTTTTAACAAGTCAAGAAAATTGATTTTCTATCCCCTAGTGAGTATAAAATCGCGTTTACTTCACTGGTTTCAAACTTCGAAAAAATCATATAAATGGTTGTTTCACGCCATAATAAGCCTATATATACCAAGATAACTGAGTTTTCAAAAAGTCAAGAAATTCGATTTTCTAGCCACTAGTGAGTGTAAGATCGCGTTTACTTCACTTCTTTCAAACTGTTTAAAAATCATATAAATCGATGTATTAACTTATAATAAGCCTCTATATACCAAAAATACTGAGTTTTGAAAAAGTCAAGAAAATCGATTTTCTGGCCCTAGTGAGGGTAAAATCGCGTTTACTTCACTATTTCAAACTGGTTAAAAATTATATAAATGGATGTATCACCTCATAATAAGCCTCTATATACCAAGAATACTGAGTTTTCAAAAAGTCAAGAAATTCGATTTTCTAGCCCCTAGTGAGTGTAAAATCGCGTTTACTTCACTTCTTTCAAACTGCTTAAAAATCATATACATGGATGTATCACCTCATAATAAGCCTCTATATACCAAGAATATTGAGTTTTTAACAAGTCAAGAAAATCCATTTTCTATCCCCTAGTAAGTATAAAATCGCGTTTACTTCACTTCTTTCAAACTTCGAAAAAATCATATAAATGGTTGTTTCACGTCATTATAAGCCTCTATATACCAAGAATATTTAGTTTTTAACAAGTCAAGAAAATTGATTTTCTAGACCCTAGTGAGTGTAAAATCGCGTTTACTTCACTTCCATAATAAGCCTATATATACCAAGAATACTGAGTTTTTAAAAAGTCAAGAAATTCGATTTTATAGCCACTAGTGAGTGTAAAATCGCGTTTACCTCACTTCTTTCAAACTGCCTAAAAATCATATAAATGGATGTATCACCTCATAATAAGCCTCTATATACCAAGAATATTGAGTTTTTAACAAGACAAGACAATTGATTTTCTAGCCCCTAGTGAGTGTAAAATCGCGTTTACTTCAATTCTTTCAAACTAGAAAAAATCATATAAATGCTTGTTTCACGTTATAATAAGCTTATATATACCAAGATAACTGAGTGTTTAAAAAGTCAAGAAATTCGATTTTCTAGCCACTAGTGAGTGTAAAATCGCGTTTACTTCAGTTCTTTCAAACTGCTTAAAAATCATATAAATCGATGTATTAACTTATAATAAGCCTCTATATACCAAAAATACTGAGTTTTCAAAAAGTCAAGAAAATCGATTTTCTGGCCCTAGTGAGTGTAAAATCGCGTTTACTTCACTATTTCAAACTGCTTAAAAATCATATAAATGGATGTATCACCTCATAATAAGTCTCTATATACCAAAAATACTGAGTTTTCAAAAAGTCACGAAATTCGATTTTCTAGCCTCTATTGAGTGTAAAATAGCGTTTACTTCACTTCTTTCAAACTGCTTAAAAATCATATAAATTGATGTATTACCTCATAATAAGCCTCTATATACCAAGAATATTGAGTTTTTAACAAGTCAAGAAAATCGATTTTCTATCCCCTAGTGAGTATAAAATCGCGTTTACTTCACTGGTTTCAAACTTCGAAAAAATCATATAAATGGTTGTTTCACGCCATAATAAGCCTGTATATACCAAGATAACTGAGTTTTCAAAAAGTCAAGAAATTCGATTTTCTAGCCACTAGTGAGTGTAAGATCGCGTTTACTTCACTTCTTTCAAACTGCTTAAAAATCATATAAATCGATGTATTAACTTATAATAAGCCTCTATATACCAAAAATACTGAGTTTTGAAAAAGTCAAGAAAATCGATTTTCTGGCCCTAGTGAGTGTAAAATCGCGTTTACTTCACTATTTCAAACTGCTTAAAAATCATATAAATGGATGTATCACCTCATAATAAGTCTCTATATACCAAAAATACTGAGTTTTCAAAAAGTCACGAAATTCGATTTTCTAGCCTCTATTGAGTGTAAAATCTCGTTTACTTCACTTCTTTCAAACTTCGAAAAAAACATATAAATGGTTGTTTCACGTCATAATAAGCCTATATATACCAAGAATACTGAGTTTTTAAAAAGTCAAGAAATTCGATTTTCTAGCACGTAGTGAGTGTAAAATCGCGTTTTATTCACTTCTTTCAAACTGCTCAAAAATCATATAAATGGATGTATCACCTCATAATAAGCCCCTATGTACCAAGAATATTGAGTTTTTAACAAGTCAAGAAAATCGATTTTCTAGCCTTCAGTGAGTGTAAAATCGCGTTTACTTTACTTCTTTCAAACTTCGAAAAAATCATATAAATGGTTGTTTCACGTCATAATAAGCCCATATATACCAAGAATACTGAGTTTTTAGAAAGTGAAGAAATTCGATTTTCTAGCCCCTAGTGAGTGTAAAATCGCGTTTACTTCACTTCTTTCAAACGGCTTAAAAATCATATAAATCGATGTATTAACTTATAATAAGCCTTTGTATACCAAAAATACTCAGTTTTCAAAAAGTCAAGAAATTCGATTTTCTAGCCACTAGTGAGTGTAAATTTGCGTTTACTTCACTTCTTTCAAACTTCGAAAAAATCATATAAATGGTTGTTTCACGCCATAATAAGCCTATATATTCAAGAATACTGAGTTTTTAAAAAGTCAAGAAATTCGATTTTCTAGCCCCTAGTGAGTGTAAAATCGCGTTTACTTCACTTCTTTCATACTGCTTAAAAGTCATATAAATGGATGTATCACCTCATAATAAGCGTCTATATACCAAGAATATTTAGTTTTTAACAAGACAAGAAAATCGATTTTCTAGCCCCTAGTGAGTGTAAAATCGCGTTTACTTCACTTCTTTCAAACTGCATAAAAATCATATAAATCGATGTATTAACTTATAATAAGCCTCTATATACCAAGAATATTGAGTTTTTAACAGGTCAAGAAAATCGATTTTCTATCCCCTAGTAAGTATAAAATCGCGTTTACTTCACTTCTTTCAAACTTCGAAAAAATCATATAAATGGTTGTTTCACGTCATTATAAGCCTATATATACCAAAAATACTGAGTTTTTAAAAAGTGAAGAAATTCGATTTTCTAGCCCCTAGTGAGTGTAAAATCGCGCTTACTTCACTTCTTTCAAACTGCTTAAAAATCATATAAATGGATGTATCACCTCATAATAAGCCTATATATACCAAGAATACTGATTTTTAAAAAGTCAAGAAATTCGATTTTCTAGCCACTAGTGAGTGTAAAATCCCGTTTACTTCACTTCTTTCAAACTGCTTAAAAATCATATAAATCGATGTATTAACTTATAATAAGCCTTTATATCCCAAGAATACTGAGTTTTTAAAAAGTCAAGAAATTCGATTTTCTAGCCCCTAGTGAGTGTAAAATCGCGTTTACTTCACTTCTTTCAAACTGCCTAAAAATCATATAAATGGATGTATCACCTCATAATAAGCCTCTATATACCAAGAATATTGAGTTTTTAACAAGTCAAGAAAATTGATTTTCTAGACCCTAGTGAGTGTAAAATCGCGTTTACTTCACTTCTTTCAAACTTCGAAAAAATCATATAAATGGTTGTTTTACGTCATAATAAGCCTATATATATCAGAATGGTGAGTTTTTAAAAAGTCAAGAAATTCGATTTTCTAGCCACTAGTGAGTGTAAAATCGCGTTTACTTCATTTCTTTCAAACTGCCTAAAAATCATATAAATGGATGTATCACCGCATAATAAGCCTCTATATACCAAGAATATTGAGTTTTTAACAAGTCAAGAAAATTGATTTTCTAGACCCTAGTGAGTGTAAAATCGCGTTTACTTCACTTCTTTCAAACTGCTTAAAAATTATATAAATGGATGTATCACCTCATAATAAGCCTCTATATACCAAGAATACTGAGTTTTCAAAAAGTGAAGAAATTCGATTTTCTAGCCCCTATTGAGTGTAAAATCGCGTTTACTTCACTTCTTTCAAACTGCTTAAAAATCATATAAATGGAATTTATCACCTCATAATAAGCCTATATATACCAAGAATACTGATTTTTAAAAAGTCAAGAAATTCGATTTTCTAGCCACTAGTGAGTGTAAAATCCCGTTTACTTTACTTCTTTCAAGCTGCTTAAAAATCATATAAATCGATGTATTAACTTATAATAAGCCTTTATATCCCAAGAATACTGAGTTATTAAAAAGTCAAGAAATTCGATTTTCTAGCCCCTAGTGAGTGTAAAATCGCGTTTACTTCACTTGTTTCAAACTGCCTAAAAATCATATAAATGGATGTATCACCTCATAATAAGCCTCTATATACCAAGAATATTGAGTTTTTAACAAGTCAAGAAAATTGATTTTCTAGACCCTAGTGAGTGTAAAATCGCGTTTACTTCACTTCTTTCAAACTTCGAAAAAATCATATAAATGGTTGTTTCACGTCATAATAAGCCTATATATATCAGAATGGTGAGTTTTTAAAAAGTCAAGAAATTCGATTTTCTAGCCCCTAGTGAGTGTAAAATAGCGTTTACTTCACTTCTTTCAAACTGCTTAAAAATCATATAAATCGATGTATTAACTTATAATAAGCCTCTATATATCAAAAATACTGAGTTTTCAAAAAGTCAAGGAAATCGATTTTCTATCCCCTAGTGAGTATAAAATCGCGTTTTCTTCACTTCTTTCAAACTTCGAAAAAATCATATAAATGGTTGTTTCACGTCATTATAACCTATATATACCAAAAATACTGAGTTTTTAAAAAGTGAAGAAATTCGATTTTCTAGCCACTAGTGAGTGTAAAATCGCGTTTACTTCACTTCTTTCAAACTGCTTAAAAATCATATAAATTGATGTATTACCTCATAATAAGCCTCTATATACCAAGAATATTGAGTTTTTAACAAGTCAAGAAAATCGATTTTCTAGTCTTCAGTGAGTGTAAAATCGCGTTTACTTTACTTGTTTCAAACTTCGAAAAAATCATATAAATAGATGTATTAACTTATAATAAGCATCTATATACCAAAAATACTGAGTTTTCAAAAAGTCAAGAAAATCGATTTTCTAGCCACTAGTGAGTGTAAAATCGCGTTTACTTCACTTCTTTCAAACTGCTTAAAAATCATATAAATTGATGTATTACCTCATAATAAGCCTCTATATACCAAGAATATTGAGTTTTTAACAGGTCAAGAAAATCGATTTTATATCCCCTAGTAAGTATAAAATCGCGTTTACTTCACTTCTTTCAAACTTCGAAAAAATCATATAAATGGTTGTTTCACGTCATTATAAGCCTATATATACCAAAAATACTGAGTTTTTAAAAAGTGAAGAAATTCGATTTTCTAGCCCCTAGTGAGTGTAAAATCGCGTTTACTTCACTTCTTTCAAACTGCTTAAAAATCATATAAATGGATGTATCACCTCATAATAAGCCTATATATACCAAGAATACTGATTTTTAAAAAGTCAAGAAATTCGATTTTCTAGCCACTAGTGAGTGTAAAATCGCGTTTACTTCACTTCTTTCAAACTGCTTAAAAATCATATAAATCGATGTATTAACTTATAATAAGCCTTTATATCCCAAGAATACTGAGTTTTTAAAAAGTCAAGAAATTCGATTTTCTAGCCCCTAGTGAGTGTAAAATCGCGTTTACTTCACTTCTTTCAAACTGCCAAAAAATCATATAAATGAATGTTATCACCTCATAATAAGCCTCTATATACCAAGAATATTGAGTTTTTAACAAGTCAAGAAAATTGATTTTCTAGACCCTAGTGAGTGTAAAATCGCGTTTACTTCACTTCTTTCAAACTTCGAAAAAATCATATAAATGGTTGTTTCACGTCATAATAAGCCTATATATATCAGAATGGTGAGTTTTTAAAAAGTCAAGAAATTCGATTTTCTAGCCACTAGTGAGTGTAAAATCGCGTTTACTTCACTTCTTTCAAACTGCCTAAAAATCATATAAATGGATGTATCACCTCATAATAAGCCTCTATATAAAAAGAATATTGAGTTTTTAACAAGTCAAGAAAATTTATTTTCTAGACCCTAGTGAGTGTAAAATCGCGTTTACTTCACTGGTTTCAAACTTCGAAAAAATCATATAAATGGTTGTTTCACCCCATAATAAGCCTATATATACCAAGAATACTGAGTTTTTAAAAAGTCAAAAAATTCGATTTTATAGCCACTAGTGAGTGTAAAATCGCGTTTACCTCACTTCTTTCAAACTGCCTAAAAATCATATAAATGGATGTATCACCTCATAATAAGCCTCTATATACCAAGAATATTGAGTTTTTAACAAGACAAGACAATTGATTTTCTAGCCCCTAGTGAGTGTAAAATCGCGTTTACTTCAATTCTTGCAAACTAGAAAAAATCATATAAATGCTTGTTTCACGTTATAATAAGCTTATATATACCAAGATAACTGAGTGTTTAAAAAGTCAAGAAATTCGATTTTCTAGCCACTAGTGAGTGTAAAATCGCGTTTACTTCAGTTCTTTCAAACTGCTTAAAAATCATATAAATCGATGTATTAACTTATAATAAGCCTCTATATACCAAAAATACTGAGTTTTCAAAAAGTCAAGAAAATCGATTTTCTGGCCCTAGTGAGTGTAAAATCGCGTTTACTTCACTATTTCAAACTGCTTAAAAATCATATAAATGGATGTATCACCTCATAATAAGTCTCTATATACCAAAAATACTGAGTTTTCAAAAAGTCACGAAATTCGATTTTCTAGCCTCTATTGAGTGTAAAATCTCGTTTACTTCACTTCTTTCAAACTTCGAAAAAAACATATAAATGGTTGTTTCACGTCATAATAAGCCTATATATACCAAGAATACTGAGTTTTTAAAAAGTCAAGAAATTCGATTTTCTAGCACGTAGTGAGTGTAAAATCGCGTTTACTTCACTTCTTTCAAACTGCTCAAAAATCATATAAATGGATGTATCACCTCATAATAAGCCCCTATGTACCAAGAATATTGAGTTTTTAACAAGTCAAGAAAATCGATTTTCTAGCCTTCAGTGAGTGTAAAATCGCGTTTACTTTACTTCTTTCAAACTTCGAAAAAATCATATAAATGGTTGTTTCACGTCATAATAAGCCCATATATACCAAGAATACTGAGTTTTTAGAAAGTGAAGAAATTCGATTTTCTAGCCCCTAGTGAGTGTAAAATCGCGTTTACTTCACTTCTTTCAAACGGCTTAAAAATCATATAAATCGATGTATTAACTTATAATAAGCCTTTGTATACCAAAAATACTCAGTTTTCAAAAAGTCAAGAAATTCGATTTTCTAGCCACTAGTGAGTGTAAATTTGCGTTTACTTCACTTCTTTCAAACTTCGAAAAAATCTTATAAATGGTTGTTTCACGCCATAATAAGCCTATATATCCCAAGAATACTGAGTTTTTAAAAAGTCAAGAAATTCGATTTTCTAGCCCCTAGTGAGTGTAAAATCGCGTTTACTTCACTTCTTTCATACTGCTTAAAAGTCATATAAATGGATGTATCACCTCATAATAAGCGTCTATATACCAAGAATATTGAGTTTTTAACAAGTCAAGAAAATCGATTTTCTAGCCCCTAGTGAGTGTAAAATCGCGTTTACTTCACTTCTTTCAAACTGCATAAAAATCATATAAATCGATGTATTAACTTATAATAAGCCTCTATATACCAAGAATATTGAGTTTTTAACAGGTCAAGAAAATCGATTTTCTATCCCCTAGTAAGTATAAAATCGCGTTTACTTCACTTCTTTCAAACTTCGAAAAAATCATATAAATGGTTGTTTCACGTATTTATAAGCCTATATATACCAAAAATACTGAGTTTTTAAAAAGTGAAGAAATTCGATTTTCTAGCTCCTAGTGAGTGTAAAATCGCGTTTACTTCACTTCTTTCAAACTGCTTAAAAATCATATAAATGGATGTATCACCTCATAATAAGCCTATATATACCAAGAATACTGATTTTTAAAAAGTCAAGAAATTCGATTTTCTAGCCACTAGTGAGTGTAAAATCCCGTTTACTTCACTTCTTTCAAACTGCTTAAAAATCATATAAATCGATGTATTAACTTATAATAAGCCTTTATATCCCAAGAATACTGAGTTTTTAAAAAGTCAAGAAATTCGATTTTCTAGCCCCTAGTGAGTGTAAAATCGCGTTTACTTCACTTCTTTCAAACTGCCTAAAAATCATATAAATGGATGTATCACCTCATAATAAGCCTCTATATACCAAGAATATTGAGTTTTTAACAAGTCAAGAAAATTGATTTTCTAGACCCTAGTGAGTGTAAAATCGCGTTTACTTCACTTCTTTCAAACTTCGAAAAAATCATATAAATGGTTGTTTCACGTCATAATAAGCCTATATATATATCAGAATGGTGAGTTTTTAAAAAGTCAAGAAATTCGATTTTCTAGCCACTAGTGAGTGTAAAATCGCGTTTACTTCACTTCTTTCAAACTGCCTAAAAATCATATAAATGGATGTATCACCTCATAATAAGCCTCTATATACCAAGAATATTGAGTTTTTAACAAGACAAGACAATTGATTTTCTAGCCCCTAGTGAGTGTAAAATCGCATTTACTTCACTTCTTTCAAACTAGAAAAAATCATATAAATGCTTGTTTCACGTCATAATAAGCTTATATATACCAAGATAACTGAGTTTTTAAAAAGTCAAGAAATTCGATTTTCTAGCCACCAGTGAGTGTAAAATCGCGTTTACTTCACTTCTTTCAAACTGCTTAAAAATCATATAAATCGATGTATTAACTTATAATAAGCCTCTATATACCAAAAATACTGAGTTTTAAAAAAGTCAAGAAAATCGATTTTCTGGCCCTAGTGAGTGTAAAATCGCGTTTACTTCACTATTTCAAACTGCTTAAAAATCATATAAATGGATGTATCACCTCATAATAAGTCTCTATATACCAAAAATACTGAGTTTTCAAAAAGTCACGAAATTCGATTTTCTAGCCTCTATTGAGTGTAAAATCGCGTTTACTTCACTTCTTTCAAACTTCGAAAAAAACATATAAATGGTTGTTTCACGTCATAATAAGCCTATATATACCAAGAATACTGAGTTTTTAAAAAGTCAAGAAATTCGATGTTCTAGCACGTAGTGAGTGTAAAATCGCGTTTACTTCACTTCTTTCAAACTGCTCAAAAATCATATAAATGGATGTATCACCTCATAATAAGCCCCTATGTACCAAGAATATTGAGTTTTTAACAAGTCAAGAAAATCGATTTTCTAGCCTTCAGTGAGTGTAAAATCGCGTTTACTTTACTTCTTTCAAACTTCGAAAAAATCATATAAATGGTTGTTTCACGTCATAATAAGCCCATATATACCAAGAATACTGAGTTTTTAGAAAGTGAAGAAATTCGATTTTCTAGCCCCTAGTGAGTGTAAAATCGCGTTTACTTCACTTCTTTCAAACTGCTTAAAAATCATATAAATCGATGTATTAACTTATAATAAGCCTTTGTCTACCAAAAATACTCAGTTTTCAAAAAGTCAAGAAATTCGATTTTTAGCCACTAGTGAGTGTAAATTTGCGTTTACTTCACTTCTTTCAAACTTCGAAAAAATCATATAAATGGTTGTTTCACGCCATAATAAGCCTATATATCCCAAGAATACTGAGTTTTTAAAAAGTCAAGAAATTCGATTTTCTAGCCCCTAGTGAGTGTAAAATCGCGTTTACTTCACTTCTTTCATACTGCTTAAAAGTCATATAAATGGATGTATCACCTCATAATAAGCCTCTATATACCAAGAATATTGAGTTTTTAACAAGTCAAGAAAATTGATTTTCTAGACCCTAGTGAGTGTAAAATCGCGTTTACTTCACTTCTTTCAAACTTCGAAAAAATCATATAAATGGTTGTTTCACGTCATAATAAGCCTATATATATATCAGAATGGTGAGTTTTTAAAAAGTCAAGAAATTCGATTTTCTAGCCCCTAGTGAGTGTAAAATAGCGTTTACTTCACTTCTTTCAAACTGCTAAAAAATCATATAAATCGATGTATTAACTTATAATAAGCCTCTATATACCAAAAATACTGAGTTTTCAAAAAGTCAAGGAAATCGATTTTCTATCCCCTAGTGAGTATAAAATCGCGTTTTCTTCACTTCTTTCAAACTTCGAAAAAATCATATAAATGGTTGTTTCACGTCATTATAACCTATATATACCAAAAATACTGAGTTTTTAAAAAGTGAAGAAATTCGATTTTCTAGCCACTAGTGAGTGTAAAATCGCGTTTACTTCACTTCTTTCAAACTGCTTAAAAATCATATAAATTGATGTATTACCTCATAATAAGCCTCTATATACCAAGAATATTGAGTTTTTAACAAGTCAAGAAAATCGATTTTCTAGTCTTCAGTGAGTGTAAAATCGAGTTTACTTTACTTGTTTCAAACTTCGAAAAAATCATATAAATCGATGTATTAACTTATAATAAGCCTCTATATACCAAAAATACTGAGTTTTCAAAAAGTCAAGAAAATCGATTTTCTAGCCACTAGTGAGTGTAAAATCGCGTTTACTTCACTTCTTTCAAACTGCTTAAAAATCATATAAATTGATGTATTACCTCATAATAAGCCTATATATACCAAAAATACTGAGTTTTTAAAAAGTGAAGAAATTCGATTTTCTAGCCCCTAGTGAGTGTAAAATCGCGTTTACTTCACTTCTTTCAAACTGCTTAAAAATCATATAAATGGATGTATCACCTCATAATAAGCATATATATACCAAGAATACTGATTTTTAAAAAGTCAAGAAATTCGATTTTCTAGCCACTAGTGAGTGTAAAATCGCGTTTACTTCACTTCTTTCAAACTGCTTAAAAATCATATAAATCGATGTATTAACTTATAATAAGCCTTTATATCCCAAGAATACTGAGTTTTTAAAAAGTCAAGAAATTCGATTTTCTAGCCCCTAGTGAGTGTAAAATCGCGTTTACTTCACTTCTTTCAAACTGCCTAAAAATCATATAAATGAATGTATCACCTCATAATAAGCCTCTATATACCAAGAATATTGAGTTTTTAACAAGTCAAGAAAATTGATTTTCTAGACCCTAGTGAGTGTAAAATCGCGTTTACTTCACTTCTTTCAAACTTCGAAAAAATCATATAAATGGTTGTTTCACGTCATAATAAGCCTATATATATCAGAATGGGGAGTTTTTAAAAAGTCAAGAAATTCGATTTTCTAGCCACTAGTGAGTGTAAAATCGCGTTTACTTCACTTCTTTCAAACTGCCTAAAAATCATATAAATGGATGTATCACCTCATAATAAGCCTCTATATAAAAAGAATATTGAGTTTTTAACAAGTCAAGAAAATTTATTTTCTAGACCCTAGTGAGTGTAAAATCGCGTTTACTTCACTGGTTTCAAACTTCGAAAAAATCATATAAATGGTTGTTTCACGCCATAATAAGCCTATATATACCAAGAATACTGAGTTTTTAAAAAGTCAAGAAATTCGATTTTATAGCCACTAGTGAGTGTAAAATCGCGTTTACCTCACTTCTTTCAAACTGCCTAAAAATCATATAAATGGATGTATCACCTCATAATAAGCCTCTATATACCAAGAATATTGAGTTTTTAACAAGACAAGACAATTGATTTTCTAGCCCCTAGTGAGTGTAAAATCGCGTTTACTTCAATTCTTGCAAACTAGAAAAAATCATATAAATGCTTGTTTCACGTTATAATAAGCTTATATATACCAAGATAACTGAGTGTTTAAAAAGTCAAGAAATTCGATTTTCTAGCCACTAGTGAGTGTAAAATCGCGTTTACTTCAGTTCTTTCAAACTACTTAAAAATCATATAAATCGATGTATTAACTTATAATAAGCCTCTATATACCAAAAATACTGAGTTTTCAAAAAGTCAAGAAAATCGATTTTCTGGCCCTAGTGAGTGTAAAATCGCGTTTACTTCACTATTTCAAACTGCTTAAAAATCATATAAATGGATGTATCACCTCATAATAAGTCTCTATATACCAAAAATACTGAGTTTTCAAAAAGTCACGAAATTCGATTTTCTAGCCTCTATTGAGTGTAAAATCTCGTTTACTTCACTTCTTTCAAACTTCGAAAAAAACATATAAATGGTTGTTTCACGTCATAATAAGCCTATATATACCAAGAATACTGAGTTTTTAAAAAGTCAAGAAATTCGATTTTCTAGCACGTAGTGAGTGTAAAATCGCGTTTACTTCACTTCTTTCAAACTGCTCAAAAATCATATAAATGGATGTATCACCTCATAATAAGCCCCTATGTACCAAGAATATTGAGTTTTTAACAAGTCAAGAAAATCGATTTTCTAGCCTTCAGTGAGTGTAAAATCGCGTTTACTTTACTTCTTTCAAACTTCGAAAAAATCATATAAATGGTTGTTTCACGTCATAATAAGCCCATATATACCAAGAATACTGAGTTTTTAGAAAGTGAAGAAATTCGATTTTCTAGCCCCTAGTGAGTGTAAAATCGCGTTTACTTCACTTCTTTCAAACGGCTTAAAAATCATATAAATCGATGTATTAACATATAATAAGCCTTTGTATACCAAAAATACTCAGTTTTCAAAAAGTCAAGAAATTCGATTTTCTAGCCACTAGTGAGTGTAAATTTGCGTTTACTTCACTTCTTTCAAACTTCGAAAAAATCATATAAATGGTTGTTTCACGCCATAATAAGCCTATATATCCCAAGAATACTGAGTTTTTAAAAAGTCAAGAAATTCGATTTTCTAGCCCCTAGTGAGTGTAAAATCGCGTTTACTTCACTTCTTTCATACTGCTTAAAAGTCATATAAATGGATGTATCACCTCATAATAAGCGTCTATATACCAAGAATATTGAGTTTTTAACAAGTCAAGAAAATCGATTTTCTAGCCCCTAGTGAGTGTAAAATCGCGTTTACTTCACTTCTTTCAAACTGCATAAAAATCATATAAATCGATGTATTAACTTATAATAAGCCTCTATATACCAAGAATATTGAGTTTTTAACAGGTCAAGAAAATCGATTTTCTATCCCCTAGTAAGTATAAAATCGCGTTTACTTCACTTCTTTCAAACTTCGAAAAAATCATATAAATGGTTGTTTCACGTCATTATAAGCCTATATATACCAAAAATACTGAGTTTTTAAAAAGTGAAGAAATTCGATTTTCTAGCTCCTAGTGAGTGTAAAATCGCGTTTACTTCACTTCTTTCAAACTGCTTAAAAATCATATAAATGGATGTATCACCTCATAATAAGCCTATATATACCAAGAATACTGATTTTTAAAAAGTCAAGAAATTCGATTTTCTAGCCACTAGTGAGTGTAAAATCCCGTTTACTTCACTTCTTTCAAACTGCTTAAAAATCATATAAATCGATGTATTAACTTATAATAAGCCTTTATATCCCAAGAATACTGAGTTTTTAAAAAGTCAAGAAATTCGATTTTCTAGCCCCTAGTGAGTGTAAAATCGCGTTTACTTCACTTCTTTCAAACTGCCTAAAAATCATATAAATGGATGTATCACCTCATAATAAGCCTCTATATACCAAGAATATTGAGTTTTTAACAAGTCAAGAAAATTGATTTTCTAGACCCTAGTGAGTGTAAAATCGCGTTTACTTCACTTCTTTCAAACTTCGAAAAAATCATATAAATGGTTGTTTCACGTCATAATAAGCCTATATATATCAGAATGGTGAGTTTTTAAAAAGTCAAGAAATTCGATTTTCTAGCCACTAGTGAGTGTAAAATCGCGTTTACTTCACTTCTTTCAAACTGCCTAAAAATCATATAAATGGATGTATCACCTCATAATAAGCCTCTATATACCAAGAATATTGAGTTTTTAACAAGACAAGACAATTGATTTTCTAGCCCCTAGTGAGTGTAAAATCGCGTTTACTTCACTTCTTTCAAACTAGAAAAAATCATATAAATGCTTGTTTCACGTCATAATAAGCTTATATATACCAAGATAACTGAGTTTTTAAAAAGTCAAGAAATTCGATTTTCTAGCCACCAGTGAGTGTAAAATCGCGTTTACTTCACTTCTTTCAAACTGCTTAAAAATCATATAAATCGATGTATTAACTTATAATAAGCCTCTATATACCAAAAATACTGAGTTTTCAAAAAGTCAAGAAAATCGATTTTCTGGCCCTAGTGAGTGTAAAATCGCGTTTAGTTCACTATTTCAAACTGCTTAAAAATCATATAAATGGATGTATCACCTCATAATAAGTCTCTATATACCAAAAATACTGAGTTTTCAAAAAGTCACGAAATTCGATTTTCTAGCCTCTATTGAGTGTAAAATCTCGTTTACTTCACTTCTTTCAAACTTCGAAAAAAACATATAAATGGTTGTTTCACGTCATAATAAGCCTATATATACCAAGAATACTGAGTTTTTAAAAAGTCAAGAAATTCGATTTTCTAGCACGTAGTGAGTGTAAAATCGCGTTTACTTCACTTCTTTCAAACTGCTCAAAAATCATATAAATGGATGTATCACCTCATAATAAGCCCCTATGTACCAAGAATATTGAGTTTTTAACAAGTCAAGAAAATCGATTTTCTAGCCTTCAGTGAGTGTAAAATCGCGTTTACTTTACTTCTTTCAAACTTCGAAAAAATCATATAAATGGTTGTTTCACGTCATAATAAGCCCATATATACCAAGAATACTGAGTTTTTAGAAAGTGAAGAAATTCGATTTTCTAGCCCCTAGTGAGTGTAAAATCGCGTACACTTCACTTCTTTCAAACGGCTTAAAAATCATATAAATCGATGTATTAACTTATAATAAGCCTTTGTATACCAAAAATACTCAGTTTTCAAAAAGTCAAGAAATTCGATTTTCTAGCCACTAGTGAGTGTAAATTTGCGTTTACTTCACTTCTTTCAAACTTCGAAAAAATCTTATAAATGGTTGTTTCACGCCATAATAAGCCTATATATCCCAAGAATACTGAGTTTTTAAAAAGTCAAGAAATTCGATTTTCTAGCCCCTAGTGAGTGTAAAATCGCGTTTACTTCACTTCTTTCATACTGCTTAAAAGTCATATAAATGGATGTATCACCTCATAATAAGCGTCTATATACCAAGAATATTGAGTTTTTAACAAGTCAAGAAAATCGATTTTCTAGCCCCTAGTGAGTGTAAAATCGCGTTTACTTCACTTCTTTCAAACTGCATAAAAATCATATAAATCGATGTATTAACTTATAATAAGCCTCTATATACCAAGAATATTGAGTTTTTAACAGGTCAAGAAAATCGATTTTCTATCCCCTAGTAAGTATAAAATCGCGTTTACTTCACTTCTTTCAAACTTCGAAAAAATCATATAAATGGTTGTTTCACGTCATTATAAGCCTATATATACCAAAAAGACTGAGTTTTTAAAAAGTGAAGAAATTCGATTTTCTAGCTCCTAGTGAGTGTAAAATCGCGTTTACTTCACTTCTTTCAAACTGCTTAAAAATCATATAAATGGATGTATCACCTCATAATAAGCCTATATATACCAAGAATACTGATTTTTAAAAAGTCAAGAAATTCGATTTTCTAGCCACTAGTGAGTGTAAAATCCCGTTTACTTCACTTCTTTCAAACTGCTTAAAAATCATATAAATCGATGTATTAACTTATAATAAGCCTTTATATCCCAAGAATACTGAGTTTTTAAAAAGTCAAGAAATTCGATTTTCTAGCCCCTAGTGAGTGTAAAATCGCGTTTACTTCACTTCTTTCAAACTGCCTAAAAATCATATAAATGGATGTATCACCTCATAATAAGCCTCTATATACCAAGAATATTGAGTTTTTAACAAGTCAAGAAAATTGATTTTCTAGACCCTAGTGAGTGTAAAATCGCGTTTACTTCACTTCTTTCAAACTTCGAAAAAATCATATAAATGGTTGTTTCACGTCATAATAAGCCTATATATATCAGAATGGTGAGTTTTTAAAAAGTCAAGAAATTCGATTTTCTAGCCACTAGTGAGTGTAAAATCGCGTTTACTTCACTTCTTTCAAACTGCCTAAAAATCATATAAATGGATGTATCACCTCATAATAAGCCTCTATATACCAAGAATATTGAGTTTTTAACAAGACAAGACAATTGATTTTCTAGCCCCTAGTGAGTGTAAAATCGCATTTACTTCACTTCTTTCAAACTAGAAAAAATCATATAAATGCTTGTTTCACGTCATAATAAGCTTATATATACCAAGATAACTGAGTTTTTAAAAAGTCAAGAAATTCGATTTTCTAGCCACCAGTGAGTGTAAAATCGCGTTTACTTCACTTCTTTCAAACTGCTTAAAAATCATATAAATCGATGTATTAACTTATAATAAGCCTCTATATACCAAAAATACTGAGTTTTCAAAAAGTCAAGAAAATCGATTTTCTGGCCCTAGTGAGTGTAAAATCGCGTTTACTTCACTATTTCAAACTGCTTAAAAATCATATAAATGGATGTATCACCTCATAATAAGTCTCTATATACCAAAAATACTGAGTTTTCAAAAAGTCACGAAATTCGATTTTCTAGCCTCTATTGAGTGTAAAATCGCGTTTACTTCACTTCTTTCAAACTTCGAAAAAAACATATAAATGGTTGTTTCACGTCATAATAAGCCTATATATACCAAGAATACTGAGTTTTTAAAAAGTCAAGAAATTCGATGTTCTAGCACGTAGTGAGTGTAAAATCGCGTTTACTTCACTTCTTTCAAACTGCTCAAAAATCATATAAATGGATGTATCACCTCATAATAAGCCCCTATGTACCAAGAATATTGAGTTTTTAACAAGTCAAGAAAATCGATTTTCTAGCCTTCAGTGAGTGTAAAATCGCGTTTACTTTACTTCTTTCAAACTTCGAAAAAATCATATAAATGGTTGTTTCACGTCATAATAAGCCCATATATACCAAGAATACTGAGTTTTTAGAAAGTGAAGAAATTCGATTTTCTAGCCCCTAGTGAGTGTAAAATCGCGTTTACTTCACTTCTTTCAAACTGCTTAAAAATCATATAAATCGATGTATTAACTTATAATAAGCCTTTGTCTACCAAAAATACTCAGTTTTCAAAAAGTCAAGAAATTCGATTTTTAGCCACTAGTGAGTGTAAATTTGCGTTTACTTCACTTCTTTCAAACTTCGAAAAAATCATATAAATGGTTGTTTCACGCCATAATAAGCCTATATATCCCAAGAATACTGAGTTTTTAAAAAGTCAAGAAATTCGATTTTCTAGCCCCTAGTGAGTGTAAAATCGCGTTTACTTCACTTCTTTCATACTGCTTAAAAGTCATATAAATGGATGTATCACCTCATAATAAGCCTCTATATACCAAGAATATTGAGTTTTTAACAAGTCAAGAAAATTGATTTTCTAGACCCTAGTGAGTGTAAAATCGCGTTTACTTCACTTCTTTCAAACTTCGAAAAAATCATATAAATGGTTGTTTCACGTCATAATAAGCCTATATATATATCAGAATGGTGAGTTTTTAAAAAGTCAAGAAATTCGATTTTCTAGCCCCTAGTGAGTGTAAAATAGCGTTTACTTCACTTCTTTCAAACTGCTAAAAAATCATATAAATCGATGTATTAACTTATAATAAGCCTCTATATACCAAAAATACTGAGTTTTCAAAAAGTCAAGGAAATCGATTTTCTATCCCCTAGTGAGTATAAAATCGCGTTTTCTTCACTTCTTTCAAACTTCGAAAAAATCATATAAATGGTTGTTTCACGTCATTATAACCTATATATACCAAAAATACTGAGTTTTTAAAAAGTGAAGAAATTCGATTTTCTAGCCACTAGTGAGTGTAAAATCGCGTTTACTTCACTTCTTTCAAACTGCTTAAAAATCATATAAATTGATGTATTACCTCATAATAAGCCTCTATATACCAAGAATATTGAGTTTTTAACAAGTCAAGAAAATCGATTTTCTAGTCTTCAGTGAGTGTAAAATCGCGTTTACTTTACTTCTTTCAAACTTCGAAAAAATCATATAAATCGATGTATTAACTTATAATAAGCCTCTATATACCAAAAATACTGAGTTTTCAAAAAGTCAAGAAAATCGATTTTCTAGCCACTAGTGAGTGTAAAATCGCGTTTACTTCACTTCTTTCAAACTGCTTAAAAATCATATAAATTGATGTATTACCTCATAATAAGCCTATATATACCAAAAATACTGAGTTTTTAAAAAGTGAAGAAATTCGATTTTCTAGCCCCTAGTGAGTGTAAAATCGCGTTTACTTCACTTCTTTCAAACTGCTTAAAAATCATATAAATGGATGTATCACCTCATAATAAGCATATATATACCAAGAATACTGATTTTTAAAAAGTTAAGAAATTCGATTTTCTAGCCACTAGTGAGTGTAAAATCGCGTTTACTTCACTTCTTTCAAACTGCTTAAAAATCATATAAATCGATGTATTAACTTATAATAAGCCTTTATATCCCAAGAATACTGAGTTTTTAAAAAGTCAAGAAATTCGATTTTCTAGCCCCTAGTGAGTGTAAAATCGCGTTTACTTCACTTCTTTCAAACTGCCTAAAAATCATATAAATGAATGTATCACCTCATAATAAGCCTCTATATACCAAGAATATTGAGTTTTTAACAAGTCAAGAAAATTGATTTTCTAGACCCTAGTGAGTGTAAAATCGCGTTTACTTCACTTCTTTCAAACTTCGAAAAAATCATATAAATGGTTGTTTCACGTCATAATAAGCCTATATATATCAGAATGGGGAGTTTTTAAAAAGTCAAGAAATTCGATTTTCTAGCCACTAGTGAGTGTAAAATCGCGTTTACTTCACTTCTTTCAAACTGCCTAAAAATCATATAAATGGATGTATCACCTCATAATAAGCCTCTATATAAAAAGAATATTGAGTTTTTAACAAGTCAAGAAAATTGATTTTCTAGACCCTAGTGAGTGTAAAATCGCGTTTACTTCACTTCTTTCAAACTTCGAAAAAATCATATAAATGGTTGTTTCACGCCATAATAAGCCTATATATACCAAGAATACTGAGTTTTTAAAAAGTCAAGAAATTCGATTTTATAGCCACTAGTGAGTGTAAAATCGCGTTTACCTCACTTCTTTCAAACTGCCTAAAAATCATATAAATGGATGTATCACCTCATAATAAGCCTCTATATACCAAGAATATTGAGTTTTTAACAAGACAAGACAATTGATTTTCTAGCCCCTAGTGAGTGTAAAATCGCGTTTACTTCAATTCTTGCAAACTAGAAAAAATCATATAAATGCTTGTTTCACGTTATAATAAGCTTATATATACCAAGATAACTGAGTGTTTAAAAAGTCAAGAAATTCGATTTTCTAGCCACTAGTGAGTGTAAAATCGCGTTTACTTCAGTTCTTTCAAACTACTTAAAAATCATATAAATCGATGTATTAACTTATAATAAGCCTCTATATACGAAAAATACTGAGTTTTCAAAAAGTCAAGAAAATCGATTTTCTGGCCCTAGTGAGTGTAAAATCGCGTTTACTTCACTATTTCAAACTGCTTAAAAATCATATAAATGGATGTATCACCTCATAATAAGTCTCTATATACCAAAAATACTGAGTTTTCAAAAAGTCACGAAATTCGATTTTCTAGCCTCTATTGAGTGTAAAATCTCGTTTACTTCACTTCTTTCAAACTTCGAAAAAAACATATAAATGGTTGTTTCACGTCATAATAAGCCTATATATACCAAGAATACTGAGTTTTTAAAAAGTCAAGAAATTCGATTTTCTAGCACGTAGTGAGTGTAAAATCGCGTTTACTTCACTTCTTTCAAACTGCTCAAAAATCATATAAATGGATGTATCACCTCATAATAAGCCCCTATGTACCAAGAATATTGAGTTTTTAACAAGTCAAGAAAATCGATTTTCTAGCCTTCAGTGAGTGTAAAATCGCGTTTACTTTACTTCTTTCAAACTTCGAAAAAATCATATAAATGGTTGTTTCACGTCATAATAAGCCCATATATACCAAGAATACTGAGTTTTTAGAAAGTGAAGAAATTCGATTTTCTAGCCCCTAGTGAGTGTAAAATCGCGTTTACTTCACTTCTTTCAAACGGCTTAAAAATCATATAAATCGATGTATTAACATATAATAAGCCTTTGTATACCAAAAATACTCAGTTTTCAAAAAGTCAAGAAATTCGATTTTCTAGCCACTAGTGAGTGTAAATTTGCGTTTACTTCACTTCTTTCAAACTTCGAAAAAATCATATAAATGGTTGTTTCACGCCATAATAAGCCTATATATCCCAAGAATACTGAGTTTTTAAAAAGTCAAGAAATTCGATTTTCTAGCCCCTAGTGAGTGTAAAATCGCGTTTACTTCACTTCTTTCATACTGCTTAAAAGTCATATAAATCGATGTATCACCTCATAATAAGCGTCTATATACCAAGAATATTGAGTTTTTAACAAGTCAAGAAAATCGATTTTCTAGCCCCTAGTGAGTGTAAAATCGCGTTTACTTCACTTCTTTCAAACTGCATAAAAATCATATAAATCGATGTATTAACTTATAATAAGCCTCTATATACCAAGAATATTGAGTTTTTAACAGGTCAAGAAAATCGATTTTCTATCCCCTAGTAAGTATAAAATCGCGTTTACTTCACTTCTTTCAAACTTCGAAAAAATCATATAAATGGTTGTTTCACGTCATTATAAGCCTATATATACCAAAAATACTGAGTTTTTAAAAAGTGAAGAAATTCGATTTTCTAGCTCCTAGTGAGTGTAAAATCGCGTTTACTTCACTTCTTTCAAACTGCTTAAAAATCATATAAATGGATGTATCACCTCATAATAAGCCTATATATACCAAGAATACTGATTTTTAAAAAGTCAAGAAATTCGATTTTCTAGCCACTAGTGAGTGTAAAATCCCGTTTACTTCACTTCTTTCAAACTGCTTAAAAATCATATAAATCGATGTATTAACTTATAATAAGCCTTTATATCCCAAGAATACTGAGTTTTTAAAAAGTCAAGAAATTCGATTTTCTAGCCCCTAGTGAGTGTAAAATCGCGTTTACTTCACTTCTTTCAAACTGCCTAAAAATCATATAAATGGATGTATCACCTCATAATAAGCCTCTATATACCAAGAATATTGAGTTTTTAACAAGTCAAGAAAATTGATTTTCTAGACCCTAGTGAGTGTAAAATCGCGTTTACTTCACTTCTTTCAAACTTCGAAAAAATCATATAAATGGTTGTTTCACGTCATAATAAGCCTATATATATCAGAATGGTGAGTTTTTAAAAAGTCAAGAAATTCGATTTTCTAGCCACTAGTGAGTGTAAAATCGCGTTTACTTCACTTCTTTCAAACTGCCTAAAAATCATATAAATGGATGTATCACCTCATAATAAGCCTCTATATACCAAGAATATTGAGTTTTTAACAAGACAAGACAATTGATTTTCTAGCCCCTAGTGAGTGTAAAATCGCGTTTACTTCACTTCTTTCAAACTAGAAAAAATCATATAAATGCTTGTTTCACGTCATAATAAGCTTATATATACCAAGATAACTGAGTTTTTAAAAAGTCAAGAAATTCGATTTTCTAGCCACCAGTGAGTGTAAAATCGCGTTTACTTCACTTCTTTCAAACTGCTTAAAAATCATATAAATCGATGTATTAACTTATAATAAGCCTCTATATACCAAAAATACTGAGTTTTCAAAAAGTCAAGAAAATCGATTTTCTGGCCCTAGTGAGTGTAAAATCGCGTTTACTTCACTATTTCAAACTGCTTAAAAATCATATAAATGGATGTATCACCTCATAATAAGTCTCTATATACCAAAAATACTGAGTTTTCAAAAAGTCACGAAATTCGATTTTCTAGCCTCTATTGAGTGTAAAATCGCGTTTACTTCACTTCTTTCAAACTTCGAAAAAAACATATAAATGGTTGTTTCACGTCATAATAAGCCTATATATACCAAGAATACTGAGTTTTTAAAAAGTCAAGAAATTCGATGTTCTAGCACGTAGTGAGTGTAAAATCGCGTTTACTTCACTTCTTTCAAACTGCTCAAAAATCATATAAATGGATGTATCACCTCATAATAAGCCCCTATGTACCAAGAATATTGAGTTTTTAACAAGTCAAGAAAATCGATTTTCTAGCCTTCAGTGAGTGTAAAATCGCGTTTACTTTACTTCTTTCAAACTTCGAAAAAATCATATAAATGGTTGTTTCACGTCATAATAAGCCCATATATACCAAGAATACTGAGTTTTTAGAAAGTGAAGAAATTCGATTTTCTAGCCCCTAGTGAGTGTAAAATCGCGTTTACTTCACTTCTTTCAAACTGCTTAAAAATCATATAAATCGATGTATTAACTTATAATAAGCCTTTGTCTACCAAAAATACTCAGTTTTCAAAAAGTCAAGAAATTCGATTTTCTAGCCACTAGTGAGTGTAAATTTGCGTTTACTTCACTTCTTTCAAACTTCGAAAAAATCATATAAATGGTTGTTTCACGCCATAATAAGCCTATATATCCCAAGAATACTGAGTTTTTAAAAAGTCAAGAAATTCGATTTTCTAGCCCCTAGTGAGTGTAAAATCGCGTTTACTTCACTTCTTTCATACTGCTTAAAAGTCATATAAATGGATGTATCACCTCATAATAAGCCTCTATATACCAAGAATATTGAGTTTTTAACAAGTCAAGGAAATCGATTTTCTAGCCCCTAGTGAGTGTAAAATCGCGTTTACTTCACTTCTTTCAAACTGCTTAAAAATCATATAAATCGATGTATTAACTTATAATAAGCCTCTATATACCAAAAATACTGAGTTTTCAAAAAGTCAAGAAAATCGATTTTCTAGCCACTAGTGAGTGTAAAATCGCGTTTACTTCACTTCTTTCAAACTGCTTAAAAATCATATAAATTGATGTATTACCTCATAATAAGCCTCTATATACCAAGAATATTGAGTTTTTAACAAGTCAACAAAATCGATTTTCTATCCCCTAGTAAGTATAAAATCGCGTTTACTTCACTTCTTTCAAACTTCGAAAAAATCATATAAATGGTTGTTTCACGTCATTATAGCCTAAATATACCAAAAATACTGAGTTTTTAAAAAGTGAAGAAATTCGATTTTCTAGCCCCTAGTGAGTGTAAAATCGCGTTTACTCACTTCTTTCAAACTGCTTAAAAATCATATAAATGGATGTATCACCTCATAATAAGCCTATATATACCAAGAATACTGATTTTTAAAAAGTCAAGAAATTCGATTTTCTAGCCACTAGTGAGTGTAAAATCGCGTTTACTTCACTTCTTTCAAACTGCTTAAAAATCATATAAATCGATGTATTAACTTATAATAAGCCTCTATATACCAAAAATACTGAGTTTTCAAAAAGTCAAGAAAATCGATTTTCTGGCCCTAGTGAGTGTAAAATCGCGTTTACTTCACTATTTCAAACTGCTTAAAAATCATATAAATGGATGTATCACCTCATAATAAGTCTCTATATACCAAAAATACTGAGTTTTCAAAAAGTCACGAAATTCGATTTTCTAGCCTCTATTGAGTGTAAAATCGCGTTTACTTCACTTCTTTCAAACTTCGAAAAAAACATATAAATGGTTGTTTCACGTCATAATAAGCCTATATATACCAAGAATACTGAGTTTTTAAAAAGTCAAGAAACTCGATTTTCTAGCACGTAGTGAGTGTAAAATCGCGTTTACTTCACTTCTTTCAAACTGCTCAAAAATCATATAAATGGATGTATCACCTCATAATAAGCCCCTATGTACCATGAATATTGAGTTTTTAACAAGTCAAGAAAATCGATTTTCTAGCCTTCAGTGAGTGTAAAATCGCGTTTA
Source organism: Deroplatys truncata (assembly GCA_030765065.1). NCBI lineage: Eukaryota > Metazoa > Arthropoda > Insecta > Mantodea > Mantidae > Deroplatys > Deroplatys truncata. The sequence continues at coordinate 480,440 of JAUKNL010000046.1, forward strand.
CTTTACTTCTTTCAAACTTCGAAAAAATCATATAAATGGTTGTTTCACGTCATAATAAGCCCATATATACCAAGAATACTGAGTTTTTAGAAAGTGAAGAAATTCGATTTTCTAGCCCCTAGTGAGTGTAAAATCGCGTTTACTTCACTTCTTTCAAACGGCTTAAAAATCATATAAATCGATGTATTAACATATAATAAGCCTTTGTATACCAAAAATACTCAGTTTTCAAAAAGTCAAGAAATTCGATTTTCTAGCCACTAGTGAGTGTAAATTTGCGTTTACTTCACTTCTTTCAAACTTCGAAAAAATCATATAAATGGTTGTTTCACGCCATAATAAGCCTATATATCCCAAGAATACTGAGTTTTTAAAAAGTCAAGAAATTCGATTTTCTAGCCCCTAGTGAGTGTAAAATCGCGTTTACTTCACTTCTTTCATACTGCTTAAAAGTCATATAAATGGATGTATCACCTCATAATAAGCGTCTATATACCAAGAATATTGAGTTTTTAACAAGTCAAGAAAATCGATTTTCTAGCCCCTAGTGAGTGTAAAATCGCGTTTACTTCACTTCTTTCAAACTGCATAAAAATCATATAAATCGATGTATTAACTTATAATAAGCCTCTATATACCAAGAATATTGAGTTTTTAACAGGTCAAGAAAATCGATTTTCTATCCCCTAGTAAGTATAAAATCGCGTTTACTTCACTTCTTTCAAACTTCGAAAAAATCATATAAATGGTTGTTTCACGTCATTATAAGCCTATATATACCAAAAATACTGAGTTTTTAAAAAGTGAAGAAATTCGATTTTCTAGCTCCTAGTGAGTGTAAAATCGCGTTTACTTCACTTCTTTCAAACTGCTTAAAAATCATATAAATGGATGTATCACCTCATAATAAGCCTATATATACCAAGAATACTGATTTTTAAAAAGTCAAGAAATTCGATTTTCTAGCCACTAGTGAGTGTAAAATCCCGTTTACTTCACTTCTTTCAAACTGCTTAAAAATCATATAAATCGATGTATTAACTTATAATAAGCCTTTATATCCCAAGAATACTGAGTTTTTAAAAAGTCAAGAAATTCGATTTTCTAGCCCCTAGTGAGTGTAAAATCGCGTTTACTTCACTTCTTTCAAACTGCCTAAAAATCATATAAATGGATGTATCACCTCATAATAAGCCTCTATATACCAAGAATATTGAGTTTTTAACAAGTCAAGAAAATTGATTTTCTAGACCCTAGTGAGTGTAAAATCGCGTTTACTTCACTTCTTTCAAACTTCGAAAAAATCATATAAATGGTTGTTTCACGTCATAATAAGCCTATATATATCAGAATGGTGAGTTTTTAAAAAGTCAAGAAATTCGATTTTCTAGCCACTAGTGAGTGTAAAATCGCGTTTACTTCACTTCTTTCAAACTGCCTAAAAATCATATAAATGGATGTATCACCTCATAATAAGCCTCTATATACCAAGAATATTGAGTTTTTAACAAGACAAGACAATTGATTTTCTAGCCCCTAGTGAGTGTAAAATCGCGTTTACTTCACTTCTTTCAAACTAGAAAAAATCATATAAATGCTTGTTTCACGCCATAATAAGCTTATATATACCAAGATAACTGAGTTTTTAAAAAGTCAAGAAATTCGATTTTCTAGCCACCAGTGAGTGTAAAATCGCGTTTACTTCACTTCTTTCAAACTGCTTAAAAATCATATAAATCGATGTATTAACTTATAATAAGCCTCTATATACCAAAAATACTGAGTTTTCAAAAAGTCAAGAAAATCGATTTTCTGGCCCTAGTGAGTGTAAAATCGCGTTTACTTCACTATTTCAAACTGCTTAAAAATCATATAAATGGATGTATCACCTCATAATAAGTCTCTATATACCAAAAATACTGAGTTTTCAAAAAGTCACGAAATTCGATTTTCTAGCCTCTATTGAGTGTAAAATCGCGTTTACTTCACTTCTTTCAAACTTCGAAAAAAACATATAAATGGTTGTTTCACGTCATAATAAGCCTATATATACCAAGAATACTGAGTTTTTAAAAAGTCAAGAAATTCGATGTTCTAGCACGTAGTGAGTGTAAAATCGCGTTTACTTCACTTCTTTCAAACTGCTCAAAAATCATATAAATGGATGTATCACCTCATAATAAGCCCCTATGTACCAAGAATATTGAGTTTTTAACAAGTCAAGAAAATCGATTTTCTAGCCTTCAGTGAGTGTAAAATCGCGTTTACTTTACTTCTTTCAAACTTCGAAAAAATCATATAAATGGTTGTTTCACGTCATAATAAGCCCATATATACCAAGAATACTGAGTTTTTAGAAAGTGAAGAAATTCGATTTTCTAGCCCCTAGTGAGTGTAAAATCGCGTTTACTTCACTTCTTTCAAACTGCTTAAAAATCATATAAATCGATGTATTAACTTATAATAAGCCTTTGTCTACCAAAAATACTCAGTTTTCAAAAAGTCAAGAAATTCGATTTTCTAGCCACTAGTGAGTGTAAATTTGCGTTTACTTCACTTCTTTCAAACTTCGAAAAAATCATATAAATGGTTGTTTCACGCCATAATAAGCCTATATATCCCAAGAATACTGAGTTTTTAAAAAGTCAAGAAATTCGATTTTCTAGCCCCTAGTGAGTGTAAAATCGCGTTTACTTCACTTCTTTCATACTGCTTAAAAGTCATATAAATGGATGTATCACCTCATAATAAGCCTCTATATACCAAGAATATTGAGTTTTTAACAAGTCAAGGAAATCGATTTTCTAGCCCCTAGTGAGTGTAAAATCGCGTTTACTTCACTTCTTTCAAACTGCTTAAAAATCATATAAATCGATGTATTAACTTATAATAAGCCTCTATATACCAAAAATACTGAGTTTTCAAAAAGTCAAGAAAATCGATTTTCTAGCCACTAGTGAGTGTAAAATCGCGTTTACTTCACTTCTTTCAAACTGCTTAAAAATCATATAAATTGATGTATTACCTCATAATAAGCCTCTATATACCAAGAATATTGAGTTTTTAACAAGTCAACAAAATCGATTTTCTATCCCCTAGTAAGTATAAAATCGCGTTTACTTCACTTCTTTCAAACTTCGAAAAAATCATATAAATGGTTGTTTCACGTCATTATAGCCTAAATATACCAAAAATACTGAGTTTTTAAAAAGTGAAGAAATTCGATTTTCTAGCCCCTAGTGAGTGTAAAATCGCGTTTACTCACTTCTTTCAAACTGCTTAAAAATCATATAAATGGATGTATCACCTCATAATAAGCCTATATATACCAAGAATACTGATTTTTAAAAAGTCAAGAAATTCGATTTTCTAGCCACTAGTGAGTGTAAAATCGCGTTTACTTCACTTCTTTCAAACTGCTTAAAAATCATATAAATCGATGTATTAACTTATAATAAGCCTCTATATACCAAAAATACTGAGTTTTCAAAAAGTCAAGAAAATCGATTTTCTGGCCCTAGTGAGTGTAAAATCGCGTTTACTTCACTATTTCAAACTGCTTAAAAATCATATAAATGGATGTATCACCTCATAATAAGTCTCTATATACCAAAAATACTGAGTTTTCAAAAAGTCACGAAATTCGATTTTCTAGCCTCTATTGAGTGTAAAATCGCGTTTACTTCACTTCTTTCAAACTTCGAAAAAAACATATAAATGGTTGTTTCACGTCATAATAAGCCTATATATACCAAGAATACTGAGTTTTTAAAAAGTCAAGAAACTCGATTTTCTAGCACGTAGTGAGTGTAAAATCGCGTTTACTTCACTTCTTTCAAACTGCTCAAAAATCATATAAATGGATGTATCACCTCATAATAAGCCCCTATGTACCATGAATATTGAGTTTTTAACAAGTCAAGAAAATCGATTTTCTATCCTTCAGTGAGTGTAAAATCGCGTTTACTGTACTTCTTTCAAACTTCGAAAAAATTATAGAAATGGTTGTTTCACGTCATAATAAGCCCATATATACCAAGAATACTGAGTTTTTAGAAAGTGAAGAAATTCGATTTTCTAGCCCCTAGTGAGTGTAAAATCGCGTTTTCTTCACTTCTTTCAAACTGCTTAAAAATCATATAAATCGATGTATTAACTTATAATAAGCCTTTGTATACCAAAAATACTCAGTTTTCAAAAAGTCAAGAAATTCGATTTTCTAGCCACTAGTGAGTGTAAATTTGCGTTTACTTCACTTCTTTCAAACTTCGAAAAAATCATATAAATGGTTGTTTCACGCCATAATAAGCCTATATATCCCAAGAATACTGAGTTTTTAAAAAGTCAAGAAATTCGATTTTCTAGCCCCTAGTGAGTGTAAAATCGCGTTTACTTCACTTCTTTCATACTGCTTAAAAGTCATATAAATGGATGTATCACCTCATAATAAGCGTCTATATACCAAGAATATTGAGTTTTTAACAAGTCAAGAAAATCGATTTTCTAGCCCCTAGTGAGTGTAAAATCGCGTTTACTTCACTTCTTTCAAACTGCATAAAAATCATATAAATCGATGTATTAACTTATAATAAGCCTCTATATACCAAGAATATTGAGTTTTTAACAGGTCAAGAAAATCGATTTTCTATCCCCTAGTAAGTATAAAATCGCGTTTACTTCACTTCTTTCAAACTTCGAAAAAATCATATAAATGGTTGTTTCACGTCATTATAAGCCTATATATACCAAAAATACTGAGTTTTTAAAAAGTGAAGAAATTCGATTTTCTAGCTCCTAGTGAGTGTAAAATCGCGTTTACTTCACTTCTTTCAAACTGCTTAAAAATCATATAAATGGATGTATCACCTCATAATAAGCCTATATATACCAAGAATACTGATTTTTAAAAAGTCAAGAAATTCGTTTTTCTAGCCACTAGTGAGTGTAAAATCCCGTTTACTTCACTTCTTTCAAACTGCTTAAAAATCATATAAATCGATGTATTAACTTATAATAAGCCTTTATATCCCAAGAATACTGAGTTTTTAAAAAGTCAAGAAATTCGATTTTCTAGCCCCTAGTGAGTGTAAAATCGCGTTTACTTCACTTCTTTCAAACTGCCTAAAAATCATATAAATGGATGTTTCACCTCATAATAAGCCTCTATATACCAAGAATATTGAGTTTTTAACAAGTCAAGAAAATTGATTTTCTAGACCCTAGTGAGTGTAAAATCGCGTTTACTTCACTTCTTTCAAACTTCGAAAAAATCATATAAATGGTTGTTTCACGTCATAATAAGCCTATATATATCAGAATGGTGAGTTTTTAAAAAGTCAAGAAATTCGATTTTCTAGCCACTAGTGAGTGTAAAATCGCGTTTACTTCACTTCTTTCAAACTGCCTAAAAATCATATAAATGGATGTATCACCTCATAATAAGCCTCTATATACCAAGAATATTGAGTTTTTAACAAGACAAGACAATTGATTTTCTAGCCCCTAGTGAGTGTAAAATCGCGTTTACTTCACTTCTTTCAAACTAGAAAAAATCATATAAATGCTTGTTTCACGTCATAATAAGCTTATATATACCAAGATAACTGAGTTTATAAAAAGTCAAGAAATTCGATTTTCTAGCCACCAGTGAGTGTAAAATCGCGTTTACTTCACTTCTTTCAAACTGCTTAAAAATCATATAAATCGATGTATTAACTTATAATAAGCCTCTATATACCAAAAATACTGAGTTTTCAAAAAGTCACGAAATTCGATTTTCTAGCCTCTATTGAGTGTAAAATCGCGTTTACTTCACTTCTTTCAAACTTCGAAAAAAACATATAAATGGTTGTTTCACGTCATAATAAGCCTATATATACCAAGAATACTGAGTTTTTAAAAAGTCAAGAAATTCGATGTTCTAGCACGTAGTGAGTGTAAAATCGCGTTTACTTCACTTCTTTCAAACTGCTCAAAAATCATATAAATGGATGTATCACCTCATAATAAGCCTCTATATCCCAAGAATACTGAGTTTTTAAAAAGTCAAGAAATTCGATTTTCTAGCCCCTAGTGAGTGTAAAATCGCGTTTACTTCACTTCTTTCATACTGCTTAAAAGTCATATAAATGGATGTATCACCTCATAATAAGCGTCTATATACCAAGAATATTGAGTTTTTAACAAGTCAAGAAAATCGATTTTCTAGCCCCTAGTGAGTGTAAAATCGCGTTTACTTCACTTCTTTCAAACTGCTTAAAAATCATATAAATCGATATATTAACTTATAATAAGCCTCTATATACCAAAAATACTGAGTTATCAAAAAGTCAAGAAAATCGATTTTCTATCCCCTAGTAAGTATAAAATCGCGTTTACTTCACTTCTTTCAAACTTCGAAAAAATCATATAAATGGTTGTTTCACGTCATTATAGCCTATATATACCAAAAATACTGAGTTTTTAAAAAGTGAAGAAATTCGATTTTCTAGCCCCTAGTGAGTGTAAAATCGCGTTTACTCACTTCTTTCAAACTGCTTAAAAATCATATAAATGGATGTATCACCTCATAATAAGCCTATATATACCAAGAATACTGATTTTTAAAAAGTCAAGAAATTCGATTTTCTAGCCACTAGTGAGTGTAAAATCGCGTTTACTTCACTTCTTTCAAACTGCTTAAAAATCATATAAATCGATGTATTAACTTATAATAAGCCTCTATATACCAAAAATACTGAGTTTTCAAAAAGTCAAGAAAATCGATTTTCTGGCCCTAGTGAGTGTAAAATCGCGTTTACTTCACTATTTCAAACTGCTTAAAAATCATATAAATGGATGTATCACCTCATAATAAGTCTCTATATACCAAAAATACTGAGTTTTCAAAAAGTCACGAAATTCGATTTTCTAGCCTCTATTGAGTGTAAAATCGCGTTTACTTCACTTCTTTCAAACTTCGAAAAAAACATATAAATGGTTGTTTCACGTCATAATAAGCCTATATATACCAAGAATACTGAGTTTTTAAAAAGTCAAGAAACTCGATTTTCTAGCACGTAGTGAGTGTAAAATCGCGTTTACTTCACTTCTTTCAAACTGCTTAAAAATCATATAAATCGATGTATTAACTTATAATAAGCCTTTGTATACCAAAAATACTCAGTTTTCAAAAAGTCAAGAAATTCGATTTTCTAGCCACTAGTGAGTGTAAATTTGCGTTTACTTCACTTCTTTCAAACTTCGAAAAAATCATATAAATGGTTGTTTCACGCCATAATAAGCCTATATATCCCAAAATACTGAGTTTTTAAAAAGTCAAGAAATTCGATTTTCTAGCCCCTAGTGAGTGTAAAATCGCCTTTACTTCACTTCTTTCATACTGCTTAAAAGTCATATAAATGGATGTATCACCTCATAATAAGCCTCTATATACCAAGAATATTGAGTTTTTAACAAGTCAAGAAAATCGATTTTCTAGCCCCTAGTGAGTGTAAAATCGCGTTTACTTCACTTCTTTCAAACTGCTTAAAAATTATATAAATGGATGTATCACCTCATAATAAGTCTCTATATACCAAGAATACTGAGTTTTCAAAAAGTCAAGAAATTCGATTTTCTAGCCCCTAGTGAGTGTAAAATCGCGTTTACTTCACTTCTTTCAAACTGCTTAAAAATCATATACATGGATGTATCACCTCATAATAAGCTTCTATATACCAAGAATATTGAGTTTTTAACAAGTCAAGAAAATCCATTTTCTATCCCCTAGTAAGTATAAAATCGCGTTTACTTCACTTCTTTCATACTTCGAAAAAATCATATAAATGGTTGTTTCACGTCATTATAAGCCTATATATACCAAAAATACTGAGTTTTTAAAAAGTGAAGAAATTCGATTTTCTAGCCCCTAGTGAGTGTAAAATCGCGTTTACTTCACTTCTTTCAAACTGCTTAAAAATCATATAAATGGAATTTATTACCTCATAATAAGCCTATATATACCAAGAATACTGATTTTTAAAAAGTCAAGAAATTCGATTTTCTAGCCACTAGTGAGTGTAAAAGCGCGTTTACTTCACTTCTTTCAAACTGCTTAAAAATCATATAAATCGATGTATTAACTTATAATAAGCCTTTATATCCCAAGAATACTGAGTTTTTAAAAAGTCAAGAAATTCGATTTTCTAGCCCCTAGTGAGTGTAAAATCGCGTTTACTTCACTTCTTTCAAACTGCCTAAAAATCATATAAATGGATGTATCACCTCATAATAAGCCTCTATATACCAAGAATATTGAGTTTTTAACAAGTCAAGAAAATTGATTTTCTAGACCCTAGTGAGTGTAAAATCGCGTTTACTTCACTTCTTTCAAACTTCGAAAAAATCATATAAATGGTTGTTTCACGTCATAATAAGCCTATATATATCAGAATGGTGAGTTTTTAAAAAGTCAAGAAATTCGATTTTCTAGCCCCTATTGAGTGTAAAATAGCGTTTACTTCACTTCTTTCAAACTGCTTAAAAATCATATAAATCGATGTATTAACTTATAATAAGCCTCTATATACCAAAAATACTGAGTTTTCAAAAAGTCAAGAAAATCGATTTTCTATCCCCTAGTGAGTATAAAATCGCGTTTTCTTCACTTCTTTCAAACTTCGAAAAAATCATATAAATGGTTGTTTCACGTCATTATAACCTATATATACCAAAAATACTGAGTTTTTAAAAAGTGAAGAAATTCGATTTTCTAGCCACTAGTGAGTGTAAAATCGCGTTTACTTCACTTCTTTCAAACTGCTTAAAAATCATATAAATTGATGTATTACCTCATAATAAGCCTCTATATACCAAGAATATTGAGTTTTTAACAAGTCAAGAAAATGGATTTTCTAGTCTTCAGTGAGTGTAAAATCGCGTTTACTTTACTTGTTTCAAACTTCGAAAAAATCATATAAATCGATGTATTAACTTATAATAAGCCACTATATACCAAAAATACTGAGTTTTCAAAAAGTCAAGAAAATCGATTTTCTAGCCACTAGTGAGTGTAAAATCGCGTTTACTTCACTTCTTTCAAACTGCTTAAAAATCATATAAATTGATGTATTACCTCATAATAAGCCTCTATATACCAAGAATTTTGAGTTTTTAACAGGTCAAGAAAATCGATTTTCTATCCAATAGTAAGTATAAAATCGCGTTTACTTCACTTCTTTCAAACTTCGAAAAAAACATATAAATGGTTGTTTCACGTCATAATAAGCCTATATATACCAAGAATACTGAGTTTTTAAAAAGTCAAGAAACTCGATTTTCTAGCACGTAGTGAGTGTAAAATCGCGTTTACTTCACTTCTTTCAAACTGCTCAAAAATCATATAAATGGATGTATCACCTCATAATAAGCCCCTATGTACCAAGAATATTGAGTTTTTAACAAGTCATGAAAATCGATTTTCTAGCCTTCAGTGAGTGTAAAATCGCGTTTACTGTACTTCTTTCAAACTTCGAAAAAATCATAGAAATGGTTGTTTCACGTCATAATAAGCCCATATATACCAAGAATACTGAGTTTTTAGAAAGTGAAGATATTCGATTTTCTAGCCCCTAGTGAGTGTAAAATCGCGTTTACTTCACTTCTTTCAAACTGCTTAAAAATCATATAAATCGATGTATTAACTTATAATAAGCCTTTGTATACCAAAAATACTCAGTTTTCAAAAAGTCAAGAAATTCGATTTTCTAGCCACTAGTGAGTGTAAATTTGCGTTTACTTCACTTCTTTCAAACTTCGAAAAAATCATATAAATGGTTGTTTCACGCCATAATAAGCCTATATATCCCAAGAATACTGAGTTTTTAAAAAGTCAAGAAAATCGATTTTCTAGCCCCTAGTGAGTGTAAAATCGCGTTTACTTCACTTCTTTCAAACTGCTTAAAAATTATATAAATGGATGTATCACCTCATAATAAGTCTCTATATACCAAGAATACTGAGTTTTCAAAAAGTCAAGAAATTCGATTTTCTAGCCCCTAGTGAGTGTAAAATCGCGTTTACTTCACTTCTTTCAAACTGCTTAAAAATCATATACATGGATGTATCACCTCATAATAAGCCTCTATATACCAAGAATATTGTGTTTTTAACAAGTCAAGAAAATCCATTTTCTATCCCCTAGTAAGTATAAAATCGCGTTTACTTCACTTCTTTCAAACTTCGAAAAAATCATATAAATGGTTGTTTCACGTCATTATAAGCCTATATATACCAAAAATACTGAGTTTTTAAAAAGTGAAGAAATTCGATTTTCTAGCCCCTAGTGAGTGTAAAATCGCGTTTACTTCACTTCTTTCAAACTGCTTAAAAATCATATAAATGGAATTTATTACCTCATAATAAGCCTATATATACCAAGAATACTGATTTTTAAAAGTCAAGAAATTCGATTTTCTAGCCACTAGTGAGTGTAAAATCGCGTTTACTTCACTTCTTTCAAACTGCTTAAAAATCATATAAATCGATGTATTAACTTATAATAAGCCTTTATATCCCAAGAATACTGAGTTTTTAAAAAGTCAAGAAATTCGATTTTCTAGCCCCTAGTGAGTGTAAAATCGCGTTTACTTCACTTCTTTCAAACTGCCTAAAAATCATATAAATGGATGTATCACCTCATAATAAGCCTCTATATACCAAGAATATTGAGTTTTTAACAAGTCAAGAAAATTGATTTTCTAGACCCTAGTGAGTGTAAAATCGCGTTTACTTCACTTCTTTCAAACTTCGAAAAAATCATATAAATGGTTGTTTCACGTCATAATAAGCCTATATATATCAGAATGGTGAGTTTTTAAAAAGTCAAGAAATTCGATTTTCTAGCCCCTATTGAGTGTAAAATAGCGTTTACTTCACTTCTTTCAAACTGCTTAAAAATCATATAAATCGATGTATTAACTTATAATAAGCCTCTATATACCAAAAATACTGAGTTTTCAAAAAGTCAAGAAAATCGATTTTCTATCCCCTAGTGAGTATAAAATCGCGTTTTCTTCACTTCTTTCAAACTTCAAAAAAATCATATAAATGGTTGTTTCACGTCATTATAACCTATATATACCAAAAATACTGAGTTTTTAAAAAGTGAAGAAATTCGATTTTCTAGCCACTAGTGAGTGTAAAATCGCGTTTACTTCACTTCTTTCAAACTGCTTAAAAATCATATAAATTGATGTATTACCTCATAATAAGCCTCTATATACCAAGAATATTGAGTTTTTAACAAGTCAAGAAAATGGATTTTCTAGTCTTCAGTGAGTGTAAAATCGCGTTCACTTTACTTGTTTCAAACTTCGAAAAAATCATATAAATCGATGTATTAACTTATAATAAGCCACTATATACCAAAAATACTGAGTTTTCAAAAAGTCAAGAAAATCGATTTTCTAGCCACTAGTGAGTGTAAAATCGCGTTTACTTCACTTCTTTCAAACTGCTTAAAAATCATATAAATTGATGTATTACCTCATAATAAGCCTCTATATACCAAGAATATTGAGTTTTTAACAGGTCAAGAAAATCGATTTTCTATCCCCTAGTAAGTATAAAATCGCGTTTACTTCACTTCTTTCAAACTTCGAAAAAATCATATAAATGGTTGTTTCACGTCATTATAAGCCTATATATACCAAAAATACTGAGTTTTTAACAAGTCAAGAAAATTGATTTTCTAGACCCTAGTGAGTGTAAAATCGCGTTTACTTCACTTCTTTCAAACTTCGAAAAAATCATATAAATGGTTGTTTCACGTCATAATAAGCCTATATATATCAGAATGGTGAGTTTTTAAAAAGTCAAGAAATTCGATTTTCTAGCTACTAGTGAGTGTAAAATCGCGTTTACTTCACTTCTTTCAAACTGCCTAAAAATCATATAAATGAATGTATCACCTCATAATAAGCCTCTATATACCAAGAATATTGAGTTTTTAACAAGTCAAGAAAATTGATTTTCTAGACCCTAGTGAGTGTAAAATCGCGTTTACTTCACTTCTTTCAAACTTCGAAAAAATCATATAAATGGTTGTTTCACGTCATAATAAGCCTATATATATCAGAATGGTGAGTTTTTAAAAAGTCAAGAAATTCGATTTTCTAGCCACTAGTGAGTGTAAAATCGCGTTTACTTCACTTCTTTCAAACTGCCTAAAAATCATATAAATGGATGTATCACCTCATAATAAGCCTCTATATAAAAAGAATATTGAGTTTTTAACAAGTCAAGAAAATTTATTTTCTAGACCCTAGTGAGTGTAAAATCGCGTTTACTTCACTGGTTTGAAACTTCGAAAAAATCATATAAATGGTTGTTTCACGCCATAATAAGCCTATATATACCAAGAATACTGAGTTTTTAAAAAGTCAAGAAATTCGATTTTATAGCCACTAGTGAGTGTAAAATCGCGTTTACCTCACTTCTTTCAAACTGCCTAAAAATCATATAAATGGATGTATCACCTCATAATAAGCCTCTATATACCAAGAATATTGAGTTTTTAACAAGACAAGACAATTGATTTTCTAGCCCCTAGTGAGTGTAAAATCGCGTTTACTTCACTTCTTTCAAACTAGAAAAAATCATATAAATGCTTGTTTCACGTCATAATAAGCTTATATATACCAAGATAACTGAGTTTTTAAAAAGTCAAGAAATTCGATTTTCTAGCCACTAGTGAGTGTAAAATCGCGTTTACTTCAGTTCTTTCAAACTGCTTAAAAATCATATAAATCGATGTATTAACTTATAATAAGCCTCTATATACCAAAAATACTGAGTTTTCAAAAAGTCAAGAAAATCGATTTTCTGGCCCTAGTGAGTGTAAAATCGCGTTTACTTCACTATTTCAAACTGCTTAAAAATCATATAAATGGATGTATCACCTCATAATAAGTCTCTATATACCAAAAATACTGAGTTTTCAAAAAGTCACGAAATTCGATTTTCTAGCCTCTATTGAGTGTAAAATAGCGTTTACTTCACTTCTTTCAAACTGCTTAAAAATCATATAAATTAATGTATTACCTCATAATAAGCCTCTATATACCAAGAATATTGAGTTTTTAACAAGTCAAGAAAATCGATTTTCTATCCCCTAGTGAGTATAAAATCGCGTTTACTTCACTGGTTTCAAACTTCGAAAAAATCATATAAATGGTTGTTTCACGCCATAATAAGCCTATATATACCAAGAATACTGAGTTTTTAAAAAGTCAAGAAACTCGATTTTCTAGCACGTAGTGAGTGTAAAATCGCGTTTACTTCACTTCTTTCAAACTGCTCAAAAATCATATAAATGGATGTATCACCTCATAATAAGCCCCTATGTACCATGAATATTGAGTTTTTAACAAGTCAAGAAAATCGATTTTCTATCCTTCAGTGAGTGTAAAATCGCGTTTACTGTACTTCTTTCAAACTTCGAAAAAATTATAGAAATGGTTGTTTCACGTCATAATAAGCCCATATATACCAAGAATACTGAGTTTTTAGAAAGTGAAGAAATTCGATTTTCTAGCCCCTAGTGAGTGTAAAATCGCGTTTTCTTCACTTCTTTCAAACTGCTTAAAAATCATATAAATCGATGTATTAACTTATAATAAGCCTTTGTATACCAAAAATACTCAGTTTTCAAAAAGTCAAGAAATTCGATTTTCTAGCCACTAGTGAGTGTAAATTTGCGTTTACTTCACTTCTTTCAAACTTCGAAAAAATCATATAAATGGTTGTTTCACGCCATAATAAGCCTATATATCCCAAGAATACTGAGTTTTTAAAAAGTCAAGAAATTCGATTTTCTAGCCCCTAGTGAGTGTAAAATCGCGTTTACTTCACTTCTTTCATACTGCTTAAAAGTCATATAAATGGATGTATCACCTCATAATAAGCGTCTATATACCAAGAATATTGAGTTTTTAACAAGTCAAGAAAATCGATTTTCTAGCCCCTAGTGAGTGTAAAATCGCGTTTACTTCACTTCTTTCAAACTGCCTAAAAATCATATAAATCGATGTATCACCTCATAATAAGCCTCTATATACCAAGAATATTGAGTTTTTAACAAGTCAAGAAAATTGATTTTCTAGACCCTAGTGAGTGTAAAATCGCGTTTACTTCACTTCTTTCAAACTTCGAAAAAATCATATAAATGGTTGTTTCACGTCATAATAAGCCTATATATATCAGAATGGTGAGTTTTTAAAAAGTCAAGAAATTCGATTTTCTAGCCACTAGTGAGTGTAAAATCGCGTTTACTTCACTTCTTTCAAACTGCCTAAAAATCATATAAATGGATGTATCACCTCATAATAAGCCTCTATATACCAAGAATATTGAGTTTTTAACAAGACAAGACAATTGATTTTCTAGCCCCTAGTGAGTGTAAAATCGCGTTTACTTCACTTCTTTCAAACTAGAAAAAATCATATAAATGCTTGTTTCACGTCATAATAAGCTTATATATACCAAGATAACTGAGTTTTTAAAAAGTCAAGAAATTCGATTTTCTAGCCACCAGTGAGTGTAAAATCGCGTTTACTTCACTTCTTTCAAACTGCTTAAAAATCATATAAATCGATGTATTAGCTTATAATAAGCCTCTATATACCAAAAATACTGAGTTTTCAAAAAGTCAAGAAAATCGATTTTCTGGCCCTAGTGAGTGTAAAATCGCGTTTACTTCACTATTTCAAACTGCTTAAAAATCATATAAATGGATGTATCACCTCATAATAAGTCTCTATATACCAAAAATACTGAGTTTTCAAAAAGTCACGAAATTCGATTTTCTAGCCTCTATTGAGTGTAAAATCGCGTTTACTTCACTTCTTTCAAACTTCGAAAAAAACATATAAATGGTTGTTTCACGTCATAATAAGCCTATGTATACCAAGAATACTGAGTTTTTAAAAAGTCAAGAAATTCGATGTTCTAGCACGTAGTGAGTGTAAAATCGCGTTTACTTCACTTCTTTCAAACTGCTCAAAAATCATATAAATGGATGTATCACCTCATAATAAGCCCCTATGTACCAAGAATATTGAGTTTTTAACAAGTCAAGAAAATCGATTTTCTAGCCTTCAGTGAGTGTAAAATCGCGTTTACTTCACTTCTTTCAAACTGCTTAAAAATCATATAAATCGATGTATTAACTTATAATAAGCCTCTATATACCAAAAATACTGTGTTTTCAAAAAGTCAAGAAAATCGATTTTCTAGCCACTAGTGAGTGTAAAATCGCGTTTACTTCACTTCTTTCAAACTGCTTAAAAATCATATAAATTGATGTATTACCTCATAATAAGCCTCTATATACCAAGAATATTGAGTTTTTAACAAGTCAACAAAATCGATTTTCTATCCCCTAGTAAGTATAAAATCGCGTTTACTCACTACTTTCAAACTGCTTAAAAATCATATAAATGGATGTATCACCTCATAATAAGCCTCTATATACCAAGAATATTGAGTTTTTAACAGGTCAAGAAAATCGATTTTCTATCCCCTAGTAAGTATAAAATCGCGTTTACTTCACTTCTTTCAAACTTCGAAAAAATCATATAAATGGTTGTTTCACGTCATTATAAGCCTATATATACCAAAAATACTGAGTTTTTAAAAAGTGAAGAAATTCGATTTTCTAGCCCCTAGTGAGTGTAAAATCGCGTTTACTTCACTTCTTTCAAACTGCTTAAAAATCATATAAATCGATGTATTAACTTATAATAAGCCTTTATATCCCAAGAATACTGAGTTTTTAAAAAGTCAAGAAATTCGATTTTCTAGCCCCTAGTGAGTGTAAAATCGCGTTTGCTTCACTTCTTTCAAACTGCCTAAAAATCATATAAATGGATGTATCACCTCATAATAAGCCTATATATACCAAGAATATTGAGTTTTTAACAAGACAAGACAATTGATTTTCTAGCCCCTAGTGAGTGTAAAATCGCGTTTACTTCACTTCTTTCAAACTAGAAAAAATCATATAAATGCTTGTTTCACGTCATAATAAGCTTATATATACCAAGATAACTGAGTTTTTAAAAAGTCAAGAAATTCGATTTTCTAGCCACTAGTGAGTGTAAAATCGCGTTTACTTTACTTCTTTCAAACTTCGAAAAAATCATAGAAATGGTTGTTTCACGTCATAATAAGCCCATATATACCAAGAATACTGAGTTTTTAGAAAGTGAAGAAATTCGATTTTCTAGCGCCTAGTGAGTGTAAAATCGCGTTTACTTCACTTCTTTCAAACTGCTTAAAAATCATATAAATCGATGTATTAACTTAATAATAAGCCTTTGTATACCAAAAATACTCAGTTTTCAAAAAGTCAAGAAATTCGATTTTCTAGCCACTAGTGAGTGTAAATTTGCGTTTACTTCACTTCTTTCAAACTTCGAAAAAATCATATAAATGGTTGTTTCACGCCATAATAAACCTATATATCCCAAGAATACTGAGTTTTTAAAAAGTCAAGAAATTCGATTTTCTAGCCCCTAGTGAGTGTAAAATCGCCTTTACTTCACTTCTTTCATACTGCTTAAAAGTCATATAAATTGATGTATCACCTCATAATAAGCCTCTATATACCAAGAATACTGAGTTTTCAAAAAGTCAAGAAATTCGATTTTCTAGCCCCTAGTGAGTGTAAAATCGCGTTTACTTCGCTTCTTTCAAACTGCTTAAAAATCATATACATGGATGTATCACCTCATAATAAGCCTCTATATACCAAGAATATTGAGTTTTTAACAAGTCAAGAAAATCCATTTTCTATCCCCTAGTAAGTATAAAATCGCGTTTACTTCACTTCTTTCAAACTTCGAAAAAATCATATAAATGGTTGTTTCACGTCATTATAAGCCTATATATACCAAAAATACTGAGTTTTTAAAAAGTGAAGAAATTCGATTTTCTTGCCCCTAGTGAGTGTAAAATCGCGTTTACTTCACTTCTTTCAAACTGCTTAAAAATCATATAAATGGAATTTATCACCTCATAATAAGCCTATATATACCAAGAATACTGATTTTTAAAAAGTCAAGAAATTCGATTTTCTAGCCACTAGTGAGTGTAAAATCGCGTTTACTTCACTTCTTTCAAACTGCTTAAAAATCATATAAATCGATGTATTAACTTATAATAAGCCTTTATATCCCAAGAATACTGAGTTTTTAAAAAGTCAAGAAATTCGATTTTCTAGACCCTAGTGAGTGTAAAATCGCATTTACTTCACTTCTTTCAAACTGCGAAAAAATCATATAAATGGTTGTTTCACGTCATAATAAGGCTATATATACCAAAAATACTAAGTTTTTAAAAAGTGAAGAAATTCGATTTTCTAGCCACTAGTGAGTGTAAAATCGCGTTTACTTCACTTCTTTCAAACTGCTTAAAAATCATATAAATTGATGTATTAACTTATAATAAGCCTTTGTATACCAAAAATACTCAGTTTTCAAAAAGTCAAGAAATTCGATTTTCTAGCCACTAGTGAGTGTAAATTTGCGTTTACTTCACTTCTTTCAAACTTCGAAAAAATCATATAAATGGTTGTTTCACGCCATAATAAGCCTATATATCCCAAGAATACTGAGTTTTTAAAAAGTCAAGAAAATCGATTTTCTAGCCCCTAGTGAGTGTAAAATCGCGTTTACTTCACTTCTTTCAAACTGCTTAAAAATTATATAAATGGATGTATCACCTCATAATAAGTCTCTATATACCAAGAATACTGAGTTTTCAAAAAGTCAAGAAATTCGATTTTCTAGCCCCTAGTGAGTGTAAAATCGCGTTTACTTCACTTCTTTCAAACTGCTTAAAAATCATATACATGGATGTATCACCTCATAATAAGCCTCTATATACCAAGAATATTGTGTTTTTAACAAGTCAAGAAAATCCATTTTCTATCCCCTAGTAAGTATAAAATCGCGTTTACTTCACTTCTTTCAAACTTCGAAAAAATCATATAAATGGTTGTTTCACGTCATTATAAGCCTATATATACCAAAAATACTGAGTTTTTAAAAAGTGAAGAAATTCGATTTTCTAGCCCCTAGTGAGTGTAAAATCGCGTTTACTTCACTTCTTTCAAACTGCTTAAAAATCATATAAATGGAATTTATTACCTCATAATAAGCCTATATATACCAAGAATACTGATTTTTAAAAGTCAAGAAATTCGATTTTCTAGCCACTAGTGAGTGTAAAATCGCGTTTACTTCACTTCTTTCAAACTGCTTAAAAATCATATAAATCGATGTATTAACTTATAATAAGCCTTTATATCCCAAGAATACTGAGTTTTTAAAAAGTCAAGAAATTCGATTTTCTAGCCCCTAGTGAGTGTAAAATCGCGTTTACTTCACTTCTTTCAAACTGCCTAAAAATCATATAAATGGATGTATCACCTCATAATAAGCCTCTATATACCAAGAATATTGAGTTTTTAACAAGTCAAGAAAATTGATTTTCTAGACCCTAGTGAGTGTAAAATCGCGTTTACTTCACTTCTTTCAAACTTCGAAAAAATCATATAAATGGTTGTTTCACGTCATAATAAGCCTATATATATCAGAATGGTGAGTTTTAAAAAGTCAAGAAATTCGATTTCTAGCCCCCTATTGAGTGTAAAATAGCGTTTACTTCACTTCTTTCAAACTGCTTAAAAATCATATAAATCGATGTATTAACTTATAATAAGCCTCTATATACCAAAAATACTGAGTTTTCAAAAAGTCAAGAAATCGATTTTCTATCCCCTAGTGAGTATAAAATCGCGTTTTCTTCACTTCTTTCAAACTTCAAAAAATCATATAAATGGTTGTTTCACGTCATTATAACCTATATATACC